>JACTAT010000165.1:193101-302901 GCA_014526335.1 Chrysaora quinquecirrha | reverse complement strand
GAAGATAGAGTTAGCGAATCTATCCCCGACTTATGGAAGAACGGGGATGTTCTGCTTATCTTTTACAAACCAACCCACTTATAATGTAGACACAGACACTACATTATGAGTTAAAATGAGCGAAATGTCACAGTAATAAGACTTGCTAGGCCTTGTCATTACTTGTAAGTGTACTAAGAACACCTTCGGCCTGATTTTAACACCATTTTGTTTCAAATAAGGTTAATTTTTCGAGTTTTCTTTTATCTGTGATCCTCTTATAAGGGATTTTGGTTTCAAAATCGTACCGATGTTTGGAGAATTCAAGGACCCACAAGTTGAGCCCACAGTTTGAGCAGGTCTTAAGCAAAACCTTAAGATTTTTACGGTTTGCGCTAAGGTTTGGAGATTCGGTTGGAGTGGAAGTGTGGGCCCTTAGATGAAATATTGGCTAAGCCTGTTTGAACTCAAAGCCAACTTAGTTTGGCTTCGAGTGGCTGCAAGCAGCTTAATTGTTGCTTAAGGCTACAAGTGTAAAAAATTACATACAAACATTGTTTTTGTTTTGAACTTTTTGACGGGAAGGTCACAGCGTAAACGCAGGTCCTCCCCTGAACACGCAAAAATTATGCGCCCGCGCTCTGCCTGCGGATTCGCACGCAAGAACGCGCAGAGGTCAACTAGATTCTAGTCTCCCTCTGGACAGCACCGCCTTGTTGATCACGGCTCTGTCTGCGCGTTGTAAGCATGAAGACTTAGAAACGAATGCTCTTTTATGGCTCGAGAAAGCTGGATTGAATAACACCTGTTTTTCGGGGTGTTTTATTGTTTCAGAGACGGGGGGTTGCCTACAAATACCAGGTTATTCGATTGTTTTCTTTAGAATTGTCGCAGCCAGTCTCAATAATATTTATATTTGATACGTGTCGATTCGATACGAGTGCACGACTACAGATGGTTTCTATAGAATTATGTATAGAGCTTTTAAAATTGAAATTTGTATAACTGTGTGACATGCCTGAAGTTATGAAATTAAAGCTTGAATTTCCAGAGAGTCATGAATTTAAAGAGAACTCTTTTTCGTATAAGAACACACTTTGTAAGATCATCTAAATGAAGTATATAGAAGATATGCCAAACTGTTACTTATTATTCGCAAAAGCAACTTATAGAAAAATCAATGTTGAAATGAGAGCACCATTAAGAACACTCGAGCCTCAAATTATTCAAAAAATGAGAACATCGAGCCTCGGCAAAAATTATCTGCTTCTTATAAAAAGGAGTGTACATAGATAAACTAGTCGTCTTAAGCATGACCTTACTAAAATATATTATTGGCAGTTATTAATGAGAGCTTTTGGTATTTCTTAGCCACACACACTTTTTTATAAGAACAAGGAAATTTCGACTGAGGCTGCCTGTTCTTAAGTCTTTGCCTTTTTGAGCATGAAATGTTCTTAATCTGTTCTTAATGCCTTGGTAACTTATTTCATGATGCTATAGAATAGTAGAGTTGCGGGCTGTTTTTACAAAGAACCACTTTATAAGGAACCTACATGTAGAAGGCCAAAAAACTAAAAGAAGTTATACTATTAGGAAGCCGATTCCATTCATTTGCAGTCAAAACTCACATGAATTGTATGTTACGCATGTATCAAATGTTTCCTTGAGTAGTTTCCAGCTTTGCTCACAAACAAGTGTCTCTTTATGATGATCATTGCACTAAATATGCAGTTAAAATTAAGGAACTATTAAGGAACTTTTGCTACTACGATTCAATTAAAACAGGACCAAAAATATGGAACTTAAAAATAAGGAATTCTTTTAAAATGAAAACTAGACCTTGAGCTAGGTCTCTTTATAAATAGTTGTTTTCTTGTAACAAAAAAGTTTGCTTCTTATGTAAGACATCAAGCCTGAGTAACTCTTTAATTTTTAATATTGCTAATAATTGCAAAGTAGGCAGGCCTCCTAAAACAGGAGCTGATTAAATATATTTTGACTTAGCTAACAAAGGGCATCCATTGGTCAGGCCAGGGCAGGCAAACTTTATTCTATACTATACTATATACCATACTATACCATACTTTACTATACTTTACTATACTATACTTTACTATACTATACAATACTATACTATACTATACAATACTATACTATGCTATACTATACTATACTATACTATACTTTACTATACTATACAATACTATACTATGCTATACTATACTATACTTTACTGTTCTTTACTATACTATACTATACTATACTATACTATACTATACTATACTATACTATACTATACTATACTATACTATACTATACAATACTATACTTTGCTATACTATACTATACTATACTATACAATACTATAATATGCTATACTATACTATACTATACTATACTATACAATACTATACTATACTATATTATACTATACTATACTATACTATATTATACTATACTATACTATACAATACTATACTATGCTATACTATACTATACTTTACTGTTCTTTACTATACTATACTATACTATACTATACTATACTATACTATACTATACTATACTATACTATACTATACTATACTATACAATACTATACTATGCTATACTATACTATACTTTACTGTTCTATACTATACTATACTATACTATACAATACTATACTATACTATACAATACTATACTATGCTATACTATACTAGACTATACTATGCTATACTATGCTATACTATACTATACTTTACTGTTCTATACCATACTATACTTTACTGTACTATACTAAACTGTAGAACAAAATTTTTTAAAAGGATTCAGTACCAAGAGAAAAGACAAATTTTAACGACGTTTCGGGCATTGTTAAAATTTGTCTTTTCTCTTGGTACTGAATCCTTTTAAAAAATTTTGTTCTATGTAACTTATTCGATAGTACCTCACGCTATATTTCAGTTTATTATACTAAACTGTACTTTGCTATACTATACTTTACTAGCCTCAATTATACAAAAAGTTGCTCGTTTATGTGTAGAGGGATGTAGAGCTCGTCGTTCACAGTTTCCTGAATTCTTCATATAGATTATTTCGAATAATTTTTCAACTTTATTCAAACAATCTTAATCAACCGAAGTTCAAAAATAATTTCTCGTGTAGGTACCCCCGTATTTTCACGCCCCTATCTTTACTAGCTGGTATAAGTAAATCCCATTCATAATCCAGCCAATCGGATTGCTCGGCCGCTAAATACAAAACACAAGCTGTGCACACCTTGATTGATAGCTCATCACTGTCTCAACCAATCAGTGGTAAGATCTAGATATAGTCTTGCCAATTACTGATAACATCTTTAATGTATTATTAAGTTTATCGTTAGTTATTCTGACTTTTGTTAGGTTAGGTTATGAGAAGCTTGTCTGGTCAGCTTACATAGAACTACATCTACATGTACTGTATTCTCGCTGTTGTTGTTGTTGTTACTTTATTTTGGGTAGGCTGTTATTTCTAGCTTTATCAGCTAGTTTAGGCCTACTATGCATGCCGCATCCAGACATGGGACCCCTAGTTTAACGTTCCTTTCGAAGGACGGCAGAATGAGTTGTTTATTCATCCATCTGGAAGGTCACCCATCCAGATGCTGACCTCACACCACCAAGCTTAACTTTAGCCTTCTGACGATAATTGACTGAGAAGCATGGACACTCACTCTGAAGATTATCTTTGCCTCCCTCTCGAAAGAGCGCTTCCCTGGATCGAGCCGCCCCTCAGTTATAAGAGAGGCCCCATTACGGTATTAAGGATATGAGAAAAACGCCCAGTCTCTTTTAAACGCCCGTCTCAAATAAACGGTCCCTAAAATCTTGCCAAATTTTATAGACGGCCAGTCTCTAATAAACGCCCGTTTCTTATAAACGCCCATTTCTCCAGTCAAACGATTTTTGTACAAAATTTTCGTATTTTCGTATGTCGTAAGTCTACTATTCACTTACACTCCCTGCACAAGTAGTTTGTTATTTGGCCATTGAGTTGAATTGCTGGACGCGAAAACAAACTTTGTAACAAACATTGTTTGTTTTGGCGTCCAGCAATTCAATTCAATAGCCAAATTACAAACGACTTGTGTATCAAGTCTACTTTTCACTGATTTTTTAAGAAGCATTTTACGTAATAGAAAACCCAGTACAATCGTTTATTTCGTTTTCGGAAATGGACTTTCTCCCAATTTCTCCCACTTTCTCCCAATATCATTTTCACCGACCCTGCTTATGAATATTTCATAACATGGACACCCGTTGTTTGACAAATCAATTCTCAGTTTCGATTATTGCTTTTCTGTTTTGAATAAAAAGGCGATTATTTTCATCCTTGGGCACCCTGCTAGAAGATTCTCGAATACTATGGATTGTTTTACAGTAGCTGAGATTGAGTACTGTTCTGAGACACTGGACCCTTAAGCTTTATGAAATCGGATTTTATTTAGTATAGGGTGCCCAGGGTATTTATAATAAGCAGATTCTAGGCACCCATGGCTTTGTGTAAGTCAAGAATTAAGCTTAAAAGTGTCTTGTGGTCTGGGATGTACAAAAAATTGTTTTAGACTCTATTTCAAGGCAAAGCTCAAAATTCCAGTTTCCACCAATCAAATTAAAGTTTCTTGAATATTCATTAACACCCCGGGTATGCCCCAATGTGTGCCTGTGCAGTACAGTGGGGGATATTCAGTACAGTGGAGGCATATCATTAGTACGGTGGAGGATTTTCTATACTGACTGTACTGTAATGATGATATTCCTCCACTTTGCTGATGATATCCCTCCACTGAACTGATGATATCCCTCCACCATACTGATGACATCCCCCCACTGTACTGGATATCCTCCACTGTACTGAATCCCTCCACTGTACTGCAAAGACATTAGCCGGATGGTTAAAACGCTACGATAGCCAAATTGTAGCAGAAATCTTCGCGATGTCACAGAGAGATAGCAAGAGACAAATAATGGCTAACGAGACAATTAATCCAAATGAACTTTGCATTGGCCTCTCTTGTGATTTGGGCGCGTGGAACGACAACGAACAGCAGAAGAACAGTCTTAGTCTTTTGTACTAAGCTGCGCAGACTCTAATTTTATCAGTTTTTTAGTCCATGCTGAAACTAACAAGTCCATGATTTTAGTGCTACAGCATTTCACTCTCTTTATTTATCTGAAAGTTTTGAATCTGTCTTTGCCACATTCTCTATGAGGATTTCACATTTCTCTTATCAGCAATAAATAGATCATAACCATCTGATAAATATTGAAACCTGAGTTTATCACATTATTTGACCTGCAGAAAGTTTCCCTTTCTCTTGCACTTAGGTACACCGAAATATATGGAGAATAATCATAATCATAAACATTTTAAAATTACAATTTTGTAATTTGCGTGCTTTTTGTTGATTATACTATACACTTTTTTTTAAATAAGCAACTTGACTTTCGTCCAGCCCTCAAAGTTGCTTAAATTGTAGACATTTCAGCTCTCAAAGTTGCTTAAACGTTTCTAAACATTTTTTGTACCTACTAACCACCCCTGACTTCGCGGGTCAAAATCGTCATCTGTTAGGCCTACAACATGACTTTTGGGAGACAGTAAGTGGAAAAACGTTAGCTAACGAACTTCAACATGCAAAACATAAGAACGAAGAACAATTTCCTATCACAAGAAAAAGAATAAGCTTGGTTGTTTGACTTCTTAGTTGCTTACAGTAATTCAATTGAGCCCTCAAGTTGCTTAATGTTAAGGTCAGTTCAGCCCTAGTTGCTTATTGAGCGGTTGCTTATTAAAAAAAGTGTATATAAGTTAGTACCAAACAAAAAACTTCCATTAAGGCCCCGGTCAAACGATCAAACGATATTTGTCAAAAAACTTAACATTTGTTTGTCAAGCAATGTTTGAGCGTTTGGTTACGTCACAAAACATTGCTTGCGAAGCATAAAAAGGAGGGTTCGTTTTGTGATGTTTTTGAAACACTTCAAAAAACATTTTTTCTTGATTGAAGCAAGCGTAATACTCTTTTTTTATAAGAACAATCTTTTAAGAAACACCAGGCTGAAATTTGGGCCAAATTTTTTTGCTATCTCCGAAAATATTTGAGAAACGCAAAAGCAAACTTCACCAGCGTAATGCCCTTGCCCAGAAACGCATTTTAATCATGTTTTTGAGAAGGGTAGGGGGGTGACAAGTTAGATTTTCGTCTTAGCTAGTTCCGAGCTCACACGACTCCTGGGGGAATTATCAACAGTATCAACATCGTTCATGGGGGAAAGGGAGGGGGTTTTTCACAAAGATAACTGAAAATGCCAAAGGAACATCTAGGGCGTTCTGACTGCTTTCGGCAGCCATAGATATTCGTCATCGAATGGTGACCTTGTTAATGAAGGCAAGACCAACATTCCTCAGTTAAACTACTCGAGCGTTTTTATTTGTTCTTTTTGGTACTACCAATTTCTGCCTTGGTTTATTGTTTCGGTCTGTTTCTGACGTTCATACTCCGAGAGTGTCTGATGAAAAAAGCTTAAAAGTATGTCGGAAAATGTTTTCGCTGCTTATCGCAATTCATAAATAAAACTATACGAAAATAAAGAAATGGGTTGTTTAACACTGACAAATTCTATGCCCTTCAAAAGTGCCAAATCACCTGTGCTTGAATTCTATTTCACTGCCGGATGCGGCTCAAAATGCATCAATCAGAAAGAGAAGCTGAACTGGCATTGTGTTTTAAACAGCAATCAGCTTTCGGCGGGAAGAACAAATTGAAGAACTAATTGAAGAGTCCAAGTGGAGGAGACAGAAAGAGTTTGTTCGAAAATGTTTCCGATTTTATCGCAATTCTGAAGTTTTATTTCTGTGCGCAAATTAGCGAAGGGTCGCTTCAACGTCTGCAATTTCATAACAAATCGCGATTCTAAAACGAATACAGTAAAGTTGTGCAAGCTTGCAGAAAACACGTAACAGGCAGAGAAATCATTGTAGCAGCACGAGTTATTTATTTGCTTTGGATTAGAAATTTTGAACATTAAACATTTTTAATTAAACTTCAATTATTCCTCAATTCATAACTGTTCTAAAATGGGTTCTTCATCATAGAGCATAAAATGATTGCTTCCTTCGTAAGAAATTGATTTCTGATTGAAAATATCGTCTTCATAATCTTCAGTGTCACCCAGTAGATCTTTAGTTTGGTCATCATATGCAGTAATCACATCATCGCTGAAATAAAAAGAACAAAAATGTTTCTACAAAAGCATGTCTACAAAATGAGCGCCAAAAATTCGTGATTCTTAGCAGATTCGACTCACGCGATAAATTCCGATGACCAGATTTCCTTGCCCGAATGCCAGGTGAATCGAGACAGATCTCTTCCGAGACGTAGCCCCAATATATATCAAAGGTTTGTCCAACTTCGTCCCTAGGGTGAATAGGCCTCTACGTGAAACTCCGCTGTCCATATTCGACCCTGGTATCGGCCTTGTCTATTCGCAATTTGATTGGCTGTTCAAACAATAGATTTTCTAAGTGACGTCACAGTTTCTTCAAAATTTCACACCAAAATAGGCCGAAAACTATGAGAAAAACACGTATAAAAACCAAAAAAGATGATACGTGAGAAATTGTATCTTGCCTTACAGTTATCAATGAAATTCTTTGCATTTACTGTTTAAGAACATCTGCTTTCGGAATCTACATCTTGTCTTGATGCCTGGGCCAAATTTGCCAGTATTTTGGCAGATTTTGTGGTCGGTACCAGGGCCAAAATCGATTTGACGGTTGAGATTCGAGGAAACTCGATTTGGGACCTGGGGACGAGGTTGAGGTTGTCATGACAAGCGGTGATTCGGGACCTGCTACAAGGTTTCAAACAGAACCGTTCCAAATGGGTACGGATGGGTTCGGCCACGGCAAGGTAGTTCTATTTGGAACTGCGCTGCACAGCCGACTGTTTGCCCAGCAACTTCTGCGACACGCATCTGTCTCGTCAAAGTCAGTAGGTAAAAAGCGCGCCACTTTCGTTCAAAGATATTTAATGAGGGGTGTTTGGGTTTTACGGTTACACGGTTTTGCCAATATTTTGGCTCGAGTTTTCGATTTACCAAAACTTACGCGGTTTTTTGGCTCTGAAAATCTCGTCGGTGAATGGCTTTGCGACATTTCTGCATAACTTTTCCGGTTTTCAGTTAAGATTTTGCATTTTTGGTACCGAATGCCGACTTGGCGAAGCTACAGGTCAGCCCGCAATGAAAACGAAAACTTTTTTCGGATCAAAACGTCTCAAAAACGTGAAGTGAACAGCTAAAGTCGACTAACCTAGCCCTAGAGTTTTAATAGATTCTCTGCAATTTTGGTGAAAACGGATACCTAACATTGTGCCATACGGTTTTGTTTGAAATATCTCACGGTTTTACGGTTATTGAGCACATTTTGAGAAGTTTTACGGTTTCCGGACGCCCCAAAACACCCCGTTTTAATTGGTCTGATGCAACTATGAATAAATTCTCTTGTACAGACAAATTGCCTGATCTCCTTGATTAAACGCCCTAGGCACTTACTTGAAAACCATTCTTATCTCATAGAGGAGGTTCTTATTTGAAAGTTCATCAATAATCTAATACCAAATTTCCTCGAATAAGCACCATCCTTCGAACAAATGCCTCCTTTGGATGGAGCTGCCCATCAGGTCGTTCCCGCACACTCTCGATGTGAAGAATCAAGAGACATCTTTTACCAGTAGCTGCGAAGCTTAGTGGTCGTCAAAGCGTTGGTTTATCAATAAATTTTCAAACAATTGCTCCTGTATCGAGGAAAAGGCTTTAGCAAGCACTGAAATGATTTGTCTCTTAATTAAATGCCTCTTGATTTTTCCATCAAGAGCTTGTAGGTATATACCCTTGCGTCTCAGAAGAGACCAACCTAACCCGCACCTCACTGTGAAGGAGGATGCTTATTGGTGGAGGAAGGACACTTCTTCAACCCTTTCCATTCTGCATTTTTTTTCGACTCAAAGTTTTTGCTCTTTTTGGGATGATAACTTACCTGCTGTTGCCGTTGTTACTGTTGTTGTTGTTGCTAATTGTGTTGTGGTTGTTGTTGCTACAGTTCTTGTTGTTGTTGTTGCTGCAGTTGTTGTTGTTATCCAATGATTTGATTCTTCCCTCGTCTTGTTGTTTCGATGTTTCTACAACACGAACCATCTCAAGGTACCTCAGACATTCATATTTTTGCTGGAGTTTCTGGCTTTCGTCGTCATCCGCACTGTAATGGCTTCCTTGCTGGTATTGGTATTGTGTAATCTCTGCAAGTTGCATCAGCATTGAGTTTTCACCTTTTCGCAAAGGATTGTGGGTATTAGCGTTCTTGTTACCAGTCTCCTCGTCTCCAATTGCTCGAATAAATTTACAAAATTTATATGAAGTTCATTTTAGGTATATATTTACTCGGTATTGTAATTTTTTGAGAATCGAGGCGACACGTCTCGGGGTCTGGGGATGAGATCGTTGCAACATCAGGATTTCAGAACTCAATGTCACCGATGTCACTGCATTTTTTTGGATACTTAGACTCCGTACACGAGAAAATAGTACGGATCCAAAATATCCGTACCTTTATGGTACGAAATGGGTAAGATTGGTTGAAACAAAAGGATTTCTTCAAAATTCCTATGAAAACAATAGATATTCTATCTGATGATGTACAAGATTCCAAGGAGTGAATTGCCCCTCGGGAACGGATCGAAAACGGATTCAAATGGATCCGATTTTCTAGCGTGCCCAATACGATCCCATTCTGGAATAAAGAACGGATCCATGCTGTACCATGTAAGCGAAAAGCCTATTGGCCTCACGCCTAATCAGAGAAACAAAGCAAGCATATCGGACATACTGTTCAAGGTCTTCAAGGAGCTACGAAAGGAGCAACCCCCCCTCGGCCCCCGACGCTATCTCATTCTAGAGGACGGGCGATGGGGATGTCCTCGTCTACCCAGACAAATTGAACAAACAGAATTCAAAAATACCAACCTGGAAAGAGATCCTTGTAAATCTTACCAAATTTCATTTTCTTTTCTTTCCTAAGCAATTTCCTCAGTGATTTTTTAAAATGTTTTTCAACCAGTTCTTCTGCGGTGCCTTCTTCATAAAATAACAACAATGCACCGTTCTCCATAACTTTGCTTTGCTTTACTTCACTGGGGAGCTCCAACTTTGTGATTGGCTCACTCGATAAGCTCCTCAAAGGTACATCATTTAGTGAACCACATTTTGAAAACGGCCTAACGAAATTTTGCTGAATGGTTGGTGTAGGCCGAACCCCAGTACGAACAGTAGACATATCTGACGATGTATTGCAATGCAGTAAATATAATTTGTTATGGAGCATGAGTTTTGCACTTTATAAAGTCCACGGTGCTCGATAAATTCATCAGGGAATTCATTCGTGGCTTTTTATAGCTTATTTGGGCCTGGGAAAATCTTCTACAATTTCTTAGTGAACATTTCTTTGTTTTCTCATCGTGACAGCTTTCAACATACACGCTTTTTTTATAAGGAACCTACCTCAAGGCCTAGTTCCTAAAGTTTCTTATTTTTGGACCTCTTTTGAGGCAATCGTAGTTCAAAAAGTTCCTAATAGTTCCTTAATTTTAACTGCACATACAGTGGCCATAACAATAATAGAGAGACACTTGCATATGAGCAAAGCTCGGGACTACTCATGGAAACATTTGATACATGCTTAACGTACAAATTATGTGGATTTCGACTGCAAATGAATGGAACCGGCTTTCTTATTCTTGATTATTTGCAGCGATAAAAACATTCAACATTGAAAAATTCCTTAATGATTTTCTCTTTAGTAGTATACGTTCTTTAAATTTTCGGGTCTTCTACATGTAGGTTCCTTATAAAGTGGTTCCTTATAAAAAAAGCATGTATGTAAGTGCAAAAGCAAATGAATTTTCTCGATTTTTTTCTTGTGAGGCAATTAGTTTCTTGATCAAAAAGAAAAATATGTCCTGGGATCATAGTTACTGGAATGGACTAAAGAGGCAGAAGAGACTCGTTTATGTGATAGGTTCTATAGAACATAGGAGCAAGCGAAATGTATCCAAGGAACACGAGAACGTGGCCAGCATTAAAAGGGTATCATTATCAAAGGAACATCGGGAAACAGGGATCAGTTAAAATGCTCCCTATCAATCCGATTGACTATCAATCTGGAGAATAATCCTGCTAAACTCCAGGGGGCAGTGGGATTTTCTGAAGGGAACATGGGGTGCACATGTAACTCCCCTAAACGACCCTCACTAAAACGTCGTAAGCCTAGTTTGCATATTAAGACAGGCAGGTGGTATGGGTTCTTGTCCTTAGCAAAGGGGAGGCCACTGAATTACCCACCAAGGGCATGGCATGTCTGAGCAGTGCGACCCCAGTCCTTCTTCTCAATGTGACTACTCCTCGTGAGCCCTTTTGCGTGTTTCCTGGAATTACAGAAAAGTGGGTTTTTTGAGTTTGGGTTCCAGTAGGTTGCTAGTTGTCGCTAAGTATCGCCGTACGTTGCTAAATGTTTTGGAATTTTTGACGTCTTTATGAACCAAGCTACCGTGGTCTTTAAATCTATAAATGGCCTTGCTTCTGATTATCTGTCTGAATTTTTCACGAGGAAATTGACTCGCTGCTTTTCACAAAACCAACACAGACATTCGTGTTCCATTTATGAAAACATTTAATGGCCAGAAGGCATTTTCCCGTATTCCGAATTCCGCTTTCCCGCGTTCCGCATTCCGGATTCCGTGTTCCGGATTCGGTATACCAGATTCCGTGTTTTAAGGATAGCCGTCTGAAAAACAGTCGCTCTGACTGAAGGGGCAACCGTGGGTAAAAAACAAAAGAACAGAAAATGATAAAATGAACGAAGATAGGATAACAGGAAGAACTGTGGATGGAATGACCCATTGGTAAAAAAATGCCTTTTAATTTTGTTCCATTGCGTCTCTTTTCACCAAGACAACGACATTTTGAGGTGTGAATTCAATTAGCATTTTAATGCACCTGCACCATCACTTATCACCTGTGATATTGGGTTGGTCGTTGCACTGTATCACATACGCCAGAGGCAGTTACGTCATTATGACGTCACATTCAGCATTTGGTTCGAGAATTAAAGCGCAGCAAGACAGGATTTTGCGGATTTTACAATTGATTGTTAGTAATTTAGTATCTTTTTTATTTTGGCGTCAAAAGATGAAGAAATATTGACGGGGTCAAAGCAAGAAACTCCAAGTATTACGCAAATGACGTAATGACCTTATAGTGTATGGATTCTAAGGCATGGTCTAATCTGTCGTCAAAACGAAAAATTTCGTTCGTGCGTTGTTGCACGATCTGAATCGAGAATAGAGGCTTTCTTTTTGGTATCTTGGAAGTAAACTTCTGTGCTTCTTGTTCCTGGCAAGAATATTCAAAACCATTTTTCAAGATTCTATTTATTTTGATAAATCTACGATGATCTATGACCTATGATCAAAGAGATTAAAGGCCATATTGATATCAGGGGAACCTCCACTTAGGCCACAACAGACGCCCAAGGAAGTTTCTCCAGCAACAGAAAGATGTTTTCCAGGATCGCCTTCAGGCAGGTAAAAGTGCAACAGCAAGGGAATATTTATAAAATACTGAGAAGAGCTGGTCCGAAGGAATGGAGATGTTCAGAATTTTCGGCTTCAGCAGCCTTTGGGATCCGAAAAAACGGTTGGCTTTCCTTTTTTTTGTTTTTTCCTTTTGGTTCTTTCCTCTCGTAAAATATGTTTATCACTTTGCATCTGTAGGCTTGTCAACCAATCTAAATTTTTTGAAAAACCATATTGTATAAATATTGAAATCCCTTTAAATAAAATAAACTAAATATGAACCTTTGTACTCTGGACTTCTGATCATCATCTGACTGAACAAGGAGGATGGCCTAATTTTTTTCCGTCTACTTTTTCAGACGAGATGGACCAGCAATTTCTTATGGACGGCAACCACTCAAATGAAAAGAAAGTTCGGAAAATTCCGACTATTCGTGGAGATGATATAATGCGAAATCCTAAATTGACTAAGGTTTGTTTTATGTGGTATTTTTAAAAATATTTGTTATTCTGAAATAAGTTTTGATATTCTGTCCTAAGGCCTACTAGCTAGGCCGAAGCTAAGAAATTTGTTTTTTTTGCACGGATTACCAGAACTTAAACAAGATAAGTCTAGACAGCATTTTAGGTCATGTGGACCAGCAATAAGTGACCAAGAAAGAGGCATGGAAAGAACACCTTAGGACCTTGGGGCATATTTATTGTTAAAATGGTAAAACAGGTCAACTCACCCCACTACCAAATCACCCTGCCTTAATATGGTCAAGTCGGACCTCTTTCAAGTAATGTCACCCCACGTGTTCATAACCTTACCCCTGCCCCACCCCATCTCTCAAGTCAACTTGCCTCATCATTAAATAAATGATGATAGAAAACGATAAAATTGAGTGAATCTTTCCTTGTGATAAAAGGGGGCTTGGGGGCTAGAGTTGACATTGAAGGTGGGGCAAGTTGACTTTGAAAGTGGGGCGAGTTGACTTTGGATCACACTCTGAAGAAGCCCTGCTTGGCAGGGCGAAATATTAGCAAACTAAAAAAAACATAGTTGTCTTTTGTGTCTTGCGCTGCGGTGTTTCTTCCTTACTATATTTATTCAACTCTTTGCCGCAAGAAGCTCTCTAGCTGAAAGCAAGCAGTAAGCTAAGTGGTCTTTTCTTCTTTTTTCTGTTATTTTGACTTTGAAAGCTGGGCGAGTTGACTTAAAAGTGAGGTGAGTTGGCAATGGGTGAGTTGGTAGCGGGGCGAGTTGACTAGAAACAGTTAAAACACCCTTAAGATGCTGAGCACGTTTGGAAACTATTATTGCACTTTTTGGAATGATAAGAATGGCGAAGTGTCTACCTGATCAAGAAGGTCAAACTTGCAACGAAAGAGTAAAGAGATTGCCATTTCTCTGTAATTCCAAGCAAAGGCAAAAGAAAATCATGAGATTTAGTCAAATCACGATGACTAGGACTGTACTGTTTCTCGGCCCTTGTGCTATCTGGTTGTCACCCTGTGCTAAGCCCAAAACACTGGTAGTAGTTATTCGATTATCCAACCCCTCATTTATCCATACATTGATTATCCGGTCCATCAACTACTGTACCTTATTAAGGACAGCAAATGTGCCTTTATGTCTAGTGATGTTATTGTCTGCTTCTTCCTTAGAGCACTGCATTTACAATAGAAGAAAGACAGATTCTTGGAATCCATGGTCTGCTCCCCCCTGCTGTAAACACTCAGGAATTGCAAATGAAGAGAGTGATGAAAGAAATCAGGGGGAATAAGTCAGATCTGCAAAGATACATCCAAATGTGTGCATTGCAATCAAGGAATGAGAGACTGTTTTACAGATGTCTCATGGAACATACTGATGAACTAATGCCCATTGTGTACACCCCTACTGTGGGGCAGGCATGTCAGGAATATGGCATGATCTTTAGAGAACCAAGGTATGTGTTTGGTTGTGGGCCTGCTTAAAGAATGAATGAATGAGACAGTAACTTAAGGAATGTGTTTTTTAGAAATACCTGCTACTCTTCAGAACATCCAGAAAGGGGGGAGCTTGGGTCTGGAGATACCTTAGAGCTGAAACAATACAGATTGCTTGCTTGCTTGATTGACAAATGACCGTGCCTTCCCATCTTTGTGCCTCAAACTATAATGTTATTACTTAGAGAAATTTATTGTTATTTCTCCAGTAGGGGGGAGAGGGAAACATCATGCCACCTTAGAGAGGCTCGTCTCTAGTCAAACGTGTTCAATTCCAAAAAAATGTTTCTAGTTTGGATAGTGTTTACAAATGAACTTTCATAGTTGAGATTGAAATTTATTTCTTTTTCATTTTAGAGGTCTGTTTGTCACCATTCATGATCTTGGTCATGTCAGAGACATTGTTGCTAACTGGCCTGCAGAGGATGTTAGGGTTTGTACAAATACAAAAAAATACAGTTTCATTTTTTGATATGTTTCTCAGAAGTTACCCACCATCTGTAATTCAAATAAAAAAATCAAAGGAATCTTGAAGGTTTAGTCACAGCGAAGGAAAAGACAACAACCTAACTAAACTAACTAACTAACTGATTTACTAACTAACTAACTAGTAAATAACTTACTCACTTACCAACTAACTCAATAACTAAATAACCTACTAAGTAGGTACATAAGTAGCTAACTTAACTAACGAACCAACTAAATAACAAAATAACTTGCTAAACGAACTAATTAATCAACTATCTAACTAATTAACTACCAAACTCACTAACCAATTTATTAATCGCACCAACTAGATAACTTACTACCTAACTAACCAACTTACTAAATGATTGACTAACTAAGTAACTAACTAATTAACTAACTAACTAACTAACTAATTAACAAACTAACTAGCTAAATAACTGACTGCCTAACTAACTAACTAACCAGCTAAATAACTAACGAGGTAAGTAACTGACTGCCTAACTAACTAACTAACTAACTAACTAACTAACTAACTTCCTTAGTAACTAACTAACTAGCTAACTAACTAACTAACTAACTAGCTAACTAATTTACTAACTAACTTACTATCTAACTAACCGTATAAGTAGCTAACTAATTAATAACTTAACTAACTAACTAACTAACTAACTGCTAGCTAACTTCTGACTAGCATCAACTAACGATACATAACGTACTCACTTATTTATCAACGAACTTAATTACTTATTTGTTAAGCAACTAGCTAAGTAACTTCGAAAATAAAATATTTATTATAGAAATATAGAATTAAGCATTGGATGTGTTTTCGTTTTAGGCTGTTGTTATGACTGATGGTGAGCGAATTTTAGGTCTTGGTGATCTTGGCTGTAATGGTTTGGGTATACCAATTGGAAAACTCGCATTGTACACTGCCTGTGCTGGTATCAATCCATCTGTTTGTTTACCAATTATCATTGATGTGGGAACAAATAATGAGGTATGTGCCCTATCGTTAAGCCGCAAAACCTTTTTTAATATGCATGTTTTGACACAGACCTTAAGGATCCTTATTAAGGCAGGGAGTCTTAATAGAAACTGGAACACATATTCTGCTTTTTGTCAGTCAAGAAGGATACTACGGAGGTTGAATAATGAACTATACGAGAGGCTCCTGAAGGGGGTGTCTAATCTCATTTCCCAGTCAATTTTTCTTCAAAATCCTATTCCCAGCCTATGTCTTTTTTGAATTAATGTACTTAATTTCCACAACGACAGTGTGATCTGTTGGGGATTGGGGACTACATTCTCATTGAACTGATATGTTCAGCCTGCGTGTAAAGACGTAGATAGGTCTGGGAATGCTATTTATTACATCTAAAACATAAAACAGCTACATTTTCATTGAAAAATACTTACTAAAATTCATTTTTATGTATTTTTAGAACGGCAAAAAGCAAATCCCATTCCCATTGAGTGTTATGTTCCCCATTCCCAGTGGACAAAATCCCAGTTTCAGTACATTCAATCCCATTTTCCCAGCCCAAAATCAGGTCAATCCCATTCCCATTTTACCCCGCATATGAGAGAGTTTTGTCCTTAAATTTCTTACCTTTTTTGAGCGCCTGCCTTTATCTAAATATAAGATCATTGCGGTGCTGGTTTTCGGACTGGAATTCAAGAGGGCATCTAACCGAATCTTGACAAGTTTTTGGTAACTTTTGTTGAAAATTGCCGACTTTCCAATGGCTTTTTTAACAATTTAGCAAATCGACTTTTCCCCATGCGTCCTTAAAACCCACTACTGGGTTGAATATGAATATTCAAGACCTATGCACTTAAATAGACGTTGCCCCTGTGTGTAGACGAAAAAGATCATGGTGATATTTTAAAAACATTTCCGCTTGCGTTTGATTGACGATCGGATGGTCGTTGGTTCGAATCTCGTCCGGGTCACTTACCCTAAGCCTAAAGTCAACACTCGCTTGTCCGGCCGTCGAAGGTCGGTAAATGAGTACCTTTGGTATCGGTTTATCCGGTGGCACATGGTGTATGCCCCCGGGGTACTCCCCTTGAGACCCAACAGGGGGTCCAGTCGATTTGAGGTGCTTAAGGAATGACTACCTAATGGCCCAATTTAGATAGATAAAGAAATGATGGTGCAACTTTGGTTACTGCCTTTTACTTAAAAAATTTCCTGGTATTTGAGCTAAGTTTGCAATCTTTTGTGTATATAAGCAAACTTTAACAGAACATTTTATTGCTGGTTTGGATGTTATCAAAACGGCATGATTTTTATATTCTTACACTACCATTTAGGGGTTACTGTAAAAAGGTTACTACAATTTCAGGTTTAGTTTGAAAATTTAAGCTTGTGCCCTCTTTAGCCCTGACTGAACCTCCCTGTCAGGTCTCAAGGGGTGTATCCCCCTACCCCCTGGGGTAGACCCGCTTCAGCTGTATAGGTGCCAGAATGTCTGGCCTTTATTAACAAATGAAGTTCGCTTGCTTGATTACTCGCTTCATTAGCTGCATCATCTTTCTTCTAGAAATTACTCAACGATTCAATGTACATAGGACTGAGACAAAAACGAGATAATTCTGAAAAATATGACGAATTGATAGATGAACTTATTGAGGCTTTGAGAGAAAGGTTTGTGAAGTATTTAGACAAAGTTATTTCTCCCTCTTACACGTTTTTTGTTTATAAGAAACCTGGTTCGGGGCCTAGTTCAAAAAGTTTCTTAATTTTTGGTCCAATTTTAGTCATAAACATGTCTTAACTGTTTCTTATTTAATGGAAATTATTGCAGTAAAAACGATAAAAAACGTGAACACAGCAAGCAAATTTTGGCATTATTGTATTAAATGAAATTAACCATGCTGGTGCAAGAAATGGCACGGAAATACACGAGAACAAATTACTACCTCCACAAATGTGTAATCAGTATGTTGGAAAACTGACACAAAAATTTCTAAAGTTTCTTAACTCCTTTTGCCTAGTTCTAAAAGTTTCTTAACTGTTGGGATGTCTAGCTCTAGGTTTCTGATGAAGTTTCTGATGAATTTCTCAGTCATTTTTTTTTTTACTTTAGATATGGCCGAAATACTTTGATACAATTCGAAGATTTCGGAAATCATAATGCATTTAGATTTCTGGAAAAATACAGATCGAAAATTTGTACATTTAATGACGATATTCAAGGTACGTGAAATGAGCAAGATATTGTATTTTAGTAGTAATTTTACAAATTATTTGAGTCGTTTTTGTGATTTGGAGTTGTTAAAGAATGCATTGCTTTACTTTGTTCATCACCATCTCCATTTCATACTTTATCCATCAGCGTTTTCATTTCGTACCGTATTTATTAGTGCATTCATTTCGTAACGGTTTTATTGGCAGCTTCTTTTCGTACCGTATTCATTAGCATCTTCATTTCACGCTGTATTCATTAGCATCTTCATTCCACGCTGTTTTCATTAGCATCTTCATTTCTTACCGTATATTCATCTTCATTTCATACCGTATTCATTAGCAACTTCATTCCATACCATATTCATAAGCAACTTCATTCCATACCGTATTCATTAGTATTTTCATTCCATACCGTATTCATTATTATCTTCATTTCATACCGTATTCATTAGTATCTTTATTTAATACCACGTTCATCTGTATCTTTATCTTTATTCTATACCGTATTCATCAGCATCTCTGTTTGATATTTTATTGTTTAGTGTTTTGAATTAACTACACATTAGAGAATACATTTCAAAAAACTATCTGTGGAATTTCCATTTCGCACCATATTGATTAAAGTTCCGTTTCATAGTATATTCGTCAGCATCTTCATTTCAGTAAGTGGTTATTCTAAAAAAAATCTTGTG
This sequence comes from Chrysaora quinquecirrha, assembly GCA_014526335.1. Lineage (NCBI taxonomy): Eukaryota > Metazoa > Cnidaria > Scyphozoa > Semaeostomeae > Pelagiidae > Chrysaora > Chrysaora quinquecirrha. The sequence continues at coordinate 283,937 of JACTAT010000165.1, read as the reverse complement.
GGAAAATGTTTTGTGAAAGTTGGTCTATTTGACTAGATTACAGAGCCCAGTAGTCTGGCACACTTTAATGAAATATTGCCGTTTTATTGCAGGTACTGCGGCTGTCTGTGTTGCTGGGATTTTAGCCAGTTTACCAGCATGCAAAATGAGATTGTCTGATCATACATTCTTATTCCAAGGAGCTGGAGAGGTAACAAGCGAAGTTTGATTTTTTTCGTTGCCGCATGATATAGGACGCACAGAATTTGCCAATTTGGCTAAATATACACAGGACTCCAAAAAATACCTCTCAAAACTGCTGTATAAATGTACGAATGGTTCTTATTAACATCGCAGAAACATTGTAGGGCATAGGGCATACTTTGAAGTTTCTTTCGTCAGACACTCCTCAGAGTATAAACGTTAGAAACAGACTGAAACAATTGACTAAGGCGGGATTGAGCTATACCCAGATGCGGACCAAAATGCACCAACCATAAAAGTGATTCAGCTTCACTGATGTTTAAACTCTGAAGAGTGTCAGACGAAAGCTTTGAAATATGTCCTGTGATGTTTCCAATGTTGAAACAGAAATGCGAATCGCAATTTTGAAACAAAGTGGAACTCCAAGTAAGGTTTCAAGCGGAGCCTACTATGCTTTCCTACCATACCTATCTGGCTACAGCTAGCCGTTGTGTATGAGACGGTTCCATCAGATCTCACTAAGCCTGTCCATGTTAATTCTGGTACTGTACATGAACTTTTCGTGGGTGAACTTCTTAGGGCGTATTTTTTTGGTAACCTTCTGTTTTCAGCAGACTTCCGAATTCCGAAAACGGTAGACTTGGCAGGAAAAAGTTTCCGGTACCAAAAAAACATGATTGCCGAAAACGGTAGGCTGATCAGAAATCCACGACTTAAACCATACATTCTAAAGGGAGAGCTAGATTCCTGGTGATGTCTGCGAAACCTTCTAGCTTCGTGCACAGAAGGTTTCGGAGGCCTTCTAAACCTGCCGTTTTCAGAAGACAGTACCAAAAAAATACGTTTCGACATCTACTGAAAAGAGAAGGCGTCTGCTGAAAACAGAATGTGACCAAAAAATACGCCCTTAATATTCGTTCTTCTTTATTAGGCTGCTATTGGCATTGCAAAGCTTTTGATTCTTGCAATGGAAATGGAAGGGACTTCGAAAGAAGAAGCAGAAAAAAGGGTTTGGATGGTCGATTCACGAGGTCTTATTGTGAAGGTATGAAATTACGAACCATGAAGCCAATACCATAGGAATTAGATTAAAGAACGCGATGCATCTTGGTAAAAAGTTCCTCGCTACCATCTTTAGCGTAATCGTCTATTCATTTAGGGTTTGTTCTTCTAAACAAATTCTTTTTTTCGGTAGCCTTCTTTTTTCGGAATTTGTGTTTTCCGAAGCCATCCCTCTGAAAACGGTAGGTTTTGGAGCTCTCCAAAACCTTCTGCAATCAAAAGCAGAAGGTTTCTAAAGACTGTCGAGAGATTCACGGTTTGAAGTTCGAAAAGACTTCCTTTTTATCAGTTGCCAGGATACATTCCACGAATGGGTCTGGGGTGGAGGCAAGCAAGAACTTTGGCGCGAAAGTTTCATATTTCCAGAATTCGTGTTTCTTCAAAATCAAGGATTTTGTCTTTAGAAGCTTTCTGTTTTCGAAATTCGGAAGGTTTTGGTGGCTCCGAAGAACACGCCCTTAATCTCAACCTGTGAATCCACAGCTGCAGCTATGGCTGAGTAACGGCGAAGATTAAGGTTCACAACTGAATTCAATTCACTGCGGCATAACTTTGACCCATGAGCTATTACTTCAAAAGATCAGCGTAAAAAGCTTCTGCCCTGTCAGTCCCTTCGAGAAATGCTTTTTTGGAGATTGTGTCCACTCGGATGACCCTAACCTTGGATGTTTAGTTGAACTACATAGTAAGAAAGCAATCCTACGAAGTTAACGGTTCTACATTTTAAATTTTTAGGATCGTCCTTCTGGTGGCATAACCCATGAGAAGGCACAATTCGCTCATGAACACGAATTCATTAAGGATTTAGAAGGAGCTGTTAAAAGCGTTAAACCAACTGCTATCATTGGTAAGTTTTGCAACAACCTCCCATTGTATGTGTACCTTATTATATGTACACATCATATCCTGTATTCGCCAGTCATTACAAATATATAAATATGTATGGCGCTGAAGAAGGCTGAACGTAGCCGAAACACGACAAAATTCAAATGGGCGGGGAGCCTTGGGCTGTATGACTTGGAGAGTTACTCGACGATTTCATTGAGCTCTACAGGTCAGTTGAAACTTTGTTGGTGCTCTGGTCATGCAGTCCAGGTTCGAATCCCATCTATTGTGGTATACCACTTGCGGACAAATCTTTCTTCCTTTTCACCATTCATGCCAATTATTTTGAATATTTATGATGCTGAAGAAGGCTCAACATACACGAAACAGAAAAATTAACTCAAAAACGAGAGGAGAGCCTTGGGCTGTATGTCTTGGAGAGTTACTCGGCGATTTCATTGAGCTCTATAGCTCAGTGGAAACTTTGTTGGTGCTCTGGTCATACAGGCCAGGGTTCGAGTCCTATCCATTATTGTATGCCACTTTCTGAAAGATCACTTTTCACTCACTTTTCACCATTCATGACAAATATATTTGAATATTTATGGTGCTGAAGAAGGCTCAACGTAGGCGAAACAGAAAAATTAACTCAAACGAGAGGAGAGCCTTAGGCTGTATGTCTTGGGGAGTTACTCGGCGATTTAATTGAGCTCTACAGCTCAGCAGAAACGTTGTTGGTGCTCTGGTCATGCAGTCTAGGTCCGAATCTCTATTTTGGTATGCCACTTGTGGAAAAATCTATACAAGTGTTTGTCATTCATGATAAATTCATCATCCTCACCTCGGCAGCGTCGCAGCCAAGGTCGAGGTTTCGATTAGTTAACCTGCTACTGAAATCCTAGCGACTGGCGGTAAATACGCCTTTTCACTTTTCACCATACTGAAGCCGAGTGTTATCCCTTCAAATGCTTCATATTTCGGTAACGTTTTGATGTTTTTTCAAGGTGTTGCTGCCATTCCGGGGGCTTTCACAGAAACCATTGTCAGAGACATGGCATCATTCAATGACCAACCAATCATATTCGCTCTCAGCAACCCAACTTCGAAATCAGAATGCACTGCAGAACAGGCTTATAACTGGACGGAGGTAATGTTCGATGGGGGGTGGTTTGGGTTAAGTCCAATGGGAAGGTAGGTATACATGTGCTTGCCAGGGTTATGGGTGAATTTGCGATATTTTGCCCAAATTATCGGTCCTGTTCTGAGACTTTTTGGCCGGGTTATAGGTTAGTTTAACAGTTTTTTAAATTTTGGTCTTAGTTTTGGGTCTTTTAGTAAAAATATGCCAATTTTTAGGGTGAATATGCAGCAGTGATGAAAATATATTCTTCGGAAAGTTTTTTCTCTGTTTATTGGGTATCTTTCAAGACGATGCCCTGGTTGGGCCCACCTATTGGCTTCTCAGACGCACATGTATACCCACCCCTTTATAGGAGTTTACCCCCTCTGTACTGCTTTCGTTATGTTTATTGCTTCAACAACGTTTTCGAAAACCTTAGCATACTCATTATTCTGCTTTCACATAAGGCCCTGGCCAAACGATCAAACATTGTTGATCCAGCATTTGTAATTTGCTTGTCAAGTTAAATTTTTGACCGTTTGGCCAAGTCAAAAACATTACTCATCCATTTTTTGCGTGCCTCAAGCAAAAAATGTTTTTGAACTTTTTCAAAAACATGACCCCACAAGTTTTTCTTTTTTTTTGCTTGTCAAGCAACAGGGCCTCTTTTAAGGGGATAAAACTAGGGGGGCAAAAAACTAAAGGGGACTTATTGTTCTATTGTTTTATCTTGAGCGCTTTCTTTCAAAGTGCGAGTCCAGTCTTGGCAAGTTCATTCTTCTCGGTCTTTTTGTCAGGAATTCATGCACAACCAGTGGTGGAGAGCTGGAGAAAAATAACTAAGGTGCATCTCTACTTCAGTTTAGATGCTACACAAGTTTCACTGAAGCTACAGCTGACTGTAAATGCGTCAAAGGTGTACAGCGCTCCAAAGGTGCTCCTAAAAAGGGGGGGATGGGGGCATGCTCCCCCGGAAAATTTTTCAAAATACAACCTCAACATTGGCCTAGATTGACATTTTTGGCAGTTTTCCTCTGAGAGGACATTGTACTAGGGGGGCAATTTTATGAAACTAGTTGGGCAATGATAGGGACTAGGGGGGCATTTGACCCCCTAGTTACTATGTTAAAAGAGGCCCTGTCAAGCAATGTTTGATTGTTTGGCCACCTTTCCAGCATTGCTTGTCAAACAGTTCTTCTGTTTTTGACAAACTGCAACAACTTACAACATTTCATAACCTAGCAACATTTCTTAGCAACAAGACGCAACAAAACATCTTTGTTGGACAGCAATGTTTTTGGACGTGGCCAAACTGTCAAACATTTGTTGTAAAGCAAATTTGAAATGTTGGACCAACAATGTTTGATCGTTTGGCCATTGCCTAAGGCTTATTCGAAATTCGTTATGACTGTACTCTACCACCTTGAATGGTAAAAGTGGTCAAATACACCTTTTCGATGAACGACTGCCATCATAAGAATTATTCCAAATTGATCTATACAGCTTCCGATACCAATTCGTATCATGCATCCAAAATGTTGGTGTACATTAGCTGATGATGCAAAGTTTGACTGTCTTAGAGCTTGTTTTATTTATTGAGTATTCAAAGACAGAAGTTTTATAAGAGCACAGACCAGTCTGGGTTAAATGTTTCACCTCAGTTACTTTTCACGTCGCAGTTATAGCCATTAGAGTCATTAAAAAATCTTGAGCTCGAATTCTGTAACGCTATAGTATATGTTAAAAGGCTTGAAATTAACATGGAATTATTTTTTTCTTTAATAGGGTAGATGCTTATTTGCAAGTGGCAGTCCGTTCGATCCCGTAACAATGAAAGATGGCCGCTATTTTGTGCCTGGTCAAGGAAACAATTCCTACATTTTCCCTGGTATTGCTCTTGGTGTCATAGCAGCATCTTCTCGACATATTACTGAAGAAATGTTCCTTACTGCTGCTCAGGTAAAATCAAAATAATGCTATGCTTACTCTTGGGTGCCTAATTGCCGTCTCACACCCGGAAATATTTCCAGCCCCCGCTCTTATTAGGACCCCTCGCCTATAAAGATTTGCATTAGTATTGGTGTCGATATTTTTTAGTTGTTCTACTATGACTTTCTCTGTATGAAATTTTACCTATAAAAACTCTTTGTTTGTTAGAACTTTGGATTGCCTAAACGTTTAAGTACTATAGGGCCCCTTCACACTGCGTTTCAGCAGTTTGCTGACAAAGTTTATCAAACAAGTTATAAGCCCCCGTTTATTTTGACCCCCCACCAATTAGATCCTGAATGCTGTTTCTAGCCCCGCCTACTCCAACCCCTTAGCAATTTGGCACCTAAGGGCAAAGGGCTGTGTCAAAAGGATTTTTTCAAATCATTATTACTATCATGCAGTAGCGTATTTTGAAGGGGGATGAGACCCCTTGCTATTAAATCTGCATAACAGGGAAAGGCTTCATGATTGTTGGTAAAACAAATAATATCTTGGCCCTGTTTTTGATTTACGATGATACAGTTTATGATATCATAGTTTACCTCCACCATACTAAATCTTACCAACCTACTCAGACACATAGCTTGCCCTTACTCAATATCCGCAACGGCAATCATGGTATGCCCCCACCAAACTGAATGTCCGCCACCACAGGCATGGTATGCCCCCATCGTACTGAATATCCGCCACCGTACTCAGAGATATCTCTCCACGGCAGTCATGATATCCCACCACAGACATCATGATATCTCTCACCGTACTGAATATCCGTCATGTCAATCATGATGTGACCCCATCGCACGGAATATCCTCCACCGTACACATAGATGCCAATCATGATATCCTACCACAGACATCATGGTATCCCCACACCGTACTGAATAGTCAATCATGTTATGTCCCCATCGAACTGGATATCTGCCACAATACTTAGAGATGCCCGCCCACGGCAACCATGATAACCCGCCACAGAAATCATAATACCCCTACCGTCCTGAGTACCAATCATAATGTGACCCCACCACACTGAATATCCCCCACTGCACTACACATCCCCCACCCCACAAAACATTATTTGCATGTGGTGACAACGTTAAATGCTTTCTCCATCCATTAAGATAAACCTATATTCAAATCTTAGGCCCTTGCTGACCAAGTTACAGCAGAAGACTTGAAAGTTGGTCGACTTTACCCACCACTGAAAAACATACAAGAGGTATCATTTAAAATTGCATGTAAAGTTGCGAAATGCTCATATGATCAAAAGTTGGCTTCAAATGTCCCGGAGCCGGACGACCTCGAACCGCTTGTGCGTAAACACGTGTATGACCCGCGCTATGAGTCGTACATCCCGCAGACATATAACTACCCGAGTGTAGGGCATTATCAGGCTTAGTGTGACGTTTGGTTTTCGATTTTTGGCTGTGTGTAAAATTTCTTGCTTATGAAGCTTTTGGCGTGCTGTGTAAAAACTTAAATATAAAAATAATTAATATGATTAAATTTGAGAATAATCTTAATACATAAAACTTTTATTTAAAAAAGGAAAAAATTATTATGCTTAGAATGGACTTGCTTATGTACTGGAACATTTCATACAAGAAACTTAATCTTTATAATAGTTATTTTGCCCATTTTGCCTGCTTTTTTCATTATTTTTTATATTGGGTTACTTTCATTGCGATAACACAAGGCTGCTTGCATATTCAGGGGCCCCTTTTTATTTATTCGGGATTTTCTACATGAGTTACTTCATCGAGGTACCACAAGGCTGCTTGCATTTTTAGGGGTCCATTTTTATTTATTCATGATTTTTAAATGAGTGTTCATGTGGCTACTTCCCTTGGTTTTGGTCACAGTCCTTTTCAGAAGGCATAGGTTAGGTTGAGTAACGAGAAAAAGTTAGCATTATAGATTTTTTATTCGTTTTTGTTGGTACTATAAAACACATTTTTTAAACGCACCCTTTACATGGGGTTAGAACTCAATATTACTGACCCCTTTTGGACTATAGTTCTGTTGTCATTGTCCTTTGAGGTGCCCGCTGGATCGAGGCTTATGTTTTCAATTGAGTGACCTTCAGGACGAAAATAAGTATAACTTTTCTGAGATTTCGGTTGTATAGGTTCACGTAGGTGCAAAATGTCTGTTAATTGAGTCTTGGCAGCTGAGTCTTGTTTTGATTATATAGAAACCTCAATTAACGAGGGTCGTTTAGGGGGTTTAGATGTTCCCTGGTCCCCTTGAGAGAAGCTCTTTGTTCCCTGGAGTTTTGTAGGATTATTTGTCAGATTGATAGTGAAGCGGATTGACAGGGAGGATTATACCTGATCCTTATTTCCCAGTGTTTCCATGTTCCCTTGCCCACAATTTTGGCCACGATTCCTTGCTCCTTGGATACATTTCGCGTACACGCTTTTTTTTAATAAGGAACCTACCTCAAGGCCTAGTTCTTAAAGTTCCTTATTTTTGGGCCTCTTTTAAGCCAATTGTAGTTCCAAAAGTTCCTTAATAGTTCCTGAATTTTAACTGCACATATAGAGGTCTTAACAATGAAAGAGAGACATTTGCATGTGAGCAAAGCTCGAGACTACTCAAAGAAGCATTGGATACATGCTTAACGTACAATTTATGTGATTTTCAACTGCAAATGAATCGTATCGGCTTTCTAATTCTTAATTATTTGCAGTGATTAAAGTATTCAATATTCAAAAGTTTCTTAATGATTTTCTCTTTAGTAGTATAAGTTCTTTAAATTTTTGGGTCTTCTAGACTACATGTAGGTTCCTTATAAAGTGGTTCTTTATAAAAAGAAAGCGTGTATTACCATTTTCCCTAAACCCCTAAACGGTCCTTATTAACGGACTTCTCTTTCTAACGGATACCTTCTAGAAACGGACCTTTGGGCCAAGTATTTTTTGGCCCAATGGTCCTTTCTTTGTATAAAAAGCATTCCTCGATATTAACACCTCTCTACAGCAGACTGTAACATTGCTCTCAAAAGTGTCCTTTATTTTGAGGTTCAACGGAAACTTTCTTATTTTGCGCTGAGTCGTTAAATTAATATACTATACTTTAATCCAAACTTTTTAGCTGATTTTGGAGTGTATGAGTGTGTTGTTGATACGGAAAAAAGATTCGTGATTAAAATAAAATTGGTTGACAAAACTTGGTCTTGTTATATCATTGTAGCATTTCTGCACCCGAATAAATATGCCTTGTTAAAGCCATCTAAAGAACCGCAAAAAAGAAACTGATTTAGCTCTCATAAAAATTATCTGCCGAGCTACGGCTATTGTCGAGTAAAATTAAAAACTAAAATTACCAAGAATAACAATCTTAAACTTCTTAAAAATACAATTTTATAAATACAGTTCACTTATGTCCAGTTCACTTTATTTTATAAACACGTATATTCGTACCGTAAATCCTCGAATTAGCCACCTGGGGGCTGTTTATTTTCAAATATTTTCGAGGGGGGCTTATTCGAGGGGGGTTAAAGTCAGGGACCTTACAAAATTATTCATAAGGTCATGATTTATCATCGACTAAATGAATGCGGTTCCCTGTTATAACCCGGTAAAGTAGCAATACGGACACAAATGAGTACAATTCATATGCCACGTGGTGTGGGGGCTTTTTCGAGGGGGCGTATTAACAATTTCTCGCTCTATGTGGGGCTAACTCGAGGGGAGGGCTTATTCGAGGGGGTGATTCGAGGATTTACAATACAAGGCCAACATAATAAATGTTTCAATTAACGTCATGTCTGTCATTCTATGCTGCTACTGCGAAATGAATTTGGAATAAAAAGCTGCTGAATTTCGAAATTCTTTGCATGCACGAGTGCGAGGTAGAACGCATGGCTGGTTTTTTCAAAAGTTACTCAGGGTCGTCCTAGTCGAGAGGATTTTGCCGCATGGTAATTATACGACAAGTTAAACCCCGCGTGAAGTTAGTTTGGCGCTGAATATGTCATGGAAACTATGTGAAAACCAGGGAGACCATGCTGGGCTTTGAGCCACACCTACACGTGAAGCATTTTGCTTGAAATGGCAATAAGACGCGTAAAAATTGTTGCCGCGACCGGAAAAAAACTAAAGGCTGCATGTGGAGCCAGAGTGCGACTTTTGAACAAAATATTCCGCCTCCGCGACCTGAAGAAAGACGTTCGCAGGTCGCAAAACATTGCTTTGGTTGAACTTTTCGCGACATTTTTAGACTTGACCTCTATTGTTGATGCAGTTTTTGCATTTGTGATGCAACACATTGGTGATGCAACACATCGTTTTCGTGCACTTTCCTGAAAATGTTCTTGGGCCAGTTCTTCTTACCGCGCAAATTAATTGGCTCAGCCCTTTGTCGCAGCATTTTGGAAACAGCATGTAGTAATCTCGGGATTTATCAAAACAGTTTAGCCGCCGCTTCGGGTGCAGTAGAATCGGCTAACCCCGCCAGTACTCAAGGAATACCAAACAGGTGCAATCGCCCTCTTGTTTTTACGAGATTTGCTAAATTATTTTGTGTTCTATTTCTTACCCCATGATCTATGTTCTGCTCATTAGGCCCTGAACTGTTTTGGTATCCCTTTAGGTCCGAGGCTAGTCCGAGCTAAATAATTGTAAATACAGCATAACTGTAAATCAATCTAATTATAAGTCTGTGTTTTTACAAGTAAGTATGTCATCTTTTGTCGTTCCAAACATTTTGAAAATTGCATCTCGGAATGGTCTAGGTGATAACGAGGCCCGCCTCCTTCCTAAGCGACCATTCGCCCTTGTTAAAGCTTTCTGTCGGAGTACTTCTTGACAAAGTTCAACAATGGCGGCACAGATTGTCTCATAACCATTTGAAAATACAGCAGCCGAACATTCGTAATATGAACAGCCCCACCTTGCAGCCAGTGACTGACCTTCCTCACGCCAAACATTTCGCATGTGCTTTAGATCGATCTTATTGGCCATTAAAACAATAGGTATTCTTCTCGATTGTTGTCCTTTGTCTATTGCTTGTTTGAGTGATTTGGCTTCGTTGAAACTTCGCTTGCTGGTGACTGAATATACGAGAATAATAGCGTCTGCCCAATCGATTTTTCCTCTAGTGTTTTTTGTCGATGATTGCTAGAAATTATAAGATTAAGAGCACGTTACAGTTAAGATTAAGATTCAGTTTCACTTTCAGATTAAGATAAACATTATGATTGACATTTGACAGTAAGATTGAGAGTCATTATAAGTTGGAGTAAGATTAAGATGAATTTGAAGTTGCAATCTGATGTTTGATTAACATTTAGATTAAGATTAAGAGTAAGATTAGGATGAAATAAACTTTGTAAACTTTGAGTTTAAAATCAGATTGAAGTTTAACATAAGATTGACATTGACATTAAATTATGATTAAGAGTAAGATAAGGATGAATTTCAATTTCAATTTTAAGTTTAAGCTTACGCTTACAGCAGATCAAGACTACTGTGAGTTTTTAAGGTTAAGAGTAATATTTTACTTCATTTTTAATTTCAACTTTTAATGTTCTTTTTATTTCGATCTGAAATTTCGGTTTATGTTTATGTTTATGTTATATTTCAATTTTAAGATTTAGATTAGATTAAGATTAACTAAAAGTTTTAGTTTGCACTAAGACCAAGTCCATTATTAAGGTGACGTTAATGTTTAAGGTTAAGGTTAAGATTAAGATTAAGACTGAGACTAAGATTCAATTAAGAATTAGGTTAAGATTTAGATTGAGATTAAGATTAAGATGAAGGTTTGAAGATTAAGATTAAGATTACGGTTGATATTGACAGCAAGCATTAGATTAAGATTGAGATTGAGATTAAGTTATAGTTTAACATTAAGACTATGACTAGGAGTAAGACCAAGACCAAGATTAAGTTCACGTTAAAGATTACGGTTAAGATTAAGGTTAAGATTTAGATTAAGATTAAGATTAAGATTAAGATTCAGATTAAGATTAAGATTAAGATGTAAGATTACAGTTAAGATTGACAGCAAGCATTATATTATCAAGATTGAGATTTGGATAAATTGAAGTTGAACATTAGACTACAACTAGAGATAAGACTAAGACTAAGATAAAGGTTAAGATTAAGATTAAGATTGAGAGCAAGTATTGCCGCTTTAATGCAGATTCCCTTAGAGGTGGAGGTCCTTTTGGGCAGAGTCCTTGGGAGGCAATGGTCCTTGCGAGGCTGCAGCCAGAGACGGGCAACGGTTAGTCCTCTATAACATAATAAGAAGTAAGGATTTCAAACAAAGAGCTGGAACAGTTAATATCAAGAGGCCCTCCACGTCTATTTGAAATCGTCAACCACATCTGTTTGAAGCATTTTTGTATTGGTATCTTTTATTACCTCTGTCTGTGGATCCAGCATCTCAATGCCCACTTCTTGCGCATTGATTGTTATCTGTCTGCAATAGCTTGCATCTGCAAATAAAAATTAACAGTAATCAGATTCCATGATATGAAGGTGAAGACAGAAATTTCGAATATTGTAAATGTGAATTTCCAGGGGGGATACGTCACTCAGAGTGAAGGTGCTGTGGCGTCGTGGTATAACATATAATAATATAATCAATTTAATTTATGTTGGCTGCACTAATCAATAGCTAGAAGCTAATTAAAGCCAACCTAAATACTATTTAAAAATATACTGAATACAGGAAAATTGATAATCATATAAATTTGTTAAAAACTAATCCCCCCCACGGTTGACCCCTCCCAGAATGGTAGTCCAGCTAACTCATTGTTTCAGGAGCTCAGTGTGGCCAGGGTTCGAGCCCCGCCACGGTAGCGTCACAGCCAGGGTCGAGGTCTCGATTAGTTAACCTACTACTGAGATCCTAGTGACTGGCTTTAAAACACCATTTCACCTTCACCTTAACCTTCACTTAAGTGTCTTACCAGAAGTGTTGTCATATTCTCCGATGAATCTTCTTGTTAAAAATCGTACAGCCAGAGCTAAAAATAATCAAGATATCTTTACTTAGCACTATACTTGCTTGAAAGCACAGAAAGGCGAGTGCAAAGCTCGTGAAGCGATTTTGATTTCAACTGCCAGCGAACTTCAAGTTCTCTCTAGAAGTTTTTGTCTATGTGGCCTAAAATGGGCCTAAAATGGGATAACTTCAATTCAGGATGAAAGAAAACTGCTTCTGCCAGCACTATTATGGCCCATTTCCACTTCGTTTGCATTCACTGCTCGCTAGCGAATTTGCTGTTCCCCGTTCACTAGCGAACTGAAAACGGCCTTCGCTGAGTGAATTTGGACTGTTGGCTCGTGTTTAATTTTGAGCGAATTCGCCGAGCGAAGAATCAGAATGAACCAATGAAAAGCGCGCCACCATGGAAAGCATCTAGTGATTTTAACCACAGGTCGCAAAGTTTCTAGGCACGTTACCGTTTGATTAAGCGATTGAGAAACAACGTTGATTTCTGTTTATTTTTAATGTTTTAGCCGGACTTCATTTTTGTTTGGAAGGAAAAATTATAATCATATAAGTGTACTCAGAATTTGGCCCAGCAAGATGCCGGGAAACTCAAAGAAAATAAGATAATACAGAATTTCCTTAAATAATAATTCGAATCTTGTTAAGTCTGAAGTTTATTAACAGGAAGCAACGCTTACGACGTTTATGCAGGGGTCTTCTTCTAAATAGCTGATGAGCTGCAATGCATTTGAAGTGTTGTCACGTTTCGTTTTCGTACCACTTTGCATCCGATCCAAAACTTTTACACGGGATTTAAACAGAGGCAGAGACGAGCTGGCTCTACTTCTGAACAGATCCAGAAATGGCTCTAAATAGAGCCAGAAAAGGTACGGATGTAAGGGGTCCCGTGTAAACAAAAGGCGTTATCGAGCCAAAACTGTCACTGGATCGGACCAGAGATGATCTAGATTCTCTCGCGTGGGCCTTAATGTACGTGCGGTTGTATTCAGCTTTGGCCAAACGGCATCAACAATACACCCAACGTTTTGCCGAATTTATTTTTGCTTTTCGGCTGCTGTTAGGGCAGGGGTGGCTAAACGTAGCCAACATGTCAGCCAACGTTCGTACTTCGTATCAGAATTGTGGTTACGATTGTAGAGGCTCGGACTTCTTAAAATTTGTCAAAAATTTCTTATTTGGGTTCTTTTCCATGTAATTTCTATGCCGATAATTACTTTGTTACTGGCTTGCTTATTAAAGAATTAGAATGCTGTTTTGCTTAATTTTTTTCCGTTAAAAGCGAGCGCCTTACCTAATACGCAAGTGTTTATCCAACATTGGTTAGCACTGATGGCCAGACGAAGCCAACATTCTGAAAGGTTAGCTGAAATTTAAACCCTGATCAAAATTCAGAAAACATAATGTTGGTTCGCCAAAAAAGGTTGGCAAATGCTGGCAACTTTTGCCTGAAATGAATGCTGGCGAATGTTTGACAAAATGGTTGCACTCTTTTTTTTTATAAGAACACACTTTATATAAGAACATTTGCCAAAAAATAAGAACGACGAAAGAACATGCCCATCCTTAGATGAAAAATAAGAAACAAGAAAATGTGTTTTATGGGTTAAATTCGTCTCATATTAAACCACAGAACTATGCAATTACTAAATAAAAGTACATAAGGTATCCCAAACTGTTATTATATTGTTGGTAGAAGCAATTTATTGTGTGCAGTTGTAGAAAAATCATTGTTGAAATAAGAACACCATTAAGAACGCCCGAGCCTCAAATTATTCAAAAATAAGAACATCGATTTTCGGCAAAAAATTATCTGGTTCTTAAAGAAAAAGAAAAAAAAGTGTACTTACCCGTTTTGCCAACATTTCTAGCCCCAAGAAACAAAATTTTGACATCTGGGGTCTTTCCAAAGACCTCTTGGCTGGGCAAAGGCTTCAGTAGATGTTTGTCCATAATGTGAACCGTTTGTGTGCCCGAGGGCTGAAGTTCTCTTGTATGTAACTAAAAACACTTACGTTCTGTTGTTGTATCAAGAGTCCTAAACTTGTGGTGAACTTTATTGAATCAATTTTCTGTAATTAATTATTTTGACTTTCGAAATTATTTCCGCAGCTCTTGCTGTCCTTTCCGTGTTCATTCAAACTCAGATATATCTGACAAATATGTTTTTCTTAGCTTTCTTCATCTAGATTGTTCCACAAAATTTCAGTAAACAATAGGATAAAATTTGATAAAAATTGAATTAGAAACCAAGCTTGACATCTTTGTGAATATAAATATACCACTAAAGAGAAGCCATAACTAATCTATTTTGAGTTTGCTTAGTATGGTTGAAGAACTATTTATTATTTGAAGTTTTTTGTTCCTCCTAATGTCGGTGAGGAAAATAGGTTTTTCCGACATGTTAATCCCATTTTATTTTTGCGTTTTTATATAGAATTTAATGCTAAAATGTCACTGTTTACATAGTTATATACAGGGGCGTTGCTTTAACCGTCAAGTGGGTGGCGTCACACCCTTTTGAAATATTTTCGCGCGTTCTGAAACGCAAATGGTTTTTCGCCGCAGATAATTTCAAAATGACGTCAAAACCTGTGCTATTTATACGAGACGGGAAATTCAAAATTGTTTTGATGTAATATATCCCAATAGACCCCAGTACTGTACTTAGGCCATGACCCTATGCTGTGCCTTAACAAGGGGGTCATTGGACATGACTGTTTGCGGTTATTCGACATTTTTGATTTTGAGAGCGGTTTTACTGTTTTTCAATTTAAGATTTCGGTTTATTGGACTGGTACGGTTTTCGGCTAAAATTTTAAACAAAACAATCAAACATTGCTTGTCAAAAATGATTTAACATTTTGCAATGTTGTAAAACATCCCTTGTGAAACATTCTTCGCTTTTCAAAAGCAAGAAATGTTTTTGAGGCTTTCATAAGCAATGCTAAACAAGCTCTGCTTCTCAAACAATGTTTTGTGACGTGGCCAAACAGCCAAACGTACTTGAAAGGCAAATAGCAAATGTTTTACAAGCAAACAACATTGATGTTTTGCTACCGAAAAAAGCTTATAACTAGCAACGAAGATATTTGCTGACATCGTGACGTCACTTATTTTTGAAGTCGAGGCTGAAATGTTCTTTGTCGCTCGCAAATTATGATACTCAGGAAAGTGGAAAGTATTGTAAAATTTGTTAGCCTCGTAATGCACTAACTGTAATACAGAACGCGTTTTTACAGTGATTATAATGATTCCAAAGTTCCTGTTCCATCGGTTCCCAGATTCGAATTTTCCCCAGATTCCGATTCCAAGATTCCAATTCCCAGATTCCAAATCCTGAATTCTCTTTCCCACATTCCCATAGCCAATTCTTTGTAGAGAATGACCATGTAGCTATTCAGCAAGTCGAGGGGCGATTCACTCATTCAAAATGTCGCACAGTTTTGCTCGAAAACCTATTGTTTTCATGGAAACCCCTTGGAAGTATTTTGTTATAGTTAAAATCTTGTGCACCTTCTTGAAGATTGAAATGCCTCATGGAGCGAGTCTGATTTCGCTATGCCTTTTTAATTCCAGGCAAAAGGCCAGGGCATATTTTATAGAGTTTTCTCCAAAATCTTTCTCCAAAACAATAGGACAACGAGGGGACAGCTGGGCCAAATGGTCCGTCAGTACATATGTTAAAATAAGCCTTGCTAAAGGCAGAGGAATCACGAGATGTGGTCGCATCGACAGGAAGGACTGCGGTCGCTTTGCATAGATTGGCCATTAGACGTTTAGCATTAACTATCGGTTCTTTTCATTCCATGATTCCATGTTCCACGTTTTAAAGATAGCCGCCAATTGACGTCACGTTATGAGGGATCAACTTGAAAACAGAAAGCAAAGGTGAAAGTTGAAAAATTGCATTCAAATCGTTGTCCGTTTCCTATTGGGTCGCTCTTTTATGATAATCAGATAAACCTCAATTCTCATTCATAACCTTTTCGACGTTGTTATTACGACCAATCAATTTCCAAGTGCTTTTTGTTTATCTAATTGAGATGAATAAATCATTATTGTTTGTTTTTGTTACCAAGGATCTAATACCACGCTCCCACATACACCTTTTTGAACCTTTGTAAACAACATCAAATTGAAATCACGATGGGAAAATAAATGATGATTTGGTTGCAGTTTTGTTTACATAAAAGAGTAAGGTAAATAGACATTTAACTTTAAGATTTTTTAGCTGCAAGTGCAGAGTGCAGTTATTTCTAGCACTTGCAGCTACCAGCAATAATAGTATTTCTTTGTTTTTGGTGCAAAGTGTCGCGATGAAAAGTTTATATTGCATACTCATAATTGTGCGCTGCGATTTTGTTCGAAATCAATATTTTCGCAAAAAAAGTTAACAAAATTTGCAACACCCGATTCTTCCAATCTTCCTTCACTCTCGCAACAGCAGTTCTGATAACTGCTTTTTGTATATCAAATTAATTTGTATTTAACGTTTTTATCTGCAAGTCTTCTGAAGAAGGGAAGGTAAGAATAAGAAAATGAGGTTGATTTGGGGTTTTGGTGAGGGGAGAATCAAGAAGCAAAGTCCAAAAGGTGGGAGATATTCACACCTTTTGCTTTTTGAGAACATCCTCGTTAGCACCTCCTAGACTTATTACATGAGTCGTAGTTATCGCTATTGAGTCTATGCTGGACGCTGAAACTACGACTCATAATTTTTCAGCAGAAAATGTGGTCAAAACCGTTGAGCCTCGTTTCAGAAAAAGCATAATTCGAAATTCGAATTTCAATAATGGCGTAGTTTCAGTGGAAAACTTCTAACCCCAACCAGCAGAAAACTGCCTAGAAATTGACATTTGAACAAAAAAACAAATGAAAAGACTGTGAGGTTTTGCTTAATCATATTTGAGAAATTTCGACACTTTTTTCAATAATAGGGATAAACATTATGCAGAATTTTAAAAAGAGAGCACGTCCAATTTTCTCTCATGAAGCAAAAACACATGAAACTTTATCTTACGAGAAAAGTAGATATGGCTTGGCTGAAGTTTGATTTTCAAAGCGGAATAATTTTTCCCAAAAACAGATTAATTATCGAGATTCAGATAGAAATGAATCTATTTTAGGAGTAAAACGGCAAGTTTAGCAAAGGAATTGTTGGCAACTTAGACAGTTCGCATCTAGATGTTGTCCTATCAACAAGCAAGCATTCTCAAAATGAGCGAAAAGTTTTGACTTTTCTGTGTCTACTTTCGTTTTAGGACTCTGATAAAACTTACACATTTCGCTCGCCCAGATTGCAAGGTTGAAAGTATAGGTACCCAAAAGTTTTCATACAAAGCAACAATTTTAATTCACCAACCTGGAATCTCAAGAACACTGAAAATTTCTATCTAAGATATCTATAGGTTCTTTTCCTTTCAGCTAAACTTTCAGCAAAGAAGGGTAGCACACAAGGTTTTTGGCAGCCAGTTTAGTAAATCATCAAACCTTTGTTTGAAAGGTGTTTACCGCTGTTTTCATCCTCACTGTTTGCAATGTTTATGTTTCAACTTTCTTCAGAAATATTATTCGCAGTGGCTCCCAAGTTTGTTTTTGTGAAAGCTGTGCCGGAAAATCGCTCACCAAT
Source organism: Chrysaora quinquecirrha (assembly GCA_014526335.1). Taxonomy (NCBI): domain Eukaryota; kingdom Metazoa; phylum Cnidaria; class Scyphozoa; order Semaeostomeae; family Pelagiidae; genus Chrysaora; species Chrysaora quinquecirrha. The sequence continues at coordinate 266,157 of JACTAT010000165.1, read as the reverse complement.
GTCGCTCGAAGCTTGAGATGAAATCGAGGAAAAGGTGGGAGAAAGATAGTGAGCCAATCAGATTGGCGGAATTTTCCGTTCTGCAATCTGATTGGAGGACTCCAAAAAGTTGGAGCCGTGACCACTTTTTTTGCTTAAAGATTATGAGTCCCACTTTGAGCAAACAGCTATAGGGTAGTTGTTGTTGTTGTTGTTGCTGTTTGCGAATAGTGGGACTCGTGTAATAAGTCTAAGCACCTCCCTCGGAGCCAGTCTGGCAGTCTCCTCGCTCGCAGACACTGAAACACGCGGCCTGAAGTGAAGAGAACGGGCGGGAAGAATTTGCGAAGACGTTCTCGCGAAACTGGGCCAAAGAAAAGTCGAGTTTACTCAGCAAAATGAAGAAGGACAAATTCAAGTTTTTCAGAGGCAGGCTTTTTTGCTTCAGTGGTAAATTCTTGAAGCATTAATTTACCTTGGCTCATGACTTTTGACAGGGCAGGATAGGCCTACCTAGGCGGAGGTCACTTAGGCCACTCAATGCCTAGGCCATCCGCTAGTCTAATTAATCACCGTGACAAGACCAAGCATGGGCCGTGGTGTTCTTCTGATAGAATATACACGGAAACCTTCACCCAAAAGGGGAATTTTAGCACTGAGTGTTAAAGTTATTCAATAAACTGTCAATTTTTAGTTTCCTTGTGGAGAAAACGTCATGTGCAATGTAAGGGTTTAGAATAAGAAAATATTAATGATCTCGATACAATATGTACAAGATCTTTCAAAGGAAATCCTGTAAACTTTCTGCAGACAGAGGTATCAACATAAATGGATCATTTCGGTATGACGTCACACGGCATTAAAATTTTTCAAAATCACATGATATTGGGTTTTCGATATGAAAATCATATACTAAAGCAGCCAAAACTTAGTCTAGGTACAAAGTTTCAGTGTCCTAGCGTTTGTGTTCTTAATTTTATAAGCATTCAAAGTTCCCGATTTCATAAAGGGTTTGACCGCAAAAAAATGAACTTGGTGAAACTTTTAAACCCCACACGGTTAAAGCCCTTATAAAATCGTGAACTTTGAACGCTCGTAAAATCGATTCCACAAGCGCTGAGATAGTAAAACTTTGCACCCAGACTGATTTTCAGGTGCTTTATACGATTTTCGCATCAAAAAATTGATATCTTGTGATTTCGAAAATTTTTTTGTCTACCGAAATGATGTATTAAACAAGGCAATCAATCAACTACAATTCTGTCATGTTATTATTGTTATTATTGATATCCAGCAAAGCTAATTGGTCCATTAGCAATTAGAGTTCTCTACTCTTACAGAGTTAAGATGAGATGTTAATTTATATCTCTCATTAATATTCCATAATGTTGAAATAAATACAATTAATTGAAAATTAGAATAAAAATGTATATTTTTCACCTTGTAGCTGAAGAGAAATGGCAAACAATGAAATACCAAGATTGTCACACCATCATTTTGAAATTCTCCCTATCTATGATGTCATTGTGATTGGTTCTGGGTATGGAGGAGCAATAGCAGCAAGTCGTTGTGCTCGCGCAGGACAGTCTGTATGCGTTCTTGAAAAAGGCAAAGAATGGCTGCCTGGCAAGTTTCCCGAGACATTCATTGAATTATCTAAGAACATACAAGTTAGCATCAATGGGAAAAAGGTTTATGGTAAGATTTTTGTATTTTCGACACTTGGAAATCACAAGGGATATGTGGGGGCTATTATAGGTTTCGGCTTCACATCTACCCCTATTTTGAGTGAGGCTTACGGATTTGGCAATGCTATTTCTACGACTTGTCCCGGGGGGTGCTTCCATTGTTCGTTATTTTAGACGTGCCGCCCAAATGGGTAACTTTTTCTTCAGCGCCAATTTCCCTACATATGGGTTGATTTTTTGTAAAGAATCTCTAGACATGGGTAGTAAAATATATTAAACTTTTAGATATGCATTGTCTTGAAAAGCCTGATAAAAAGTGCGTTTTAGTTCAGCGCAAAGGCCTTTGCGCCACATTTAAAGTTGCCTCAGCCGTTAAATTTGTTTCAATATTTGAGCTATTGGTACAAATCGGTAAAAAATTTCGTTGTTTTTTCTTAGCTGACAAGTGCAGAGTGCAGGTATTTCTAGCACTTGCAGCTACCAGCAATAATAGTATTTCTTTGTTTTTGGTGCAAGGTGTCGCGATGCAAAGTTTATATTGCATACTCATAATTGTGCGCTGCGATTTTGTTCGATATCATTATTTTCGCAAAAAAAGTTAACAAAATTTGCAACACCCGATGCTTCCAATCTTCCTTCACTCTCGCAACAGTTCTGATAACTGCTTTTTGTATATCAAATTAATTTGTATTTAAAGTTTTAATCTACAAGTCGTCTGAAGAAGGGAAGGTAAGAAAATGAGGTTGATTTGGGGTTTTGGTTAGGGGAGAATCAAGAAGCAAAGTCCAAAAGGTGGGAGATATTCACACCTTTTGCTTTTTGAGAACATCCTCGTTAGCACCTCCCTCGGAGCCAGACTGGCCACGCGGCCTGAAGTGACGAGAAAGGGCGGGAAGAATTTGCGAAGACGTTCTAGCGAACCTGGGCCAAAGAAAAGTCGAGTTTACTCAGCAAAATGAATAAGGAGAAATTCAAGTTTTTCAGAGGCAGGCTGTTTTGCTTCAGTGGTAAATTCTTGAAGCATTAATTTACCTTGGCTCATGACTTTTGACAGGGCAGGATAGGCCTAAGCACCCCATGTAATGTCTGTGCAGTACGGTGGGGGATGTGCAGTACGGTGGCGGATGTTCAGTACGGTGGGGGGATACCATGATTGCCGTGGGGAGGCATCTTGCAGTACGGTGGGGGATGTTCAGTACGGTGGGGGATACCATGATTGCCGTGGCGGATGTTCAGTACGGTGGGGGATACCATGATGCCTGTGGGGATATCATGATTGCCGTGGGGAGGCATCATGATTGTTGCGCGGATATTCAGTACGCTGGGGGATACCATGATGACTGTGGGGATACCATGATTGCCGTGGGAGGCATCTCGAGTACGGTGGGGATGTTCAGTACGGTGGGGGATACCATGATTGCCGTGGCGGATATTCAGTACGGTGGGGGATACCATGATGCCTGTGGGGGATACCATGATAGCCGTGGGGAGGCATCATGATTGCCGTGGCGGATATTCAGTACGGTGGGGGATACCATGATGACTGTGGGGATACCATGATTGCCGTGGGGAGGCATCTCGAGTACGGTGGGGATGTTCAGTACGGTGGGGATACCATGATTGCCGTGGCGGATATTCAGTACGGTGGGGGATACCATGATGCCTGTGGGGATACCATGATAGCCGTGGGGAGGCATCATGATTGCCGTGGCGGATATTCAGTACGGTGGGGGGATATCTCTGAGTACGGTGGGGGCTGTTCAGTACGGTGGGGGTTAAATATGATCTAATCAACTAAATCATGGTAAATCAGAGACGGGGGCTAAATATTTCTGCGTCAGCAACAATCGTCGAGCCTCTCTCTATTTCAAGTGATATTCTTAGCTTCTCAAAGCTCAATGGGATACAAATGGGATACAAGTACTTCGTTTCGCAAATTTTGGTTGATTTCAATACTCAAACTGCTAGCCTGACTTGGTGCATTGAGCAAGTATTGCTTGAATTGGCGGTCCATTTGTTACACAATTAGAATGATACTCAAAACCCAAAAATATTGCTGAAACTCTGGACAATTCATTATAACTTGAATGATAAAGTTTGCAACGAGCGACATCAACATTTATGAAAATGTCTCTGTTTTCGAAGGAGGTTTCATTTAGTATTTAGTTGAAATCTGGTAAAATGAATATTACAAGTATTTGAAACTTATAAACGCATCCCACAATGTAAAGCTCTTCAAAGAAGACAAATTGTGTGATTGTTATTGGAGCCACAATTGGAGAGGTTACGTTACACTTCAAACAACGTCTTTCGTAAGCCTCAAGGTACACGATCTTGTTTCGTTTAAGTTTTCAAAAGCTTGCCAGCAAATACTTGTTAAAATTGCATTTGCCACAGCTAAATTATGCATGAAATGCTGTACTTTTAAACAGTGAAAACATCTCTTTCACGTATTCGCCTTTATTCCATGAGATCCGTTTACTATTAAGAAACACTAACAAACTATGGAAAAGAAATTTTTAAATTTTGATATTTCGTCAATCTGCAAGGTAGCTCTTTAGCACTTTGGTAATAAAAAAAATGAAACAAGAAAGTTTGAGTATTGAAATCAACCAAAATTTGCGAAATGAAGTGTACTTGTATCCCATTTGTATCCCGTTGAGCTTTGAGAAGCTAAGAATATCGCTTGAAATGGAGAGAGGCTCGACGATTGTTGCTGACGCAGAAATATTTAGCCCCCGTCTCTGATTTACCATGATTTAGTTGATTAGATCATATTTTACCCCCACCGTACTGAACATCCCCCACCGTACTCAGAGATATCCCCCCACCGTACTGAATATCCGCCACGGCAATCATGATGCCTCCCCACGGCTTTCATGGTATCCCCCCACAGGCATCATGGTATCCCCCCACCGTACTGAATATCCGCCACGGCAATCATGGTATCCCCCCACCGTACTGAACATCCCCACCGTACTCGAGATGCCTCCCCACGGCAATCATGGTATCCCCCACAGTCATCATGGTATCCCCCACCGTACTGAATATCCGCCACGGCAATCATGATGCCTCCCACGGCTATCATGGTATCCCCACAGGCATCATGGTATCCCCCACCGTACTGAATATCCGCCACGGCAATCATGGTATCCCCCACCGTACTGAACATCCCCACCGTACTCGAGATGCCTCCCCACGGCAATCATGGTATCCCCACAGTCATCATGGTATCCCCCACCGTACTGAATATCCGCCACGGCAATCATGATGCCTCCCACGGCAATCATGGTATCCCCCACAGTCATCATGGTATCCCCCACCGTACTGAACATCCGCCACGGCAATCATGATATCCCCCACCGTACTGAACATCCCCACCGTGCTGCAAGATGCCTCCCCACGGCAATCATGGTATCCCCCCACCGTACTGAACATCCGCCACCGTACTGCACATCCCCCACCGTACTGCACAGACATTACATGGGGTGCTAAGGTGGAGGTGTCACTTAGGCCACTCAATGCCTAGGCCATCCGCTAGTCTAATTAATCATCGTGACTAGACCAAGCATGGGCCGTGGTGTCCTTCTGATAGAATATACACGGAAACCTTCACCGAAAAGGGGAATTTTAGCACTTAGTGTTAAAGTTATTCAATAAACTGTCAATTATAAGTTTCCTTGTGGAGAAAACGTCATGTGCAATGTAAGGGTTTAGAATAAGAAAATATTAATGATCTCGATAAAATATGTACAAGATCTTTCAAAGGAAATCCTGAAAACTTTCTGCAGACACAGGTATCAGCATAAATGGATCATTTCGGTATGATGTCACACAGCATTAAAATTTTTCAAAATCACATGATATCGAGTTTTTGATATGAAAATCGTATAAAGCAGCCAAAACTTAGTCTGGGTACAAAGTTTCAGTGTCCTAACGTTTGTGTTCTTAATTTTATGAGCATTCAAAGTTCCCGATTTCATAAAGGCTTTGACCGCAAAAAATGAACTTGGTGAAACTTTTTATCCCACACGGTCAAAGCCCTTATAAAATTGTAAACTTGGGACGCTCGTAGAATCGATAATAAACGCGCTGAGATAGTAAACCTTAGCACCTAGACTAATTTCTGCGTGCTTTATACGATTTTCGCCTCCAAAGATTGATATCTTGCGATTTCGAAAATTTTTTTTTCTACCCAAATGATCTATTAAACAAGGCAATCAATCAACTACAATTCTGTCATGTTATTATTGTTATTATTGATATCCAGCAAAGCTAATTGGTCTATTAGCAATTAGAGTTCTCTATTCTCACAGAGTTAAGATGAGATGTCAATTTATATCTCTCATTAATATTCCATAATGTTGAAATAAATACAATGAATTGAAAATTAGAATAAAAATGTATATTTTTCATCTTGTAGCTGAAGAGAAATGGCAAATAATGAAATACCAAGGCTGTCACACCATCATTTTGAAATTCTCCCTATTTATGATGTCATTGTGATTGGTTCTGGGTATGGAGGAGCAATAGCAGCAAGTCGTTGTGCTCGCGCAGGACAGTCTGTATGTGTTCTTGAAAAAGGCAAAGAATGGCTGCCTGGCGAGTTTCCTGAGACATTCATTGAATTATCTAAGAACATACAAGTTAGCATCAATGGGAAAAAAGTCTATGGTATGATTTTTGTATTTTCGACACTTGGAAATCACAAGGGATATGCGAGGGCCTATTATAGGGTTTGGCTTCATAGCTACCCCTATTTAGAGTGTGGCTTACAGATTTGGCAATGCTATTTCTACGACTTGTCCCGGGGGGTGCTTCCATTGTTCGTTATTTTAGACGTGCCGCCCAAATAGGTAACTTTTTAAGCGCCAATTTTCCTATATATGGGTTGATTTTTGCATAAAGAATCTCTACACATGGGTAGTAAAATATATAAAAAATTTTAGACATGTATTGCTTTAAAAAGCGTGATAAAAAGTGCATTTTAGTTTTCAACGCAAATGCCTGTTCCCGCATTTAGAGCTGCCTCAGCCGTTAAATTTGGTTAAAAATTTGAGCTATTGGTACGAATGGGTAAAAAATTTTGCTGATTTTTCTATGCATGGGTACCACAAGTAACAGAATTTATCGGTAAACATGGGTGGGTTTGGAAAAACCGGGCAGCACGTCTAGTCTCTCAAACAATGAAGTGACCCCCCGGGCAATTTGTGGCTTCAGAAAAAGTTGTGGCTTGTGTTTTTTGGTGTGTAATTGACATCAGTTTTAGGCATTTTGCATGCAGCTGCAGATTTTGTGTAGAAAAAAGGCTACATACATTTTACAAGGAATTGGCGTGAAGAGGGCTCTGTTGCGCTAGAAAATGAAGTAGGAAAAGTAACAAGCGATCAAGTGAACATGCGAATGGATAAATGTTGCTGACAAGCTATTGGGGCTGTTAGTGTTATGTTCACAAGAATCGGGTTCTGTCAGGTTCTGGCAGCTATACAGCTGATGTGGATCTGTAGATTGTGCCTGCAGACTGATATTATAGAATGAATACCCTGGGTACTCATTTACTGACCTCAGCAAGATGGAGAGCTGAGTTGACTGTAGACTTGTAGAAAGTGGTCCCAACGAGTTTCGAACTCTCAACCTTACAATCATGAGCCTTGACAATGGCCACACCACCTCGCATAGTCCCTATTATGTGGTATCATCTTTTATATTATGTTGATTAGGGATGCCGGAGTGATGGTAGGGCAAGAGGGCAACCAGGAGCGTAAGGGCAATTGAGATAAAAAATTAGGGGGTTTGGTGGTACTCCTGCAGGAAATTTTTTGTGTCCACCCCCTTAAGATTGGTTTAAAATGCAACAGAAGTTTGTTGTCAATTGTTGTTTTGCATTGAAAGGGCACTTTTGCCCCCTTGCCCCCTTAAGAAAGGGCAGGAGGGGCACTTGCCCCCGTTTCCATCCTCTCTGGCATCCCTGATGTTGATTCAATGAAGCACAATGAATACCTTGCACATCTATTGCAGGACAGCCAACTGACCTGTTTGACTTGTACATTGGTGAAGGAGCAAAAGTATTGGCTGGAGCTGGCCTTGGTGGTGGGTCATTGATAAATGCAAATATCTCATTTGAGCAGAAGCCAGTGTTCTTTAAGAAACCTCAATGGCCTAAAGAATTAAGTGAAGATGTTGATGATTTATATAACATTGATGCAGAACATGCAAAGGCAATGCTGAAACCAACAATATGGCCAGCAACCCCTCCTTACACAGAACCAGGAAAGATGAAGGAGTTAGAGAAGGCAGTGGAAGGAATATCTGGTGTTGATATTGAGGACCTTGGAAAATTCATCAAAAAAATTCCACTGTAAGCAAAGCATAAAGAATAAACATTTGGTTCTACTTTGTTCTAACCAGTAAGCATTTTGACCATTGAAAGTTGTGATCACCACTCCACAGTGGTCTGGATCACAATTTGCAGTGATATTTCCACAAGGATGCCCAAGAAGGGGGCACAGGGGGCAAGCACCCCTCCTGCCCTTTCTTAAAGGGGCAAGGGGGCAAAAGTGCCCTTTCAATGCAATGCTATAATCGATTTTGACAACGATGTTTCGCTCTTATTATTCCATTCGAAATGCGTACATGCGGAGACATAGCCAAATTTGTCGTATAAAAACATTATTTACACTCGTTGAAAAACTTTTATTTCATTTTAAGCCAATCTGAAGGGCGTGGACACAAAATATTTCCTGGGAGAGTACCACCAAACCCCCTAATTTTTTATCTCTATTGCCCTTACGTTCCTGGTCGCCCCCCTTGCCCTACCATCGCTCCGGCGTCCCTGTATTTCCGACCCAATATTTTGGGTACTGGGGCCTGCCGCCTGGAACATTATCCATTTTGACGTTTCTGGTATAAGGAATTTGGAATTTATATTAAAATTTTCAAATTTATGCATAAAAAGCGTTATATATTTTTTTAATTTTTGTATAAGAAACAATATTGTACCAAAAAATATATCCAAACGGGCATACAACTTGATAATGAATAAAATAACCAGATAGCTATCGACTATATATTCGATGACTGCTGGAAAGTGCAGTCGAATATATAGTCGATAGCTAATATCTTGTCATCTTTCGTTTGCTATCTTAAAAAATGTTTAAGCTTCTGGTTATTTTATTCATTATAATATTGTACCAATTTCAGATATTGCAGATATTTGGATATTTGGTATAGTCGGGTATCAGTTTGCTTCAAATTGGTATAAAGCTTGGTATACCATTTAGCGAAAATGAGTGATATAAAATGGGTGTGTTTTTAACATCAAGCGGCACTAGGTACTCTAGCCAAATGTCCGGTGCCGCCGGGCTACTGCATTTGCAGAGAAGCATTGAAAGTGATAGGACCGCGCCTCGGCAGATTTCAAACCGCCAGATAGACAAACATATTTTCGTGCCTGTTTTAAATGATTTAGTTGAGGAAAGTGAAAGCAAGTGTACTCTGTAGACAGTGTAGGTGGTGGGGAACATTTTGATGTAAAGAAGTTGGCGTTTAACGCAAAATTCACCGAAATTCAGGCAAAACGAAACAATTTTATATCAAAGCTATTCAAAAAGCTTCACTCCTTGTTATTATTTATTATATACGTATAAAGCTATCACAGGCTATCACAATGTGGCGTCTTCCAAACAACAGCAACAACCAAATTTCTATATCGAAAATAGGACGTTTTAGGCAGAAAACAACACAAGTAAGGTTATATCACTGATGCTATTTATGCGATTGGGCCTCCTGTGGTTTGATTTCACGATTCTATGATCGTGTTAGTTACGACTCAATAATTACGAAATCTTGATTGCGGGAAATCTTGCACTCATGATAATGTTATGCTTACCAGGCTTCACTTAAGCCGCGGCTGCATGAGCGGTTTTCCACCTTTTCTTGCGACGCAACACTCCTGAATGTCCTTTTCTGAGAAATCCTGAGGTGGCTATATGCTGCGACAAGAAGAATGGGTTCTAGAAAGTTTCCAGGAAGGCACCTCGTCTTGAGGAAATTTTGTATCAATACGCAGCCGTGTTGCGTTGCCAATGCATAAAAACCCGGGGGGTACTTCCATTGTTCAATATACTAGACGTGCCGCCCAAATAGATAACTTTTTCAGCGTCAATTTCCCTACACATGGGTTGGTTTTCGTAAACAATCTCTACACATGGGTAGCAAAATATATATAACATTTTAGACATGCATTAACATTTGAGATATTGGTACAAATGGGTAAAAAATTTAGTTGTTTTTTCTATACATGAGTACCACGATAAACAGAATTTATTGGTAGACACGGGTGGGTTTGGAAAAACTGGGCGGCACGTCTAGTCTCCTGAACAATGAAGTACCCCCCCCCCCCTTCGGGCACAAAAACCGGCTTCACGCAGCCACATCATTGGCGACAAGTAGGCGACAAGCAAACACATGTCTCGAAAAGGTTCAACTAAAGCAATGTTCTTCTACCGTGTTGCTTCAGGTCGCAGGACATCTAGTTCAAAAATCCATTATTGGCTCTACGTGCGACTTTTTTTCCTGCCCAAACAACAATTTGCTAACATATCTGGTTGCCATTTCAAAACTGCAACGTGTAGCTGCGGCTTTAGTCTTTTACCTCTCCCTTTTAGATTTGTGAACTTCAAAGATGGTCCTAATGCCATTGGAATTGAACAACCTGCATGCAATGGTTGCGGCAACTGTTGCTCTGGATGCAACACTGGTGCCAAGAATACATTGAATTTGAATTACCTTCCTGATGCCAAAGCACATGGTGCTCACATATTCACAAAGGTATAGACCATTTCAACTAAGGGCCTCGTTTTAAAAAGTATTGAAAATTAGGTCATAGAGAAATTTCGACTTCAGATTCGAATTTAGCACCTGCGTTTCAGTGTTAAGGCAAATTTTACGCTCCTAGTCCTTACGATGTTGATTCTGTAGCGATTAAAAGTTTGAAAATTTAAAAGGGATTTGACCGTGTAAAATGACTGAGGGTGTAAATTTTCACCCCCAGCGATTTTTCACGGTCAAATCCTTTATAGATTTTCAAACTTTTAACGCCTATAAAATCAATATCGTAAAGACTAGAAGCATAAAACTTTGCCTGAACACTAAAAAGAAGGTGCTGAATTCGAATCTGAAGTCGAAATTTCTCTATGACCTAGTTTTCAATTTCTTTGAAAACGAGGCCCTTAGTTGAAATGGTCTATTAAACTATTATTTTATTATTGTGTACTTTCTTTGGGATCAGGGGCGGTGTCAGCGACCAGATAGTGGAGTCGATATGCAAGTGAATGGAGCAAATATTGGGGGTCTGGAATTCCTTAAAGAGGGTTTTGGACCACGCCCTATACACTTTCGGAAAGCGCCTGCTTTATAGCTAGAAACTTTACGATCTGTCTTCTTTTAATTCGTTGTTGCTAAGGTTTCGGTACTCCCATCATTTTCTTGTGGAATTTTTTAAGAAGAACTAGAATATTGATCCTCGAGAGAAATGGCGTGGAAATTTCCCTCAGTTCAAACTGTGGCACTGCCCCTGTTTAGGGTTTAAAATCAAAACAGACAGGGGTTTTAGTAGTATTTCATAAATTTTGGTTGTTTTGAAATGTATTTTCTCTCAATTACGCTCATGTAACATGACTATTTCCGTTAAACGCCCTGGGCCTAGCCTTATTGTTTCGGAATGTGTGCTTTTTGAAGCCTTTCTTTTTAGAACGCTTGGTTTTGGAGCTCTCCAAAACCTTCTGCCCTTAAAAGTAGATGGTTTCCGAGACTTTGGAGAGATTCTCGGTTAGAGGGTCGAAGGAGACTTTCATTTTACCAGTTGCCCAGTTGCCAGGAGACACACGAAAGGGTCTGGGGACGGGAACGACGTAAGCAAGAATTTTGGCGTGAAAGTGGACTCATTTAGAACAGATGTTGGAAAACGTCTCGGATTTCCAGAATTCCTGTTTTTATTTTGAAAATCATGGATTCTGTTTTTTGAAGCTTTTTGTTTTCGAAATTCGGACGGTTTTGTTATTTAAGAAGAACACGCCTGAAGTGTTCCACCTTTGATTTGGAACTGAAGAGTATGCCTCTAACGAGAGAAATTGCTTTCTAGGTCGAGGTTTCATCTGTAACCCGTGATTCGTACACTGGTCTATGGCTTGTGCGCTACAAAAGAGATACAGTCGGAAGAGTGAAGGAGCAAGTCACAAAGGCCCGTTTCGTTTTTGTCGCCGCCGGCGTAATTGGCACAACGAAAATCATGCTACGCTCGAAAGAGAATGGCCTGAACGTTTCAGACTGTCTTGGAGACAATTTTCACACTAATAATGACATGCATGGTTTTTGTTACGGTATTCGAGATGAGGTGAATTGCATGGGCCTACCAACCAGTCCGGCAATCAGAGACCATTATAAAGAATCTAACCCTGGTACAGCGGTGACTACAGTTGTGGATTTGCGCTCAGATTCCTTGGATGATTCTAATGATTTGATTATCAATGAAGTCTCATTTCCTGGGGCATTGAGAAATGTTTTAAGTGCAATTCTAACTAAAGCGAATGTAACTAAAGCGTTGTCTCATGTTTTCGACAAAGGCTTCTTCAAAACGTACCAGGTTTGTATCTTTGTGAAATTTTCTTTGCGCTTAAAGGGGGCCTATTATAGGTTTGCGGCTTCGCGGCTTTCGAGAAGCTTTTCTACGGTTTGCGGCTCCAGAATCATCTTGCGAGTATCTTGCGTTTTTTGGTGTGTATTGACATCGGTTTGCGGCATTTTGCATGCGGCTGCGGCTTGTAGCCGAAAAAAGGCTACGGCTGCAGCAGCTACATTCTTAATTTCATAAGGAATGGGCGTAAAGGGGCTCTGCAGCGCTAGAAAACGAAGTAGGAAATGAGCAAAGCGACCCAGCCAACAAGCGACTGGATAATTGTCTATTGACAAGCTATTGGGGCCGTTAGTATCACGAACACGAGTAATGTTAATCGGCCGCGATTTAGCGATTTTTTATAACGGATTGCGGTCTTGAGCTGAATATTTCGCGGTTTCGCGGCTTCTGGACCTCCTATAATAGGCCCCCTTAAAGCTTGAGTAATAGTCATGTATGTTAGTCTTCTTCCTATCGCTCTGTCAGTAGCTTGACGGAGACGCATTATCCATCATCATGACAGCTTTAAACTCATTTTAACAAACTTATTTCTTTCTAGAATGTAGACCCACAACCAATGTCAAACATGTTATCGTTGTTCTCGATGAGCAAGGGCTTTAAGCATGGTAGAATTGAATACGACAAACGGAAAGACGATGTTCAAATAAAACATGAAGCAAAATACTACGATATAAATTGGGCAAACGCCCAAGAGAGAATGACGGAGATTGCAACGAAGCTAGGAGGGACGTTTATTCCCGAACAAGAAGGCCCAACGGATGGATATTTGACAGGTCATCCTTTAGGTGGGTGCGGTATGGGGGAAACAGGTGAAGAAGGGGTTGTCAATCATAAAGGACAAGTTTTTATAGGTAAGTAATATAATAATCAGTTTATCATTTTAACCCTACGGTCAAGGCCGCAGCTGTATTTTGCAGTCTGATTGGCTGAAAACGTTCGAATGTCACGTAATGATGACACTCCTCAGAGTATGAACATCAGAAACAGACCGAAACAAGAAACTAAGGTGGAATCTATACCCAAATACGGCTCAAATTGCACCAATCAGAAAGAGAAGCCGAATAGTCATTGTGTTTGTGTTAATTAAATTTGCATTGACATTTGCATAAATTCCACCTTAGTTTATTGTTTATGTTTCGGTCTGTTTCTGACGTTCATTCTCTGAGGAGTGTAAGGCGAAAATGCTTTTAAGTGTGTCCGAAAATGTTTCCGCTGTTTATCACAATTTTGAATTTTTGTACTACTCCAAAACATCAAAAACAGAAACAGACCGAAACAATAAACTAAGGCAGAATGTTTATAACAGTTTTGAAGTTTTGTAATACTCAAAAAAAATTGTGGGTTTCTCATGAAACTAATAGCGTTGTTGTTTTCGTTGTTGTTACTTTATTTTGAGCATGCTGTTATTTCAATCTTTTCCAGCTAATTTAGGCCTACTATGCATGCCGCATCCAGGTATGGGACCCCTAGTTTAACGTCCCTTCCGAAGGACGGCAAAGTGAGTTGTTTAGTCATCCATGAGGAGAGTCACCCATCCAGATGCTGACCTCGCACGACCAAGCTTGACTTCAGCTAGAACTGACTGAGAAGCTTGGCCACTCACTCCATACGTATTTGACTCTTGTTCTTTGTTCTTTAGACAATACGTCAGATGTACACGATGGTTTGTATATTGTTGATGGTAGCATCATACCGTGTGATGTAGGCGTGCATCCTGTCTTTACCATCTGTATGCTTGCCGAGAGATGCCTGCGACTTTGTGCTAAAGACCATGGCTGGAATATTGATTATGGTTTATCACAGGATGTTATCAAGAAAATTGGTAAGATTATTATGATTGGCAGCGGTGTTCAACCTCGTATCGGTGTGAATACAATCTTAGCCGTCCTTAACCCCTTCAGCCTCGTTTCTCGGGATGTTCAGGCAAGCCCATAGGCAAGCCAAGCCAAGGTTCTTTCGGAATAGCCCTTTGGAACGAGTAAGAACCGTCTATATTCGACCCCGTAATTGGCTAGATCAACTCGAACTTTGATTGACTGTTCAAACGACAGAAATGTGCAATATCGCACCCACAAATTTCAAAAAATTTATAAATAAAATAAATTTAACCGAAACCGGTCTTGATGAAAGATAAACTTTTAGAAAATAAAGCAAATAAAAAGCTGTTACGAATTCCGAGGGTTAGAAAGGGGTATGAACAACTAAACTATGGCATTATATCATTACGTTTCCAAAGGCCAAAAATCTGGAACTCTCTCTTAGCTGAAATAAAGCCACCCTAAAATAACAAACTGTTCAAAAGCTTGCTCATTCTGCGCTTGCTCATTCTACAACGCTTGCTCATTCTGCAATAAATAATATAATTCTCATGAATTGCTAACACTAGCGGCAGATTTTTCCACAAATGGCATATCACTATAGATTGTATTCGAACCTAAACTGATTGATCAGAGAGCTAACTACGTTTCCATTGAGCTAGGGTAGAGGTGGGAGTAATCGCACAGTTAAGCTTTTTAGGCCTATATTTTGCAATCTGTTTTTTCGATGTATGAAAATATCTTTATATATTTTAGACCAACCCTTTTTGTGTCAAAATATAGATTTTCAAGACATAAAACCTTTTCAATGACTTACAAAATCGTTTTTTGTTAGTAGTACTCGATGCGACAGTTTCCATACAGTTTGTTATTTGAAAAAAGAGTACAAAAACGCTGCTGTTTTATCAGTTTTCAGTTCATGGTTTGGTCATAAGTCCCAAGATACGAAAAATGCTTTCTGAATACATTTCTGAGGGGTTTTATCTTTTTTAGGCAGTGTCAAATAAGACACTGCCTTAGCGGCGTCGAGTTTCGCTCGAAAGCCATTTTTCCAGTCCTTCCGCACTACTAGTTTCTTTTTGGACTCTCTCCGTTCTGAAACAACTCTCACAAATCAGCCAGCTTGGCACAAAAAAGAATATAGTTTTACACTTATCCTGCCGTCCTTTGAATTAAATTTTCTTGAGTGTCCTATTTTTAATAATTTTTTAAAGTCGAAATGTATGATTACTCCCGCTGTACGATAACTCCCACCTCTACCCTATATCAATGAAAGTTAGCTCAATGAAATCGCTAAGGCGCTAGAAAAATGAACTAAACATTCCAAAATTGAAGTTGAGTGAAAAATCCAGTTTCTGGCAACCTTGTTCAAATTGTTTGATCGGAGTCAAAGATGTTTGGTGAACAAAATTTTAATGGTATTTTCAGCTCATTATGCCAATCAACTGAACATAGCCGAAAATGTTCAATGAAATGTCCAGTTCATTTAGCAACTCGGCAGAGAACATAGCGTAAATGGTCAGTGCCATGGTTAGTGAAATGTTCAGTTCATTTGCCCAGGGCCTAAGTAATTCTTCAAGTCAAGTCAATGCATGATATCTGACATTCTGCAATAAATGATATATTTCTTGCAATCTCTGGAGTTTTTAATCTAACTGTAAATTAGTGACTTATTACTTTGTTTAGGTCAATCTCCAAAGCAACCGCCTGGCCTCATTATGACAGAACGAATGGTTGGTGAACTGAAAATGACCGAATCAGGAGAAAGCTCTTTCTGTGATTTTAAGCTGACAGTTGAGTCCCTCGATGTAAAAAGATGATTGAATTGGATCCAGAACACAGTGCACGGATGTCAGGAAGTGTCACGTGTCCAGCATTGTCCAAAGAACCAATCACAGTATCAGAAGGTAAGCAGTTATTGTTTTCTTATTTTTTTGGTGTGAAATTTTCTGCAAGCCAGCAGTGCTCGTTTGTTTACAGTATGCAGATCAAGGGACGGGGGCATTGTTACTGGGCCTACATCCCTACATATATACATGCATAAATATATTATTTTAAAAGCAAGTCGGGAGCTAGCACTATAGTGCTGATGTAGACCTACTGCTGCAAATTAAAAGATTAGAAATAAATAATTTTACAGCTTTTTCCCACAAAAGCAGATAGTGTATAGTAAGATAGTAAGGTAGTGTATCGTAATTTACGGTGTCTTTATTTCTATTGAAGGTTGTTACTTCTGCAAAATTGATTTGATTCAGTGTTCCAATATTCGACTTTAGATGACGCTTAAAAGTTGTCAGATTTCGAGGTCTTGACTTAAAGCTTTCCACACTAGAGGACCTTTGTAACGCAATGGATGTCTTTCTATCCTACTTCTGTTCTTCCTCGTTCAATTTCAAACTGGTTTCCAGTTCTAGATGTTTTCTTCCTTTAGCTTGTACTTCATTGACATTCTATGCACTTATCTCATTGAACACATTCCCTGACTGGCTAATGTCAATTACTGCTACATACTATGAAATATCAAAAGATGAATCTGGCATCTGTATATTAGGTAGGATTCCTTCAAATGTGTCCACGTTGTCCAAAGGCATACAAAAGAGTTGCTCTGAAGAAGCCCTGTATGCCTGGGCGAAATATTAGTATTTTAAATTGAAATTTTTGTGTCTGTTCTTTGCTTCTCGTCGTAATAGACCTTTTCGAAAAGGTCTTGGGTCGGTGCAAATTTTTCTGGAAAATGGTATATATCTCCTCCGCGGGCAACGACCGTGATTGCAGTCGCTTTAGGAGAGGTGATGCAGAAGATTTTATTTTTAATTCATTAATAATGGAAGAATAAGAGAGAAAAGGAATCTGTGAAGCAAATATTAAAAATATCTGTAGAAACTCAGGAAATAAGATGCAAGTAACTCTCAAAGGAAAATACTTGATTAAATGCCCCCTTGAGAAGATAAACGGGACTCGAATCCTTTCTTTCACTTTTACTCTCTTAAACGTGAATTTGAAGCAACATTTGCTTCAGTGTCTCTCTTGAAACGACTGCGATTCCGATCTTCGCAGGCGGAGAGGATTCCCTTACTCAACATGTCTACCATATTCCAAAAAATTATCAAATGGCAGCCTCTTGGATCCTAACGCACCACCCAGAATAAAGCGACCATTGAAGCTGGATAAGGCCACACCGGTTGTTTACAAGATTGTCACTGAGGATAAGGTAAAAATTCTAACCTTTCATATACAAATGCTCTTTTATATCTCCAAAACTGGATCATTTTTCTCCTTTGCCCAAGCGATTACAGTTTAAATTCTTTACCTAGGTGATGTGATATGATTTACTCGACTCTTTTAAACTATAAATGGAAAGCGAAAATATTACCCTTGATATAGTGAGGTTTTTAGACTATCAATTGCTTCTAGTACTCCTTATCCTCCCATCCCAAATATTTCCTTCAATTATGTAGCCCTCTATAGTGATGATTGATTGAAAGAGTCCTCCAGTCAGTTCAGCGTCGTCACTCTTACGATTTTGGCGCAATCTATATGCCTCGGGGGGTACTTCATTGTTCAAGAGACTAGACGTGCCGCCCAGTTTTTCCAAACCAACTCATGTCTACCGACAAACTCTGTTACTTGGGTACCCATGTATAGAAAGAACAACGAAATTTTTTACTCATTTGTACTAATATCTCAAATATTTAAACCTAATTTAACGTCTGAGGCCTTTGCGCTGAAAACGAAAACGCACATTTTATCAGGCTTTTCAAGACCATGCATGTCTAAAAGTTTTTATATATTTTACTACCCATGTTAAGAGATTCTTTACGGAAAACCAACCCATATGTAGGGAAATTGGCGCTGAAAAAGCTACCCATTTGGGTGGCACGTGCAGTATAATGAACAACGGAAGTATATGTCCCGTTCTAAGATTTTCCGTAGTAATACGGCTCGGCTCTTACGTCGAGTCGTTTGCCAGTGGTGACTAGATATTGTTTAGGCAAGGCAGCTTTATATCTGTATTGGCATCAGTGTGCTTTCCTCACTAACTTGGACAATCTTTGAAACAGAGCCGTAAGGTAATAAGCAGTTGATGGCAAATTGGCACATTGACACCCGCTTTTTATTTTATAAAGAACCTAGCGCAAGGCCTACTTGTAAACAGAAGTTCCTTATTTTTGGACCTCATTTGGTTCAATTGTAGAACCAAAAGTTCCTTAATAGTTCCTTAATTTTAACTGCATATTTAATGTCATGACTACTAAAAAGAGAAACTTTTATGTGAGCAAAGCTTGAAAACTACTCAAGGAAACATTTGATACATGCATAAGATTAAATTTATGTGAGTTTTGACTGCAAAGGAATGGAACAGGCTTCCTAATTCTCGATTGCTTGCAGTGATAAAATTTCCTATAAAGTGGTTCTTTTTAAAAAAACGTGTATTTGAAAGGAAATCTCAGCCTCCAAATGTAAGATCTTCAACAAGGAAATCTCCCCATGCAGGAGCCCTGTTAGCCCCCATGAAACCCGCTCTAATTTTTGCTTCAGAAGTTCTCTCTTGATACGGACTTTGCTTATACACGCTTCTTTTTATAAAGAACCACTCTAAAGGAACCTACATGTAGAAGGCCCGAAAATTTAAAGAACTTATACTACTAAAGAGAAAATTATTAAGGAACTTTTGAATGTTGAGTACTTTTATCATTGCAAATAATCAAGAATTAGAAAGCCGGTTCCATTCATTTGCAGTCGAAAATCACATAAATTTTACGTTAAGCATGTATCCAATGTTTCTTTGAATAGTCTCGAGCTTTGCTCACATGCAAATTTCTCTCTTTTATTGTTAAGACCACTGTATGTGCAGTTAAAATCAAGGAACTAATAAGGAACTTTTGGAACTACAATTGTCTCAAAAGAGGCCCAAAAATAAGGAATTTTAAGAACTAGGCCTTGGGGTAAGTTCCTTATAAAAAAGCGTGCATCTTCCTCCTTCGTTGATATGTTTTTAATCGCTGTAATTCCACGCTTAGAATGGATCCTTACTTTTAGGTTGAGCTACGTCTCACACGATTCCAAGGTGGCACCAAAGGTCCAATTATGTTGGTACATGGCCTAGGCGTGGCATCGAATCTGTTTCTTATGGATACTGTGGATATGAATTTCGTCGAGTTTCTTGTCGACCACAAATACGATGTCTGGTTATTTGACTGGCGAACATCAATCAGCCTTCCATGGGCATCATACACACAGTTCACTGTTGATGAAGTCGCCAAGTATGACTTTCCTGCTGCTGTTGACAAGGTCCTCGAAGTAACAAAAGAAGTAAGTACGTTTACCGCAATTCCCCTACCCGTAAAGGGTAAAACACCTAGACTCAAATAACAACCCTTTAATTACCCCCCCGACCCCCTTCAGACACGAGCTAAAAGCATCATTCAGTCCGCAAAATACAAAGGTGGTTGGGCATTTTGCTGCCGCTAAGGTTTGGAATGAGGTCCCAGTCAGCATTAGAGCAAGTATTTCTCTAACTGGCTCACACAAGGTCTCGCTTTTTATTTTATAAAGAACCTAGCTCAAGGCCTACTTCCTAAACTAAAGTTCCTTATTTTTGGACCCCTTAACTAAATAGTAGAACCAAAAGTTCCTTAATAGTTCCTTAATTTTAACCGCATATTTAATGTCATGACTACTATAAAAAGACACTTTTATGTGAGCAAAGCTGAAAACTACTCAAGGAAACATTTGATACATGCATAAGATGCAATTTCTTCGAGTTTTGACTGCAAAGGAACGGAACCGGCTTCCCAAATCTCGATTGCTTGCAGTAATAAAATAGATCTTTGCGCGCATGCAAAGTGTCTCTCTTTTATTGTTAAGACCACTGTATGTGCAGTTAAAATTAAGGAACTATTAAGGAACTTTTGGAACTACAATTGCCTCAAAAGAGGCCCAAAAATAAGGAATTTTAAGAACTAGGCTATGAGGTAGGTTCCTTATAAATAAGAAAGCGTGCATCCGTACAAAATTTTGACCCCAGATTCAGATTGAGCGACTTCATTTTAGTGTCGAGGGTTTTTACCCCTTTTTACGAGTCTAGTCCTTATCATGTTGATTTTATAGCGATAAAAAGTTTGAAAATTTATAAAGGATTTGACCGTGAAAATTCGCTTGGGGTGAAATTTTACACCCTCAGTCATTTTTCACGGCCCAATCCCTTACAAATTTTCAAACTTTTATTAGCTATAAAATCAACATCGTAAGGACCAGAGGGTTAAAAATTTGCCTTAATACTAAAACGAAGTTGCTGAATTCGAATTTTTCAACGTGTTGTCTCTTTCTACACTTCACATACAGCATGAATATTTTTCGTAGAATCACGTCTCTGTATGGCTTATTATACGAACACAGTAACCTAAACGTTGCCAGCCACGACATCCTACATGAGTTATTCGGCGTTGCATCAACGAAGATTTTCGTCCACACTGGCCTTATTACAAGAAAACAACGTCTAGTTAGCTTCGATGGCAAAGACATCTATCTGCCAGGGTTCAATAAGAAAAATCGTTTACAAGATCGAGAGTTTCGAAAGAAAATGGATTTGCTGAATATACCCATCATGTTTTTCTACGGTAAGGTTAAAGAATATATATCCCAAATAATTATTTTGTAAAATTTGAAAAAGTTTGAGTACTGGGAGTTTCTTAATTTGCATGTATAAGAATCGAGTACTCAAAGTTTCTTAAAAGATTTTTTTAATTCTTGAGATAACAGAAAATTGTCATAGTGCAAGATTGTGAAATCTCATTTCAAAGAAGCGGACACCTCAGTCGATCCACATGGATCCCCCCCGAGCGTGTGACGATACGCCTGGTGTTTACAGGTGCATTGCGTCATTCGTTTTTGATTTGATAATGCAAGTCTGTGAGTTACCCGGGGGAGGGGGTTCTTAATGTAATTTCGGTACGGGTGTGTGCCGCCCTTACGGTTGGGTTTTCGGCCCTGAAATTCTCTAAACACACGCACGATGTAAACCAAAACCCCATATAAGAGGGTGGGTAACTGAAGAAAACTAAATAAGATTTCTTTATTCGAGTCAGAATTGTGTTAATGTCGCATAAAGGCGCAGAATGTCTTGTTACTCTCACATTTCGCTTTCTATTACCCATAATACAGGGTCTGTGTCTATACTGTTAGTGAGTGAGTTTGCAAAATCTCGGTGGCGCATCCCGTCCAACCATAGGTCATCCCCCGGGGTTAGATAGTAGGCTTTTGTTGTATGGCCTGTCTTATGTGATTGCTGTAGAATTAACTGATGCCCGCTTAGGCCCTGGCAAAACGATCAAACATTGTTTGTCCAACATTTTAAATTTGCGTTGCAACAAATGTTTCACCGTTTGGCCACGTCCAATAATATTGCTTGACAAGCAAAAGTAATAAACTTTGTGGTGCGATGTTTTTGAAAAAGTTCAAAAACATATTTTGCTTGACGCAAGCAAAAATTGTTAGACGAGCAATGTTTTAGGGTGTGGTCAAACGGTCAAACATTGCTTGAAAACAAATCTCAAATGTTGGATCAACAATGTTTGATCGTTTGGCCAGGGCCTTAGACTACGATTGAAAAAGTGGCGAAATCATTATAATTAACACTGCTCCTTTTCGTTTATTTTTACAGGGGAGCGAAATCAATGTTGGGATCCGGACAATCTGGTAATGATGTATAACATGGTTAAAGAAGCTAACCCAGAACAAGACTACTCACTTTTCGAAGCTGAAGGTTAGTTTGATGAAAATGCTTACAACTCAATCAAGGAATACATGTTAAGCCAGGCTCATGCAGACATTACGCTCCGTCAGAACTATTTGCCAACTGCTGATCGCAGACGTTTGGGAACTAAAGCCCTGACCAAACGATCAAACATTGTTTGTCCAAAATTTGAGATTTGCTTGTCAAGCAAAATGTTTGACCATTTGGCCACGTCCAAAAACATTGCTCGTCCAACATTTTTTGCATGCGTCAAGCAAAAAATATTTTTGAACTTCACGTCAAAGACATCACGCCACGAATTGTGCTTATTTTTGCTTGTCAAGCAATGTTTGATCGGTTGGGCGCCTTTCCAACATTGCCTGTCAAACATTTCTTTTGTTTTTGAGAAACTGCAACAGCTTGCAACATTTCAAAACTAGAAACATTTCTTAGCAACAAAGTGTTCGTGCTTGTGCATTAGCAATAACATCGTTGTTGGACAGCAATGTTTTTGGACGTGGCCAAACGGTCAAACATTTGTTGTAAAGGAAATTTCAAATGTTGGACCAACAATGTTTGATCGTTTGGCCAGGGCTTTAGGTATCTAAAAAATCAAGAATCAAAAATTGTAGATTTCTCATTCATTCAGAGGAAATCTTTTCAAATGAGATGTCAATTTCAATGCTCTAGAGACGTTTAAAAGACGTTTTGCAGGAAAATCAACGATCTATGGAAAGAAAAAATTCAATTATTTTAAAATTTTTGTTTTTATTTGGAAACTACACGTGCACGCAATACCTTGTGCGAAATAGCATTACCGTGCTATGAAGACTGATCTCCATTAAAGCGAATCCTTGCGATCAGTTGGCGCTCATTTCAGTCCTTGAATCAAAAAGAGGGAGTGCTTGGTCGAGGGGCCGCTCTTTCAAATAGGTCACTTATTACATAAAATGGTTTCCGCGCGAAATTTTCGCCCGTGACATGTCCCCTCGATGTCTCCTAGTTTAGCCATCTCGGAAAATTTCAAGCGCGCGACAAAATTTGTAGCGAGAGACACGCAAATGTTTTGACAATAGAAACATTTCTCATCTCCTCGACTCGGGGAACATGTTGGTTGTTTGTCACTCGCATGTTTAGCCATTCTGAGAGACACGCCGAATACAATGTCGCGCGCGACATGTCTCCAAGTTTAGCCATAGCTTAAAAGTTATGGTTCTTTGGTGTATTCTAGTGGTCTGTAGTATTATTATTGATCTTATTCGATTTTAGGGTATGGTCATTTAGATGGTTTCATGGGTAAAAAGGCCTATATCGACGTCTTCCCAACGTTAGTTCGCTGGCTCGATAAATATGCTGAAGACCATCTCGTGCAAGATTCTAAGGCTAGGAGTCTGGTGTCTAAAGCCCTGAGCAAAGAAGATACTCAAATATCAAATATTAGAAGTAAGTCGAAAATTGCTGTAGAACCTTGTCTAAGTTACGTATAGACTTGGTTTAGGGAATAGGGTTATTTTATACACGTTTTTTGCAAGAAACCTATCTTGCGTGGGGCCTAGTTTAAGATTTTCTAAATTTTTTACCCTATTTTTCTATTCAAAAGCTTTTGCAGTACTCTCTCTATGTCTCTATTGCAATATATATTTATTCCGTCACGTTGTCTGTATGTGTCCAGGGGGGTAATTGTAGCAGAGACCGCGCAACCTTTGGGCTAGCAGGGGCTGTAGCCCCCACCTACACTTTTTTCAAAGATAGGTCTAGCAAATTTTAAAAGTATTGCATTTTCAGTTTTTCTCATTCATTAGCACGTTTGTAAGTTCAACCCGGCAACAAGTTTGTCTACTGAGCGAGTTTCTCGATGGCTAGGCGTCTCAAAACTTGGCTTGAAATCGAGATTCAGCAATCTAACGATGTTGAACTTTCATAAACAACGAGCAGACTCGATACCTTTCAAACTTGGTTGACTTCGTTCTGTATCTTAATACCACGTTATAACGCCTTATAGTTGTCATGATACATATGTGTATTTTGATAATGATCTTCATACATTAATTTGGATGTGGAGAAGCAATTTTGTTTTGAAATGGGCATTTTCCGACGCTCTAAATCATCATCATCATTATCATCATAAACATCTTTCGTATACTATATACATAATGTAAGACAATAGAAATTTGATAAACATAAAACGAAGTGAGAAAATATAACCATGAGTACACAAAATAAGGTAACAAGTGTTACAAAGTAGATGGAAATTTCACAGATCGCACGATCTCATGAAATGGTTCCACCCACTTCTATCTTGTGCAAGAATTGAAGCTTGTTCCCTATTCGTTCCATGCTCTTTAAAACGGCTATTCATCATAGATAGCCACGTTGTAGCTTGACGACCTCTTGGTCTCGAAATAGGATGATTCATTACATGATGTAAAGACAACTTAGCCGGAGAATCACCTGGAAGACGCATCAGATGACCAAACCAGCTAAGCTGTCTTTTTCTCACAGTAATGCTCCATGGAACTGATTTCGAAATTTCATAGACGCTCTAAATGAAGTGGTCTAATAGAAACTGAATCCTGTATTATCTCACTCCGCTCGCTGTTTAGCCCCCGCCCACTGTTAAAAAGGTACGCGATCCCTGACTTGTAGTCTAGTGATAACGTTCCTTGCCCTTTGCACTATGTTGTCTAATTTGCTCATTGTCCTTTCAATAAAGAAACAACGTGCCCGGATGATGGCCTCGTTATCAAACTCGCGGGTGAATTGAATATAAGTAAGGAGATATCATGTGACATCGACGAGGGTTCTGAATACGATGACAGAGAATCAATCGATGATGATGCCAATGGTGAAGACGGTGGTAAAAATCACGTGGTTTATGATCTGAGCGATGTTTCTCATGGACAGCTAGAAAGAGTCAAAACAGAACTTGATGATATGTTCAAAAATCAACAAGTTTGCTTTGGGAAAGAAAATTTGCTACTAAAAGTGCTTTTCATTTCAACCCAAAGTGAGTAGAGTTGTCAGATCTATAATTCCTTTCTTTGTATAGATTGTTTTTTGTTTCTGTTCCAAACGATCAAACATTGTTTGTCAAAAATTCGAAATTTGTGTAACACAATGTCTAACCATTTGTATGGTCAAACACTGTTTGACATGCAAATTTCAGATGTTGGCCAGCTTGGTAACATTGTTGGTAAACATTTTGAATTTCATAGATGTTTCGCCAATGTTTCCCAGTTTGGCCACCATGTTTGCCAATAAATTCTGGCAAAGAGTTGTTGCTGGCATGTTTCAACTTGTTTGAACATTTTTCGGCAACATTTCGTTGTTAGACGGAATGTTGCTAGTTTGACCTCCATGTTAACCAACAATTCATTCAATCGAATGCCCTAGTTTTATAACTTTTTTCAATTTTCTATCGTCATAAAGCTTCTAAAACAACAGGTCCGCTGCAGCTTTCTTTCTTCCTGTGATGTGTTGTAAAAAAAAAAACAGTCGACTTTGGCACGTGAAGACAACAACAATGACAATTTTCCATGTATAGGATTTTCTACTCAACAACAATGCTCAATTTGGCCACTCTGCTGGACAAGATGAAAAATCAAGCAAAAGGACGTTTGCAATGTTGGCTAACGATGTTGCCCAGTTTTTCCAAACCTTAAAGCGATGTTCAGGCGCTGTTTCGACTTTCGAGCAGGAAGCTCGCTCATTAGAATGAATGCGTTATTCAATATATCTTCTCTCCTTTTCCTTAGGTACCAACCCCCTGAAGCAACAAACGCTGAACAAGTTCTGATCAAAACATTCACGTTCAATGATAACACTAGAAAACGCGAAATTTATGCCCTCAGTGATTTGCATCTTGGCGTTGATTGGTCAAAAGATATCGAATCACGACTGTTAAACTTCATTGCGACAATGGCTAGGATTGCGGAGCAATGCGTTCATAGCCTCGTTCTTGTTGGTGACATCTTCGAAATGTGTATGACACCGGTAGCTGTGACGCCGCCAACAGAGGAGGAATTTATGACTGCTTGGAAGAAGGATATCGTATGTTGAGAATATTGCCTTTCATTGAAATTCATTTCTTGTTTACATCCGCTGAAAGTAGGATCTCGTAAATTTGCGGTACTCGTAAATCGCAAACAAATGTTCGACAACCTCGTACCTTTAATGTCTATCGAATCTACCAACAGTTCGAGATATCAAATATTCAACGAGGATCGTATAGGGGTTGAAGGAACATGTAAACTTGCGAAATGTATCCAGGGAACAAGGGAACGGGGCTGAAACTAAAGGGAAAAGGGAACACCGGGAAACAGGGATCAGGTTGAAGCCTCCCAATCAATCCGCTTGACTTTCAGTTCGAAAATAATCGTACAACACTCCAGGGAGCAAGGGGATTTTCCCAACGTAACAGGGAAACATGAAGGTTGTTTGTATAAACGCTTTTTTTATGAAGAACCTAGCTCAAGGCCTAGTTCTTAAAGTTCCTTATTTTTGGACCTCTTCTGAGACGATTGTAGTTCCAAAAGTTCCTTAATAGTTCCTTAATTTTAACTGCACATACAGTTTAATGACTACTATACAGAGACACGTCTTGCATGTAAGCAAAGCTCGAGACTACTCGAGGAAACATTTGATACATGCTTAACACACAATTTATGTGATTTCTGACTGCAAATGGATGGAACCGGCTTTCTAATTCTTGATTTTTTGCAGTGATAAAAATATTCAACAATGAAAAGTTCTTTCGTGATTTTCTCTCTAGTAGTATAAATTCTTTAAATTTTCGGGCCTTCTACATGTAGGTTTCTTATAAAAAATAAGCGTGTATGCTGTTCATTTCTGAATGATATTTTTTATGCTATTCTTTTTTCTCTTGAAACATTCAGGCGTTAAAAATTGTTTTTACAGGTGGTGAAATCATTCACCTCTGCTGTTCGCAAAATGGCGGATGAAGATGGAGTGAATGTGTTCTACGTCAGAGGTGACCATGATAGAGACATCAACCAACAGATGGTCAAAGAACTATTTGGAGACAATGTAAGCCTAATGTAGAATTTCCTCAACCTCGTCCCCAGGCCCTCGAATTTCCTCGAATCTCAACCGTCAAATCGATTTGGGCCCTTGTACCGACCGCAAAATCAAGGCCAAATTTGCGAATATTTTTTTGGTTTTTAGACATGTTTTCGGCCTATTTTTGTGTCATATTATGATGAAACTGTGACGTCACTTAAAACTTCTATTGTTTGAACATCCAATCAAATTGCGAATAGATACCATGGTCGAATTTTGACAGCGAAGTTTCACGTAGAGGCCTATTCACCCTGGGGACGAGGTTGGAATTTCCTAGCTTGCTTTATCATCTGTATTTCCCCATTTGTACCCATTTCGGTGAGCTCTTGGCCAAGGCTCTCACGGCTGGTTAAGTCGCTGGATGTGGCTGTAGTTTAGGAATTTACCACTATTCTATTTAATATTTCAGTTGTCATCATAGTCTTACCCTAGTCTGTCACGTCCTTTACTGAGAGCCATGCCCCTGCCAGCAGATGGTGCAGCGGCTGCTCTATTGGCGGAGCAGAGCAATGGCTAACCTAGTCAAATACCCCGTTTTTTGACCTGTCAACATGAGTGTAAAATCTTGGTTAATGCATGTCCGTTCTCGTTTAATTAATCTTAAAAGAAACTTCAGAGTCCTTGCTAGTTTTGTTCAGTACCATCTCATACCTGGAGGCATCTTTTGAATTTGACGAAATTTGACGATTTCGCCGCGGATTTCGCTATCTGATGAAAACAGAAAAATGCTGTAATTAAAAAAACAACGATCCAGATATCGAAAGATGGCAGTGAGCAATAGTAGGAAATTGGAGCTACCTTCAGAGCAAAGATCAAAGCGAAAATGCATCTCTGCAATCTGTTTTAGAGATCTGGCACCTCTGCTGGTCTTTTTATGTTCGAAGAATTCGAACATATTGGTGTGGGGTGGCGTGTCACTAACTAACTAGCTCACTTACTAACCAACGCTTGAACAATGAAAAACGTGTAACAATAGTATAAGCATCTCAAGAATGCTCTTAGCGCCATTGTCTCGGCAATTGATGCGCAATTAGCGGTTGGCTTTTCACAACGGCGGCCTGCAAACGGCTTTGTCAATCATAGGTCATGTGACAATTGTTCTACTGACTCGTAATAGTTCACTGTGAGTCATTGTTGTTTACTTTATAAACGATGGCAAATTGCTGCATTGGTTTAGTTAATGACATTTGAAACATTCTCATCATCGATCATAGAGTCTGGGCAAGGGCGGCAATTTCAAAACACTTTTCAAAGCAAATCATCATCATTCTCATCATCATGATTACCATCTTTGACGATGTGGCTGTGGCAAGATCTAAAGGAACGGCACCACCACCACAAGCACCCCTACAACCATCACCACGACCACCCCTATCACCACCACCACAACCATCCCTACCTTCAGCACCACAACCACCTCTACCACCACCACCATCACCACACCCACCCTACCACCACAATTACCCCCTACAAACCAGCATCATGGTCATCTTGGTCATCAACATCATCGTCATAACCACCACCATTATCATGATAATCATTATCGTCATCGTTGTGCCTACCGATAAATATCTGTCATCATTTGATCGAAATAGCTATATTCAACCAGAGTGGTTCTTCGAACATGTCCATAGGGCCCCTATGTTCTTAATCCCTTGCGTTTTTGCCAAAAATTACCTCTGAATGTGAATTAACTTTTCTATTAGTAGTGTTTTTTTACTTCCATTATTCGTAGGTTATCTTCGTCCCTGGATGCCTAATCTTCAAAATCGAAGTAATGACAAAGCAATATACAATACGATTTGAACATGGTCACAGTGCAGATATCTTCAGTAGTTACAACTTTCTGAAATCGAAAAAATCCACAAATGATAGACCATTATCATATTACGTCACAAGAGCTTTGAGCTCTACTCAAGACAGATTCTTTTCGGACACTGGAGATGTAAGTGCCAACCAAGTTTTTGTTTTCCTTTGTTTTAACGTGCAACATTAGACAAATATCTAAAAGAATAATTGGTATTAATAATGTACTGTGGCTCAAGTTGGCAAGCCGGGGAGCAGCCAAACTTCGGATCGAACTTTAATAAGGAAACGCGCCTGCCAAGAACAATACGTATTAGTATATAGACCAGCATGGCGGCTCGCGCCAGCACGGGTCCTGCGGAGGGCTTTCAACCGCTGTAATTTCAGTTATCCAAGTTTTCACAGTGTGAGCCCAGTCTTAGCAAGTTAATTCTCCTCTTAGTCTTTTTGTCGGGAATTCATGCACAACCAGTCGCGCAGAGCTGGAGAAATAGCAAGGGGGCATCTGTACTTCAATTAAGAATTTATACCGTACAAGTTACACTGATGCTGCAGCTGGCTGTTAATGCGCCGACGGCGTACAGGGCCTCAGAGATGTTCCTAATTAGGGGGGTCTGGGGGCAGAAAATTTTTCAAAATACAACCTCGAGATTGGCCTAGAATGGCATTTGCCCCCCTAGTTACTATGTTGAAAGAGGCCCTGTCTTGCAATGATCGTACGAAAAAGGGGCAGATCTTCTGGCTCTGTTGATGTTTTTTTTTACTGTGTATGCAAATGCGTGGCTTAATTAATGGCTTTCTTATAGATCATAAAAAACTTCACAAAAAAGACCCTGAATGTTATCCCGCCAATCTACTGTGGCTCAACATTTGTTGATATCTTAAGAACTGGACCACTCAGCAAGACATTTTGCAAGAAATTACTCGAAACAGCAATTGGCAAAGAGCTGACTGGGGAAGAATCAGTTATTATGAATAATGAAAAATGGATACGATTCAGTAACATATTCAAATCAAGATTTCTTTCGGAAGCCATTTCACAGGTGACTTGCTTTACACGCATTTTTATGAGAAGGTTCGTCTCTGCCTAGACTTATTGCTTGAGTCGTTAGTTTCCGCTCCTCCACCACACCAACACCCCGCTACAACTACAGTTTGAGCAATCTCATTTTAGTGTTGGCCTCGGTCTCATGAGCGATAACTGGGACTCAGGTAATAAGTCTAGTCTCTGCCATCCATGTTGCAATGGTGCCTCGAAAAGGTGACGAGAACGGGCGTGTGCAGCTTGATAGTTTGCGCCAGTCGATAGGATCTCATACTGTAAGTTGATAAGCTATGGAGACATTGAACCCAGGGGCGTAGCTACTGGGAGGGTGTGGGGGGTGTCACACAGTATTTCCAAAATATTGAAAACATTCGGGCAAATTTTGCTGACGATTTGGACATGTCAAAGCTTGCCAGTTTGTGGGTCACTGCTAAGTCACGCAGACTCACTTTTAAGATATAAAATGTTGTTAAAAATTAATTATTCACTCATAGTTCTGTTTTCATCGGATTTCTCATTTATTGAACTTTCAGGACTTTTATGGGAAACGAGAAATTCGGGTACACGCAGTTTTTTATAAGCAACCGCTTATAAGCAACCAAGATGTAGAAGGCCTAAAATTTTAAGCAACGTATAGTACCACAGGAAAAAACCTAAGCAACATTTTGAATTTCAAATACTTTATATCACTGCAAGCAATCGAGGATCGATCAACATAGAAGCTATTTCCATTCATTTGTCAAAAACTCGCATATCAACGGAGTGTTACTTAAGGGTTTCCGTTTAACTTTCAATACAAAGTCTCTATATGGTAACAATTACATGGTACTTCTTGACTGATGCTATTTATAGTATTTCTTTGCTGTATACTAGGTGTTCTAGCGTTATGTTGCATAAAAAGCTATAGGATAACTCCAAATTTGGCTGTTTTTCTAGCCTCTATACTATTCTTAGGGCAAAAATATAGTTAAAATTAAGCAACTTCTAAGCAACTTTTGCTACTAAAAGGTGGCCATAAGAGGTCCAAAATAAGCAACTTTTTGAACTAGGCCCGAGGGAAGTTGCTTATAAAAAAACTGCGTGTACAACTCAAAACAGACCATCATCAGACTATCAAAACTCAAAATAGAATTCAGTCGGTTTTCTATACAAAAGACCTATTAAGAAACATCCACGCCTTCTGTACTAATTTACCGATATTGAATGTCTCCAAAATCTATTGAAATCCTTTTGACATCGGATTCTCCAAATCTAGATCAGCAGGTCACACGATTTCGATTTCTAAACAAGTATTGAAATTTGATAAGGCAATTTGAAAAATTGAAATGATGTTTTGGTAATTATTGATTACTGTTATTCAAACATGAGGAGGAAGATAATCCAATACTTATCCGGGGGGGGGGGGCTACTTAATAAACTTTGGGTACTGGTGACGTGCCGCCCAAAAGGGTATCGTTTTTATGAATTTGGTATAAACATAATTTTCTGAAGATGGGTATATATAAGGTCATTAAGTTGTTGGACTACTTTAAGCTTCATCATCAGTATCATTGCTTAGTTCTTTCTCAGAATCTTCTTGTTTTCGATTTTTCTGTGTGAAACTTGATTCGAACTGAAATAGCATAATTTAGTGTAGCTACATTTATGGGTCTGTGTGTTAATTTTTGAGATTTTGGTATAAATTTGGACATTTTCAGATATTTGGTCTAGATACGGGAAGGCATTTCGTTTCATGGGCGGCACGTCCTTATCCACACAGAAGTCAAGTACCTCTCCCCCCTGGGCGATATTCCCCATTTCGCTTTCTGTGTCCACTATGTTGAGGCTTCTTTAGTGCCATAGATATCTATGTATACGACCTTTTTATTTTATACCTAGCTCAAGGTATGTTCCAAAAGTTCCTTATTATATTTCTGGAAATCTTATGATTCAATTTTGTACCAAAAGTTCCTGAATAGTCCCTTAATTTTAATTGCATATTTAGTGCCATGACTATTATTAAGAGACATTTGTACATGAGCAAAGCTGGTAACTATTCAAGAAAACATTTGATACATGCGTAACATTCTACTTATGTGAGTTTTGACTGCAAATGTATGGAATCAGCTTTCTATTCTCTATAGTTTGCATTGATAACATTATTCAAAGTGGAAGAGTTCCTTGGCGATTTTGTTTAGTAGTACAGGCTCTTTAAATTTTGCGACCTTCTGCATGTAGGTTCCTTATAAAGTGGTTCTTTGCGAAAAGTTGTCTTTTTGTCTTGAATGGCAGTAGGATGGATTAAAATAAGGTGTATTTTGTTTCTTTTTAAGCATTCCTATGTGAAGATAATTCCGCCAACTTCACGAGAGCATGGAGAGGTCGAAGTAAAGTTTGAAGAAAATTAAATACTCAAGAATCTATACAGTAATGAAAGAAGAAAATTTTAAATGAACAAATAACAATGGTTGAAACATAGAGTAGCTGTAATTTTTTTACCATTTAGCTTAGCAAACTAG
Source organism: Chrysaora quinquecirrha (assembly GCA_014526335.1). Lineage (NCBI taxonomy): Eukaryota > Metazoa > Cnidaria > Scyphozoa > Semaeostomeae > Pelagiidae > Chrysaora > Chrysaora quinquecirrha. Next base: position 233,817 of record JACTAT010000165.1, on the reverse strand, counting down.
AACTTCGTCCCTATAGCAGGCTAGATCGGACTTAGGACGCTTGTCGAAATTCCAGTGTTCAAATTTTTTCAGCGGACAGTTCCAGTTACAAGGCAAATTTTTACTAACAAAATATAATACAAACCGTGAATGGGGTAAGGAATTATATTAAATTTGGACATTTTTTTCTGTATTATACTCGTACACAACGCCTTGAAATTCAATGTTATTTATAACGTTTCAAAATTGGACAATTTATGACCAAGCATGTTTTACATTATTTATTTTCATTTGGATAAAACGCCACTTTTATTTATTTTCATCCTCACCCATATTTATTTATTCATTAAGTATAGCATACAGTTAGGCCTTTATGCAATGCACGTGAATTTATACATCAACCTTTGCAGTCAGCTTCATTTGCTATTTCGTAAAAACTAAGCATAGTCATTATAATAATGTTTTTTGATATTTTCCTTTTAATGTATTATTGTCATTATTATTTTTAATTTCATTATCGTTCATATAATTGAGAAACAGACCGAAACAAAGGACTAAGGTGGTATTTGTACCCAGATGCAGATCGAAATGCAACACACGCTAGCGAATCTATAATCACTACTGTGGTGGATAATCACTACTGTGGTGGTACTATTTGCGTACTGTGGTGGTAGTTTCTGCGTACTGTGGTGGATAATCACTACTTGGTGGGTTACTGGACAGTTTTTGCGTACTGTGGTGGATAATCACTACTTGTGGTGGGTTATAATGCTTTATGTGGTGAATACGAAATCATAAAACTCTATAGATCAAGCAAGTCAGAAACATAGAAACCCACCACCGAAACAACTGTCTGAGGCGGTATTTTTACCCATATGCGGATCTAAATGCACCAACAGATGACAAATCAATCCTGCACTATATCATTCTGGCTTTACTTTTCTGATTGGTGCATTTCGATCCGCATCTGGGTATAAATACCGTCTTAGTCATTTGTTTGGTCTGTTTCTGACGTCTGTACTCAGAGGAGTCCAAAGATGTTCTCGCTCTTTCTCGCAATTTTGAAATTTTGTACTACTCAGAAAGTATCACCATTTCTTAAAGTATATACTCAATTTCTCACATGAAACCTCTTATGAAACACCGATAACAAACAACAAAAGCCATTTCGTGAAAATCAAGAAACTCTTGTAGGTAACATACGGTTATCCTCGAATAATTTCAATAAGTTTTGAAAGATTTGTATTCTTGGGGAAGCTAAGAAAACTCCTAAAGAAATTTTTACAATGTTTTAAAGTGTTAAAGCCTAAGAAACCCTATTACTCTTAGGTGCCTAATTGCTGGGGTCGGAATAGGCGAGAGGGTTGGAAAATAGTCGGAACTACCGTCATGATCTAATTGGCGGGGGATCGGAATAAACGGGGGGTATAGTATAGAGTGTACTTGGTTAACCAAAGTTTCTTATAAAAAATAGTGTTCTGGTACTTATAGCTTCATATTTATTTTTCATGACTTTAACAATCTTTGTCTCATTCTAGCATTTTCTGCATTCCAGTTGAATTCAGATTTAGTTTTTAACATGGAATTGCATCCGTTGGTTTATGCCATTGATTTCCATTGTTTTTCCTGCTTCTTTGTTGGTCATCTGATGATAATTTAAAATTTATAGCTAGGGACCCCTAAACTGCATTCTTACCCGCTGCTATTCACCGAGATTTTAGTCGACTTCGCTCACTTTACGGGAGGGGGGGGGCGCTCGAGGTATCGAGATGGGTTCGGGGTTCGCAGTGTACAGTACCTATGAAGTTTCAAATCTTTCCCAAATACTTGGAAATATTGTCAGTGTTTCACTATAAAGAGAGGAAAGCTAGGCGATAATAGGGTTTGAACCTATCCATTACGAGGGTTCGAAATCAAGACGCAGACGGTTTCATTGCTGAACTAGCAGTGTGTTCCGCAACGTTGCAGGTGCATATTTTATTGTTATGGTTAGTTCAAGCGTATTTGTGCCCGCCGATCATAAAAAGTGCAATTTTAGAACTTGCAGATCCTGGTTTTTTACCTTTTTGGTTCAAATATGGCTGCGGCTCTTTACATACGGTTCATGGATAGTATTAAAAGGGACTATCAAGGAAAAGCCTCAACAGAAGGAAAAACAATGCAATGTTGCAATGCTGCCTCGAAACGGTAACGGGCCAGTGGCGTGTGTAGCTTTGGCTTGACGGTTGGCGCCAGTCGCTAGGATCTCAGAAGTTGATAAGCTATCGAGACCTTGATCTTGGTTGTGACGCTACCGTGGCCAGGACTCGAACTCCGAATTATGACATACTGTATGGCCAGACCATGGTCTCTGTGGCGCGGTGGTTAGCGTGCTGGACTCAAAATGAAAATGTTGTGGGTTCGAGCCATGGTCTTTACACTTGTGTTGCAGAGATAACAACCTTGGGCAAGTTGTTAACACAAATGTGCCTTTCTCTACCCAGGTGAATAAATGGGTACCTGGTCGGTAGTTATGAGCGCCGTGTGTGGCTGCACCCTGCTATATGCTATATGCATCCAGACCAGGGGTAAAGTGTAAAATCGACTGAGTAGCCCTATACTAGTAGTAGACTCAAAACGGCAACTTTACTTTACTTTACAATGACATATGACACAGCCACTACCAATTTAATGCTTTCAATAGCCCCTAACATCAGGGAACGGGGTGTACTGTAGTGAATGTGTGTTAAATTTTCCATTTATCATTATGATAGATATCCATTAGACTTATTACATGAGTCGTAGTTTTCGCTGCCTTCACCTCAATTCAATTCATTCAAAAAAATGTAAAATCAAAAAATAGTTGTTGCTGTTGTTAATGGCGGCAGCTCAAACTACGACTCATAATATTACTGTTTCAAAATCCGGACTACTTAGGCCATCGGCGCCAACTTTTTGTCGCTCCAATCAGAGAGCAGCATTTCAAAATCGAGCAATATGATTGGCTAATTTAGTGATTTCGAGCTGTTCACGTGCCATTTTCCGTTCATTTTTCTGAAATTGTGACCCCCCGTGATAACAGTCGGGAAAATGGAGGGAAAACTTTACCACAGCTTCACGCCAGCGCCGCAGCAAATAAATTACAAAATTTTAACTGGAAAGGTGAAGAGTATTCTAATGTTCCTGTTCAACTAAAATGTGCTTGTTTGGCAAATTAAAGTTGGCTTTATGCGTTTAGCTGGAAGAGAAAGGTTTTTCTGGCTTTCCTTTGTGTGGACTTAAATTCACGGCAACACAGAATTTTCAGCCTGAAGAACCGAAGAACTGCGAAGAACTCTGGAGACCTGCAAACATCTGCAACAGTTTCTAGTAAATATTCTTTAGCTTCATTGACCGCATTTTCAGTAGCTAATACAGAACAATTAAAGACACCTATATGGTACGGTAGTATTCAATTAAAATAATTCAGCTTTCCAATATTTCTTTTTCAACTTTTAATTTAAAGCTTTTCGGCGATCTAGGTATCTAGATAGATAGATAACTTTTCAGTTTTGATCAAGCGGGTTTGCCTTGAAATATTTAAAACATTGCCTTCATAGTTCACTCAGTTTAGTCATTTAGATATTTACGAATTAATGTTCCCAAACATTCACCATGATTCGGTAGAAAGTAACAAAAGCTGAATCAAATTTGAAGGTTGAGACTGTCTGAATCTGGGCGACCAGTTTCGTTCCCAGTTCAACATGGTAACTCTAAATTTGTTTGATGAACTGACTGGTCCAGAAGTAGAATTTTGTTGTTTTTTGGCTTTTCATTTAAATTAGTTTCTGTTAGCGGTAAGAATTTCATAAAAGTTTGACTTATTAATGAGAATAACAGGTCGAAACTTTGTTGTTTTTATTCCTTCGTCGCTTCGTGTATCTATAAATAAATAAGGGTATAGTCTGTTTCATTTTGCTGCCCGTTACCGAAGGCAAACTTACAAGCAATTCTGGAAGAAAAAAAACTATTGCATATTTATTGATTTCAAGATCCGTAAAGGGACTGAAGAAAAGCAAAACTGGATCTCATTTGTTTTGCATCTTTCTGCTCTGAAACTTTTTTGTAATTTTGTTTTGCTTTGCCGAGTTGAAGACACTGCAAAAATAAGGATGAGAGAGATTTCTGTCAGGGGGTCGCCACATCTTCAGCTGAACAAAATAATGAAATCGAGGCAGCGAATTTCAGTCCGTTTTTCCACACTCAAATATTATAAGTCGTAGTATGAGCGGGCTGTGTTGCGTGGGGGGCTGGGAGCGAATCTACGACTTTTGTAGTGAGTCTAGATATCCATAGTGATAAAAAAAACTGTTTCTTTGTCGTCATAACAACGCTCGATTGTGGCCTCCTTCGCACGCATTCATGGAAACCGTTCAAAATAGTCACTGGGCAGCTAATGGCGACGTTTTGAGAGTGAAAAACATTTGTTTTCAAAACTTTTACATACGTAAAATAGAGTTATATGTGTAAGATTTTTGCAAGTTCAAGCCGAGGATATATTAATGCACTTCATAATTGATTTAGATTCGCACATAGCAGTTTGGAGCAGCAAGAGTAAGTACTTCTGTTTGATGCCTGCCCAGCCGACAATACGACGAATCGCAAAACGGGCCTAAAAATCGAGATCAAGTTTGCATTTGAATGTACTGACTATTCGCCAAGATGTCGTGGATCGTTGCTTGGTTGATAACATCAGAACCTGGTTTCTAAATCTAAAGGTATTGAGGAACTTGGTAAGAGGAATAAAGCTGTTTTCTTAAAACTTGAAACTGGTCAGGCAAAATGCCAATTTCGAAGTCAATAAAAGCCACCGCCAAATTCGCGAAAGACTTTTACCAAAACGGCGGAAACGATGATGAAGACGTTTATGGTGATGATTTTGATGCGTCGACGGATTCAGAGAGAGAAGATACGTCAAAGCTAGAAAGCAGTCGGAACAAGACAAAGGACCAGTCATTCACAAGCACAAGATATGGGTCTGTTTATAGTGAACCATTGGACAGTGCAAGGAGAGGATATGGTAGTAGTTATTCCAAGGCTACCACTGGTAATCATAAAAGAATGAAAGGTAGCTAACTGCATCTTATTCATTGGCGAAAGTGCTGTTTAATAATGGGATCATCATAGGAAACCAAAAAGTTGAGGTTCTTGATTGTGATGGTTACTGTTTATAGAGTTAGGAGTATGAAACAGGCAGGTCTGTTGGAAGCAGTGGGGTGACTGGGGTGCTTGAGACTCTCAATAATTTGGAAAACAGTAGTATTTTGTCATAAAATCATTACATCATCAAATACTTTTCAGTTGTTCACCCCCCAATGTGAGATTCCTTCTGACAGCCCTGATAGGTCAGTGGTGCAACAGTATAGTTTGGCACCCTTAGGGATATTTTGCTTGGGGGCTTTTGACAATGAAATTTTATTCCAATATCTAGTCAAAAATAATGCAGTCAGCAAGAGAAATAAATTAGCCAACCTTCTTAAGACATTATTGACCAGTTACAAGAAAAGAAGCCTTTTGTAAATTATAACCTGCTAACTGGTGGAATTTTGGCTTATTAAATCACTTTTTACATATCAACAAGAGCAAGACCTGCAACTTTGCCAAATACCTGGAGCCCTCAGGAGTTACTCTAACCATAACCTATGTCAGTTAAGCCACTGAAACATATGCATTCCATGGACTTGTAACTCTTGATCATATATCTCTTGTGTAAGCCAGGTGAAATGCACACTGGGTGTGTCAGTTATGGTTAGGGTTTCAGTTTTTGTGTTTCTTGTGATGAGGCCCAACTAAAATGCCCTTGTGCCGTTGCTCTATCTTAAAGGCAGTCCGTCCCCCACCTGATCGGTCACTAATTTTTGCATGCAACATACAAAACAAAATCTCGTCGAATTCAAAAGAAGGATGAAATCTTTATCAATTTCACGTCCATGAAAATGATAAAGATCTCAGAGCTTTTATTTTGCAATAAAGAAGTCTTTGTTTTGTTCAACCAATCGGGCAAGAGACAGACTGCCTACCTATTTTTTAAACACAAGCAGCACATCATTAGCCACAATCTGATCAAGTGCCCCCTGGGCATTATATGCTTTAATCTCAATCAAATAAGCCAGGGGCAGGTGCTCGATTTGGTGAAATCTCTCTTTTAAGGGAATGCAGTATTTCAAAGTTGTGATGAGAGATTGATTTGGTCTGTTTCTGATGTTTATACTCTGAGAGATGTTCCAAAGATTTTTCCAATGTTTTTTGCAATTTTGTAATTTTATACTTTCAATACATGACAATTTTTATTTCAATGTATGTGAAACAAAAGTTTCAGATTTTGATGTTAAGACATTCTATATTTTGTAGGTAATCGGAAAGGGAGAGATTCGTCCAGACCTCCACAAAGTAGCAACAATGTCATTGCCCAGAGAGTTTTATCTGCAAGACGAAACAAAATCAATTCCCTTCAGAACCTCGTCTTGGAGCTTCAAAATGAGGTTGATCAACTGCGAATCGAAAACCGTGACTTGAAGCGGTCGTCAAGGATACAAGAAAAAGTCATTAAGAAGTTGGATGATGACGAGGCTGATCTACCGTTGTTGTTGCAGAAACACAACTCTGAGGTAGGGTGGCTGAATAGACATTTTTCAACTAAAGGTCACCGGGATTGAATTTTTCAAAATTTCACGATATCGAGTTTTCGATGAGCTGAAGTCATATAAAGCCCAAAACTTAGACTAAGAACAAAGTTTCAGTGTCCTAGCGTTTGTACTATTCCTTTTAGATGCGTTCAAAGTTTCCGATTCTATGAGGACTTTTTAAAAAGTAAGGCACTGTGACTACACGTTTTTTTTTTATAAGAAACCGGTTTATAAGAAACCTAGAACTAGACACCCGAAAAGTTAAGAAACTTTTAGAACTAGGAGGAAGAAGTTAAGAAACTTGAGAAATTTTTGTGCCAGTTTTTCAACATACTGATTTCACATTTGTGGACGTAGTAATCAATTCTCAAGCATTTCCGTGTGATTTCTCGCACCAGCATGGCTAATTCTTTGTAATACAATAATATTAATAATTTGCTTGCTATATTCACGTTTTTTATCGATTTACTGCAATTCATTTCCATTAAATCAAGAAACTGTTAAGAAACTTTTAGAACTAAAATTTGGCAAAAAATTAAGAAACTTTTAGAACTAGGCCCCGAGCTAGGTTTCTTATAAAAAAAAAACGTGTAAACGATCAAACATTGTTGATCCAACGTTTTAAATTTGCGTTGCAACAAATGTTTCACCGTTTGGCCACGTCCAAAAACATTGCTTGACAAGCAAAAGTAACAAAATTTGTGGCATGATGCTTTTGAAAAGGTTCAAAAACATTTTTTGTTTGACGCAAAACAGAAATGTTGGACGAGCAATGTTTTTGGACGTGGCCAAACGGTCAAACATTTTGCTTGACAAAATCTCAAATGTTGGACCAACAATATTTGATCGTTTGGCCAGGGCTTAACTGGGGGTGTGGCTTTTATACCCAAGTGGTCAAAGCCCTTATATAATCGTAAACTTTGAACTCTCATAAAATTTTAGATAATTAATACGGATTCGGTATCGAAAACTCTTTATCTCGAAATTTTGTATAATTTCCATAATCATAGCCTTCCCTAGAAAAGATCTATTTGTTTTGAAATTTTGTTTTAAATTGTTTTGTTTTATTTAAAAGGAGTGTGAAAAAACCAGTTCATTTGGAGCAACGTGGAACATTAGCCTTGATTAGACGCTTCTTTTTGTGATTTCCTAGGTGCGGACTTTGAAAGAGAAATTAAAGAAGCAAAAAGACAGGTCGGAAAGGTTGCAAGAGGAAGTAAAAAAGAAAGATCTCGAACTTTTGAAATTAAGAGATAAAGTCGGAAAATATGAAGAAATTATGAAAGAAAAACGTCTTGATGAACGGGAAAGATTGCAACAAAAATTGGAAAAATTAGAATCAGAATTAGGAGAAAAAGAGGGAAAAATTTCGGTGAGTCATATGCTATATATTTTCGTTCTGGCCACACGATCAAATATCTGAATAAGCTTGTCCAACGAATTGTTGTCCCATTTGGCCACGTCGCAAAAACATTGCTCGCCAAAAATATTTTGGCTGTGGCAAGCAGAAGAAGTCCTGATGTTTTTCAGAAACATCGTGCAAAGAATTAAGATTATTTTTGCTTGTCAAACAATGTTTAGCGACGTGCTTTAACGGTCAAACATTGCTTGTAAAGCAAATCGCAAATGTTTGACCAAGAATGTTTGATCGTTTGGCCAGAGCCTTACGCTGGTTTTTAAGAACAACTTTCAAAGAATTCTAAGTTGAATTATGTTTTTAGCATAGCGAAGCTAAGACTTTAGTTCTGAAGACGAAATGGTGTTTTAGCGCCAGTCACTAGGATAACTAATCGAGAGTAGGTTAACTAATCGAGACCTCGACCCTCCCCGTGACGCTAACGTGGCTGGGCTCGAACCCTGACCACACTAAGCTTCTGACACCACGAGTCAGCTGGATAACACCACGATGCCACAGCACCTTCAATGAGTTCTGACATTTTCTAAATCCCGCCACGCCAGTCATAAGAACTAGCAACTTTCCCTCTTAGTAATGGCTCGAGGACCTTTAGCTAGGTTCTGTATAAAATGAAAGGAGTGTAACGCCGGCGGCCACAGGTCCGAAATCTATCAGCCTCTCACGCATTCTCCGAAGACTTCTACCGATATTCCCAAAACTCTTCCGTCAAGCATTTTCACTGATTTTGTTTCTCCCTTCCACTTTTTATCCGTTATACAACTTGTTTTGAAGTTTCCAATTTATGATTTGTAAACACTTGCAAATTTGTTTTAATCTTATAAATAAAACAAGCTTACAAATCCCACACTCGTGGCATTTAACGTGAAAATCGATTTCTGAATTTCCCGTTTCTCCAAACCATGGAGATTAAAAAATAAGACTAGATGGTTTTTGCGTTTTTATATTTGAAATAGAAACGTAATAGTTTTATATACAATTAGGTATAACAAAACGTTAGTTATATCATCAGGGTTTCATGCATTGCTCGACAAAGTTGAATACCTTCGCAAGGGGGTATTCAGTATCTTTATAACTGTGATGTCGATTTCAATTAGCGACATTTGTTTTATCATGTGGTCATGCTCATGAATACTGCACGTTGAATCGTTGTTACGCTAAACTATTTGTCAAATTTGGACTGTTCAGTTTCTTGACATTTCAGCAATATTGTGAAAGTAGAGGCATCGCATCATCCTTTCAGAGAGACTGACCTTGCAGATAATCATCACCTTCATCATCATCGCAATCAACATAGTCATCATTGCTATCATCATCATTATCATCATCATCATCATCACCATCATCATCTTTACCATCAACATCTTCATCATCATACTATCATCATCTTCATCACAATTTTTATCATAATCATTCTAAATATCACCATCATTATAATCATTCTCATCATGGCCATCATCACCATCATCATCTTTACCATGATCATGATGCTGATGGATCATCATGATCTTCGTCGTCACCGTCGTCTTCGTATTCGTCATCATCACCGTTGGGATCTTCGAGAGCTTCGAACATGGGCACAAGGCCCCTATGTTTCATTTATCAAAGTGATAATCGCGGTAACATATGATGGTGGTGCTAGCATCAATTTGCGATTTTTAAACGTCTTGAACAACGTCCTTATAATCACCCCCATGGATCCCCCGTCTTGAAGGATTATGAAAATCTCCTATACATCCGTATGAAATCATCTTTGCCGTTTAGCCCCGTGATGTCAGACATTCGATTTCTCTGTTTTTTAGGAATTGGAAAAGGTCGTAAAGTTGAGTGAGAAAGTTCGTATAAGGGAAATAAAGGAAAGAAATGATAAATATAAAAAAGCAATCGAAGAACTAAGAAGGCTGGAAAGTATGCAAAGAGATCTTCAAGGCAAATTCAAGGTGAATAATAACTTTATTAATCTTTTTTTTTATTTAAAGAAGTAAATGGCTACAATCCTCGCTATAACAGTTGAGAATTTCCTAAGATGCCGTTTAAACGAGAAAAATTGGATCGGCTCTGGTCCGATCCACAGCCCGCTTTTGGTCTCTCTTTTGAGCCAGTTCTGGGTCTGTTCCGAAGTGGACTCAGCTCATCTCTGGCTCTGCTTAGATCCCGTGTAAACGCTTGGATCGGATCCACACTGGTACATATACGAAACATGTTTAAAAGTGAATGAAAAAGCCTACAAGAGCACGTCATTTTTTGAAGAGAAATTGAAATTTCTGCTCTAGCCCATCAAAAAATACTGCTATGATGAAAAGAAGAAATTTCAAGCAGTTTTGTAGCAAGAAGTATGGTAACGCATGCGTTGACTAAGAAAGTACAGTAGTCAAATATTTCATGATCAGATCGGAGCCAATCCCATTGGAAAACAGCCAGAACTGGCTTGGAATTGGACCAGAACCGATCCAGTTTCTCTCGTTTAATCTGCCCGGGGGGGGTACTTCATTGTTCAAATGACTAGACGTTCCGCCCAGTTTTTCCAAACCCACCCATGTCTACCGACAAATTTTGTCAGTCATGGTACCCATTTATAAAAAAAACACTGAAATTTTTTACCCATTTGTACCAGTATCTCAAATTTTTAACCCAATTATACGCTTGAGGCAACTCTAAATACGGCGAAAAGGCATTTGCGCTGAAAACGCACTATTATCAGGCTTTTCAAATCAATGCATGTCTAAAATTTTTTATATATTTTACTACCCATGTGTAGATATTCTTTACGAAAAATCAACCCATATGCAGGGAAATTGGCGCTGAAAAAGTTTCCCATTTGGGTGGCACGTCTAGTATAACGAACAATGGAAGTCCCCCGGGGGGGGGGGGTAATCTGGGGCTATGAAATTGAAACTACGAGTATCCATCGACATAATTTTCAATAAAGAGAGCAACCACCTACCCTGGAACATGTTCAAACCACAGCCCCGATTGTACAGAAAATTGTAGCGAGGATTGGTTCCGAATAAATAGCAAAGCAAGATCTTTGTTTCATTAAGGGGTGTTGGAATCTGCCCACAACGAAACCAAAAGGCCGGTTCTGTACAGACAGAAAGAGTTCATCTTCTCCATTGGACTCTTCATTTATTTCTATTGGTCTTTTGCTGTATTCCACGAGCAAATTCGTCTGCAAAACACAATATCTATTCAGCTTCACCTTTCTGTTGGCTCAGCCTTCATCATGCCAAATGACCTCCTTACCCCCAGTTCAATTTATGTTTGTTGAAATGTCTTAAGTTTAGCCATCTCCAATGAACTATTAAGGGACTTTTGGTATTACAAGTTTAGGAATTAGACCTTGAGCTAGGTTCTTTATAAAATAAAAAGCGTGTATTTATAACTGACATATTTCTGAACAGGAAAAAGAGAAAGAGCTGCATACACAGAATATATATTCACAAAGAATCGCTTTAAAGAGAAAAACAATGAGATCGCAGCAGTTAACGTTGGATTCAAGAATAGAAGACACGCCACTTAGCTCGAGAAATGACAATTCTGGAACACCAAGGTTTAGAGAGATGAAAGAAAATGAACCAGCTCCGAGTTATAATGAGAATATTGAGAACTCTCAGCTGGGGTCTGCTGATGTTAGCGTAGAGACGATGATGAGTGCTTTGCGGAAAAAAGAAGAGGAGTTAGAGAAGATCCTTGTGGAAGAGCAAAGAAGAAAACAGTTTGAAGAAGATAAGAGGAAATTGCAAGAGATGGAAGATAAGATTAAGCTGAAACAAGATGAGATAAAGCAGGCTGATGAACGGAAGGAAGAGGAAAGAAGACGATTTGAGATGGAGAGATTTGAAGAGGACAAATTGTTGGAGCAAAGAAGAAGGGAACGACTGGAAAAGGAAGAAGAAGAGCGGAAGATGAGGGAGATGGAAGAGGAAAAGAAGAAGATTGCTGAAATGGAGTATCGAGCGAGACAGAGGGAAGAAGAACGGAAGATAATAGAGGCGTTGGAAGATGAGAAGGCTAAGGAAGAACAACGAAGAACAATAGGAGAAGTTTCTAAGGAATCTGCAAAGGAAGCTGAGCTAGAGCTTGGTCGGAGGCTAGCTGAACAAAAAGCTCGTCAGAAGAATTTGGAAGATCAACTTAAAACAGAGAATGAAATGAAGAGTGATGATTTAGAGGCTCAAAGAAAGAAAGACATTCTCCTCGCACGCATGAAAGCCATTGATGAAAGGAATAATATTGCTAATGACAATTCCAAAACTTATAAAGGATTTCAAACCTCGAAATTTGATGATGGAAATTCGCAACTTGTTACTAAGAATGAGAAAAAGAAGCCTATTTTTCTGCAAGATAGCACAAACGACGACAAGGAAGCTGGCGTGAAACACAAACCATTGGATTTCAGTGCGAAAAGAAGAGGCAGCAAAACAGAGTATAACTTCAAAGCCGCTGATGAAAATCTGCATCGAGGCCTCCCGTCTCATCCCGATGTTAACAAGACGAATCAACAGGATTTAACCTTTGGGGCATACAGTCCGACTGTTGGATCCGGGGGTAAGAAACGAGTTTCTCAGTTTAAGAATAACGAGAAGAAAACGGACGAAGATTTTCTGTTCTTTGATACAAATGCAAAAAGCAGTCCTGCTGAGAATTCAAGGAGAGGGGTTAAGAAAGAAACTGAAGATTTTCCGTTTTTCGACACAAAGAAAACCAAAGCCCCCCTGGTCAATGACAAGCCGGATGGGATATTTCAGATAAATTCCGACAAGAATAAGAAGCCAGAGCTGAACAGAAACCGGACCAAAAGTGTATCGGATGATGACAGTTTAATGTTTACCATCGGAGGTAAAAAACCGGACCGTTCAAAACCCGAGCGCAACTCTGGTGACAGCGCCAAAGATAGAAAATCTACAGCCGGCTCCGGCAAACGTGTCTTCGGCAGCTACGAACCAACATTCGCGAATTCCGGATCTGGGAATAGCACTGCTGTGATGTCACCGAGCTCTGATCCGTTCGCCGACGATGGCCCGAAATTCGGCAGGCGACAAGGACAGCAAAAGACTTCGGGAGCACTCGGAGATATGGTATTGTCGTCGAGCAATGACGATAACAAGCCGAATGATTTTACAAAGACATTATTCGATAGTGGTCGTAGGAAAGCGGATAAAGTCGGGACAACGGCTGTGAAAGCGATTGATAGCTTTGTTGACGATGATATAGAGGAAATGGTCTTAACTTAAGCTATATAAAATATCGGTATTATTATCGAATTAGTATTATGATTTGTGTACATATCAGCTATTCTGAAGTAGTTATTTATTTAAAGAGTAGATTTTATTGATTTTCCTTCATTATGAGTCAGCTAATGTTCCCAAAAAACGCAAACTGCAAATTCCTTTGTTTTTCTCTCACAAACCTTAGAAAGGAGAGATTTTTGGTATTGGCGTAATATTATGCTACACATTACCACTTCCTGTTTTGCAAGACTTCCCTAAATTTCCGGAGAATTCCCTAAATTTCCATCCGAATGGCACGTGGTCAGAAATGCATGATTTATGGGCAAGATAAATGGCCCGATGCCTGAATAATGACCCATGCCAATGGCCCAAAAATTATTCATTGAGAGCCCAAATCGACGGTAAAGGGGGAAGGATAAAGGTAAAAGGGGGAAGAAGGGTAAAGGGGGGATAAAATATTTTCTACAAGAATAGCACCAGCAAACGAGCGAAATCTTCACTCTTGGAAACAGTAAAGACGAAAGTCTATTGCCGTGCAAAATTGCCAAAAATCGGCCAAACTAAGGGCTCTAGAAAATTCCTATTTTCTTCAACGATTGTCAAATTCTATAAAATACCCCCTGAATTGCCTCCATGGGGTATATGAAGTATTTTTCCATCAGAATATACCAAATAAGGGTGAAAAAAGTTCGAAAAAAAAGCCAAAAAGACAACTTACAGCCTTGCCAAATGGCCAAAAATAGGCCAAAATCAGGGGTTTTGAATTTTACCTTTTTCTTCAAAAATAGCTGTAAAATACTACCAAATGCCCCCTAACCAGCGTATAAGGGGAAAAATAAGGTTTTCTCGAACAAATTAGTTCCAATTGGAAAGCATTGCCCACAATAAACAGCCAAAAAGGCAAACCTGTAGCCATGTCAAATAGCCAAAAATCGGCCAAAAGCAGCGGTTTCGAAAGCTGCCTTTTCCTTCAAAAACAGATAGTTAATCCTACCAGATACACCCTAAACAGCCTCTACAGGGTAAAAAAATTTTCTATCAAATTAGGTTCACTTTGGGCGCACAAATTTCCCTCGAGAAATCGCCAAAAGGTAAGCCTATAGCATTGTCAAATGGCCAAAAATCGGCTAAAATCAGGGGTTTTGAATTCTCCTCTTTTCTTCAAAAAAACAGTTAGTATATCCTACCAAATACCCCTGATCTCCCTTCAAAAAAGTTAGTAAATCCTACCAAAATAAAGGGGGTTTTTCAATGTAATTTGGTCCAGTTTGGGCGAAAAATTTCCCCCAAAAAATCACCAAAAAGCAAGCCTATAGCCTTGCCAAATGGGAAAAATCGGCTAAAATCAGGGGTTTTAAATTTGTGCCTTTTTTCTTCAACAATAGTCAGTAAGTCCTACCAGGTACCCCCTAATCTGTCCAGAAGTGGTAAATAAAGGGTTGTTCTATAAAATTTGGTCCAGGTTAGGCGAAAAAATTTCCCCCAAAAAATCACCAAAAAGGCAAGCCTATAGCCTTGCCAAATGGCCAAAAATTGGCCAAATCAGGGGTTTTAAATTTTATCTTTTTCCTTCAAAAATAGTTAGGAAATCCTACCAAATACCCCCTGATCTGTCCTTAAGGGGTAAATAAAGGGTATTTCAATCAAACTGGGTCAAATTTGAGCGAAAAAAATTCCCCCGAAAAATCATCCAAAAGGCAAGCCTATAGCCTTGCCAAATGGCCAAAAATCGGATAAAATCAGGGGTTTTGAATTTTGCCTTTTTTCTTCAAAAATAGTTAGCAAGTCCTACCAGATAGCCCCTGATCTGCCCCTAAGGGGTAATTAAAGGGTATTTCAATCAAACTGGGTCCAATTTGAGTAAAAAAATTCCTCCAAAAAATGACCAAAAAGGCAAGCCTATAGCCTTGCCAAATGGCCAAAAATCGGCTAAAATCAGGGGTTTTGAATTTTGCCTTTTTCTTCAAAAATAGTTAATTAATCCTACCAGATACCCCCCTGATCTGCCCTAATGGGTAATAAAGGGGTTTTCTATCAATTTTAGTCAAGTTAGGGCAAAAAAAATTCCCCCAAAAAATCACCAAAAAGGCAAGCCTATAGCCTTGCCAAATGGCCGAAAATCGGCCAAAATCAGGGGTTTTGAATTTTGCCTTTTTCTTCAAAAATAGTTTGTATATCCTACCAGATACCCCCTGATCTGCCTTTAAGGGCTAAATAAAGGGTATTTCTATCAAACTGGGTCCAATTTTGGCGAAAAAATTCCTTGAAAAATCACCTAAAAGGGAAGCCTATAGCCTTGCCGAATGGCCAAAAATCGGCTAAACTCAGGGGTTTTGAATTTTGCAATTTTTCTTTAAAAATATTTAGGAAATCCTACCAGATACCCCCTGATCTGCCCTTAAGGGGTAAATAAAGGATATTTCCATCAATTTCGGTTAAGTTTGGGCTAAAAAAATTTCCCCCGAAAAATAACTAAAAAGGCAAGCCTATAGCCTTGCCAAATGGCCAAAAATCGGCTAAAATCATGGGTTTTGAAATTTGCCTTTTTTCTTCAAAAATAGTTTGTATATCCTACCAGATACCCCCTGATCTGCCCTTAAGGGGGTAAATAAAGGGTATTTCAATCAAACTGGAACCAATTTGAGCGAAAAAATTCCCCCCGAAAAATCACCAAAAAGGCAAGCCTATAACCTTGCCAAATGGCCAAAAATCGGCTAAAATCAGGGGTTTTGAATTTTGCCTTTTTCTTCAAAAATAGTTATTAAATCCTACCAGATACCCCCTGATCTGTCCTTAAGAGGGTAAATAAAGGGTATTTCAATCAAACTGGAACCAATTTGAGCGAAAAAAATTCCCCCGAAAAATCACCAAAAAGGCAAGCCTATAACGTTGCCAAATGGCCAAAAATCGGCTAAAATCAGGGGTTTTGAATTTTGCCTTTTTCTTCAAAAATAGTTAGTAAATCCTACCAGATACCCCTGATCTGTCCTTAAGGGGTAAATAAAGGGTATTTCAATCAAACTAGGTTCACTTTGGGCACAAAAATTTCCCCGAAAAATCCAAAAGGCAAGCCTATAACCTTGCCAAATGGCCAAAAATCGGCTAAAATCAGGGGTTTTGAATTTTGCCTTTTTTCTTCAAAAATAGTTAGTAAATCCTACCAGATACCCCCTGATCTGTCCTTAAGGGGTAAATAAAGGGTATTTCAATCAAACTGGGTCCAATTTGGGCTAAAAAATTTCCCCGAAAAATCACCAAAAAGGCAAGCCTATAGCCTTGCCAAATGGCCAAAAATCGGCTAAAATCAGGGGTTTTGAATTTTGCCTTTTTTCTTCAAAAATAGTTAGTAAATCCTACCAGATACCCCCTGATCTGTCCTTAAGGGGTAAATAAAGGGTATTTCAATCCATTTCGGTTAAGTTTGGGCTAAAAAAATTTCCCCCAAAAAATCACCAAAAAGGCAAGCCTATAGCCTTGCCAAATGGCCAAAAATCGGCTAAAATCAGGGGTTTTGAATTTTGCCTTTTTTCTTCAAAAATAGTTAGGAAATCCTACCAAATACCCCCTGATCTGTCCTTAAAGGGTAAATATAGGGTATTTAAATCAAACTGGGTCAAATTTGAGCGAAAAAAATTTCCCCGAAAAGTCACCAAAATGGCAAGCCTATAGCCTTGCCAAATGGCCAAAAATCGGCTAAAATCAGGGGTTTTGAATTTTGCCTTTTTTCTTCAAAAATAGTTAGGAAATCCTACCAGATACCCCTGTTCTGCCCTTAAGGGGTAAATAAAGGATATTTCTATCAAACTGGGTCCAATTTGAGCGAAAAAAATTCCCCCGAAAAATCACAAAAAAGGCAAGCCTATAGCCTTGCCAAATGGCCAAAAATCGGCTAAAATCAGGGGTTTTGAGTTTTGCCTTTTTCTTCAAAAATAGTTAGTAAATCCTACCAGATACCCCCTGACCTGCCCTTCATGTGTAAATAAAGGATATTTCTATCAAACTGGGAAATCCTACCAATTTGGGGTAAATAAAGGATAAAAATTTCCTGGGCTAAAAAATTCACCAAAAGGCAAGCCTATAGCCTTGCCAAATGGCCAAAAATCGGCTAAAATCAGGGGTTTTGAATTTTGCCTTTTTCTTCAAAAATACTTTGTAAATCCTACCAGATACCCCCTGATCTGCCCTTAAGGGGTAAATAAAGGGTATTTCAATCAAACTGGAACCAATTTGAAAGAAAAAAATTCCCCCGAAAAATCACAAAAAAGGCAAGCCTATAGCCTTGCCAAATGGCCAAAAATCGGCTAAAATCAGGGGTTTTGAGTTTTGCCTTTTTCTTCAAAAATAGTTAGTAAATCCTACCAGATACCCCCTGATCTGCCCTTGGGGGGTAAATAAAGGGTTTTTCCATCAAACTGGGTCCAATTTGGGCGATAAAATTTCCCTTGAAAAATCACCAAAAAGGCAAGCCTATAGCCTTGCCAAATGGCAATAAATCAGCTAAAATCAGGGGTTTTGAATTTTGCCTTTTTTCTTCAAAAAATGTTAGGAAATCCTACCAGATACCCCCTGATCTGCCCTTCAGGTGTAAATAAAGGATATTTCTATCAAACTGGGCCCAATTTGGGCGAAAAATTTCCTTGAAAATTCACCAAAAGGTAAGCCTATAGCCTTGCCTAATTGCCAAAAATCGGCTAAAATCAGGGGTTTTGAATTTTGCCTTTTTCTTCAAAAATAGTTTGTAAATCCTACCAGATACCCCCTGATCTGCCCTTAAGGGGTAAATAAAGGGTATTTCAATCAAACTGGAACCAATTTGAAAGAAAAAAATTCCCCCGAAAAATCACCAAAAAGGCAAGCCTATAACCTTGCCAAATGGCCATAAATCGGCTAAAATCAGGGGTTTTGAATTTTGCCTTTTTTCTTCAAAAATAGTTAGTAAATCCTACCAGATACCCCCTGATCTGTCCTTAAGGGGTAAATAAAGGGTATTTCAATCAAACTGGAACCAATTTGAGCGAAAAAAAATTCCCCCGAAAAATCACCAAAAAGGCAAGCCTATAACCTTGCCAAATGGCCAAAAATCGGCTAAAATCAGGGGTTTTGAATTTTGCCTTTTTCTTCAAAAATAGTTAGTAAATCCTACCAGATACCCCCTGATCTGCCCTTCAGGGGTAAATAAAGGGTATTTCAATCAAACTGGAACCAATTTGGGCGAAAAAATTTCCCCGAAAAATCACCAAAAAGGCAAGCCTATAGCCTTGCCAAATGGCCATAAATCGGCTAAAATCAGGGGTTTTGAATTTTGCCTTTATTCTTCAAAAATAGTAAGTAAATCCTACCAGATACCCCCTGATCTGCCCTGCAGGGGTAAATAAAGGGTATTTCAATCAAACTGGAACCAATTTGAAAGAAAAAAATTCCCCCGAAAAATCACCAAAAAGGCAAGCCTATAACCTTGCCAAATGGCCAAAAATCGGCTAAAATCAGGGGTTTTGAATTTTGCCTTTTTTCTTCAAAAATAGTTAGTAAATCCTACCAGATACCCCCTGATCTGTCCTTAAGGGGTAAATAAAGGGTATTTCAATCAAACTGGAACCAATTTGGGCGAAAAAATTTCCCCAAAAATCACCAAAAGGCAAGCCTATAGCCTTGCCATAAATGGCCAAAAATCGGCTAAAATCAGGGGTTTTTAATTTTGCCATTTTTCTTCAAAAATAATTAGTAAATCCTACTAAATACCCCCTGATCTGTCCTTAAAGGGTAAATAAAGGGTATTTCACTCAAAATGGGTCCAATTTGAGCGAAAAAATTCCCCCAAAAATCACCAAAAAGGCAAGCCTATAGCCTTGCCAAATGGCCAAAAATCGGCTAAAATCAGGGGTTTTGAATTTTGCCTCTTTTCTTCAAAAATAGTTAGTAAATCCTACCAGATACCCCTGATCTGCCCTTGGGGGGTAAATAAAGGGTTTTTCCATCAAACTGGGTCCAATTTGGGCGATAAAATTTCTCTTGAAAAATCACCAAAAAGGCAAGCCTATAGCCTTGCCAAATGGCCAAAAATCGGCCAAATCAGGGGTTTTGAATTTTGCCTTTTTTCTTCAAAAATAGTTAGGAAATCCTACCTGATACCCCCTAATCTGCCCTCAACGGGTAAATAAAGGGTATTTCTATCAAACTGGGTCCAATTTGAGCGAAAAAAATTCCCCCAAAAAATCACCAAAAAGGCAAGCCTATAGACTTGCCAAATGGCCAAAAATCGGATAAAATCAGGGGTTTTGAATTTTGCCTTTTTTCTTCAAAAATAGTTAGTAAATCCTACAAGATACTTCGTAATCTGCTCTTAAGGGTTAAATAAAGGGTGTTTCTATCAAACTGGGTCCAATTTGGGCGATAAAATTTCTCTTGAAAAATCACCAAAAAGGCAAGCCTATTGCCTTGCCAAACGGCCAAATATTGGCCAAATCAGGGGTTTTGAATTTTGCCTTTTTTCTTCAAAAATAGTTAGGAAATCTTACCAGATACCCCCTGATCGGCCCTTAAGGGGTAAATAAAGGATATTTCTATCAAACTGGGTCCGATTTGGGCGAAAAATTTCCTTGAAAAATCACCAAAAAGGTAAGCCTATAGCCTTGCCAAATGGCCAAAAATCGGCTAAAATCAGGGGTTTTTAATTTTGCCTTTTTTCATCAAAAATAGTTAGGAAATCCTACCAGATACTCCCTGATCTGCCCTTAATGGGTAAAAAAAGGGTATTTCTATCAAACTGGGTCCAATTTGGGCGATAAAATTTCCCTTGAAAAATCACCAAAAAGGCAAGCCTATAGCTTTGCCAAATGCCAAAAATCGGCCAAAATCAGGGTTTTGAATTTTGCCTTTTTCTTCAAAAATAGTTAGTAAATCCTACAAGATACCTCCTAATCTGCCCTTAAGGGTTAAATAAAGGGTGTTTCTATCAAACTGGGTCCAATTTGGGCGATAAAATTTCCCTTGAAAAATCTCCAAAAAGGCAAGCCTATAGCTTTGCCAAATGGCCATAATCTGCTGAAATCTAGGGTTTTGAATTTTGCCTTTTTCTTCAAAAATAGCTAATAAATCCTACCAGATACCCCTGATCTGTCCTTAAGGGGTAAATAAAGGTTGCTTTAATGAAATTTTGTCCATTTTGGGCGAAAAAATTTCCCTCAAAAATCACCAAAAAGGCAAGCCTATAGCCTTGCCAAATGGCCAAAAATCGGCTAAAATCAGGGGTTTTGAATTTTGCCTTTTTCTTCAAAAATAGTTAGGAAATCCTACCAGATACCCCCTGATCTGCCCTTAAGGGGTAAATAAAGGATATTTCTATCAAACTGGGTCCAATTTGGGCGAAAAATTTCCCTTGAAAAATCACCAAAAAGGTAAGCCTATAGCCTTGCCAAATGGCCAAAAATCGGCTAAAATCAGAGGTTTTTAATTTTGCCTTTTTTCATCAAAAATAGTTAGGAAATCCTACCAGATACTCCCTGATCTGCCCTTAATGGGTAAATAAAGGGTATTTCTATCAAACTGGGTCCAATTTGGGCGATAAAATTTCCTTAAAAATCACCAAAAGGCAAGCCTATAGCCTTGCCAAATGGCCAAAAATCGGCTAAAATCAGGGTTTTGAATTTTGCCTTTTTCTTCAAAAATAGTTAGTAAATCCTACCAGATACCCCCTGATCTGCCCTTAAGGGGTAAATAAAGGGTTTTTCCATCAAACTGGGTCCAATTTGGGCGATAAAATTTCCCTTGAAAAATCACCAAAAGGCAAGCAAGCCTATAGCCTTGCCAAATGGCCAAAAATCGGCAAAAATAAAATCAGGGTTTTGAATTTTGCCTTTTTCTTCAAAAATAGTTAGTAAATCCTACCAGATACCCCTAATCTGCCCTCAACGGGTAAATAAAGGGTATTTCTATCAAACTGGGTCCAATTTGGGCGAAAAAACTCCCCAAAAATCACCAAAAAGGCAAGCCTATAGCCTTACCAAATGGCCAAAAATCGGATAAAATCAGGGTTTTGAATTTTGCCTTTTTCTTCAAAAATAGTTAGTAAATCCTACCAGATGCTTCCTGATCTGCCCCTAAGGGGTAAATAAAAGTATTTACATCAAATTGGGTCCAATTTGGGCAAAAAAATTTCCCCAAAAATCACCAAAAGGCAAGCCTATAGCCTTGCCAAATGGCCAAAATCGGCTAAAATCAGGGTTTTGAATTTTGCCTTTTTCTTCAAAAATAGTTAGGAAATCCTACCAGATACCCCCTGATCTGTCCTTAAGGGGTAAATAAAGGTTGCTTTAATGAAATTTTGTCCATTTTGGGCGAAAAAATTTCCCTCCAAAAATCACCAAAAAAGGCAAGCCTATAGCCTTGCCAAATGCCCAAAAATCGGCTAAAATCTGGGGTTTTTAATTTTGCCATTTTTCTTCAAAAATAGTTAGGAAATCCTACCAGATACCCCTGATCGGCCCTTAAGGGGTAAATAAAGGATATTTCTATCAAACTGGGTCCAATTTGGGCGAAAAATTTCCTTGAAAAATCACCAAAAAGGTAAGCCTATAGCCTTGCCAAATGGCCAAAAATCGGCTAAAATCAGGGTTTTTAATTTTGCCTTTTTTCATCAAAAATAGTTAGGAAATCCTACCAGATACTCCCTGATCTGCCCTTAATGGGTAAATAAAGGGTATTTCTATCAAACTGGGTCCAATTTGGGCGATAAAATTTCCCTTGAAAAATCACCAAAAAGGCAAGCCTATAACTTTGCCAAATGCCTAAAAATCTGCCAAAATCAGGGGATTTGAATTTTGCCTTTTTCGTTAAAAATAGTTAGTAAATCCTACCAAATACCCCCCTGATCTGCCTTAATGGGTAATAAAGGGGTTTTCTATCAATTTTAGTCAAGTTAGGGCTAAAAAAATTCCCCCAAAAATTCACCAAAAAGGCAAGCCTATAGCCTTGCCAAATGGCCAAAAATCGGCTAAAATCAGGGGTTTTGAAATTTGCTCTTTTTCTTCAAAAATAGTTTGTAAATCCTACCAGATACCCCCTGATCTGCCCTTAAGGGGTAAATAAAGGGTATTTCAATCAAACTGGAACCAATTTGAGCGAAAAATTTCCCCGAAAAATCACCAAAAGGCAAGCCTATAGCCTTGCCAAATGGCCAAAAATCGGCTAAAATCAGGGTTTTGAATTTTGCCTTTTTCTTCAAAAATAGTTAGTAAATCCTACCAGATACCTGCCCTAATCTGCCCTTAAGGGTTAAATAAAGGGTATTTCAAATCAAACTGGGTCCAATTTGGGCGATAAAATTTTCTCTTGAAAAATCACCAAAAGGCAAGCCTATAGCCTTGCCAAATGGCCAAAAATCGGCTAAAATCAGGGTTTTGAATTTTGCCTTTTTCTTCAAAAATAGTTAGTAAATCCTACCAGATACCCCTGATCTGCCCTTGGGGAGTAAATAAAGGGTATTTCCATCAAACGGGGTCCAATTTGGGCGATAAAATTTCCATTGAAAAATCACCAAAAAGGCAAGCCTATAGCCTTTCCTAATGGCCAAAATCGGCTAAAATCAGGGGTTTTGAATTCTGCCTTTTTTCTTCAAAAATAGTTAGTAAATCCTACCAGATACCCCCTGATCTGCCCTTAAGGGGTAAATAAAGGGTATTTCAATGAAACTGGGTCCAATTTGAGCGAAAAAAACTCCCCCAAAAAATCACCAAAAAGGAAAGCCTATAGCCTTGCCAAATGGCCAAAAATCGGATAAAATCAGGGGTTTTTAATTTTGCCTTTTTCTTCAAAAATAGTTAGTAAATCCTACCAGATACCCCTGATCTGTCCTTAAGGGGTAAATAAAGGGTTTTTCAATCAAACTGGAACCAATTTGAAAGATAAAATTTCCCCGAAAAATCACCAAAAGGCAAGCCTATAGCCTTGCCAAATGGCCAAAATCGGCTAAAATCAGGGGTTTTGAATTTTGCCTTTTTCTTCAAAAATAGCTAGTAAATCCTACCAGATACCCCTGATCTGTCCTTAAGGGGTAAATAAAGGGTATTTCAATCAAACTTTGTCCAATTTGGGCGAAAAAATTTCCCGAAAAATCACCAAAAAGGCAAGCCTATAGCCTTGCCAAATGGCCAAAAATCGGCTAAAATCAGGGGTTTTAATTTTGCCATTTTTCTTCAAAATAGTTAGTAAATCCTACCAGATACCCCTGATCTGTCCTTAAAGGGTAAATAAAGGGTATTTCAATCAAACTGGGTCCAATTTGAGCGAAAAAATTTCCCCGAAAAATCACCAAAAGGCAAGCCTATAGCCTTGCCAAATGGCCAAAAATCGGCTAAAATCAGGGTTTTGAATTTTGCCTTTCATTCTTCAAAAATAGCTAGTAAATCCTACCAGATATCCCCTGATCTGCCACAGAAGGGGTAAATAAAGGGTATTTCAATCAAACTGGGTCCAATTTGGGTAACAAAATTCCCCTCCAAAAATCACCAAAAGGCAAGCCTATAGCCTTACCAAATGGCCAAAAATGGGCTAAAATCAGGGGTTTTTAATTTTGCCTTTTTTCATCAAAAATAGTTTGGAAATCCTACCAGATACTCCCTGATCTGCCCTTAATGGGTAAATAAAGGGTATTTCTATCAAACTTCGTCCAATTTGTGCGATAAAATTTCCCTTGAAAAATCACCAAAAAGGCAAGCCTATAACTTTGCCAAATGCCTAAAAATCTGCAAAAATCAGGGGATTTGAATTTTGCCTTTTTCTTCAAAAATAGTTTGTAAATCCTACCAGATACCCCCTGATCTGCCCTTAAGGGGTAAATAAAGGGTATTTCAATCAAACTGGAACCAATTTGAGCGAAAAAAATTCCCCCGAAAAATCACCAAAAAGGCAAGCCTATAACCTTGCCAAATGGCCAAAAATCGGCTAAAATCAGGGGTTTTGAATTTTGCCTTTATTCTTCAAAAATAGTTAGTAAATCCTACCAGATACCCCCTGATCTGTCCTTAAGGGGTAAATAAAGGGTATTTCAATCAAACTGGAACCAATTTGAAAGAAAAAATTTCCCCCGAAAAATCACCAAAAAGGCAAGCCTATAACCTTGCCAAATGGCCATAAATCGGCTAAAATCAAGGGTTTTGAATTTTGCCTTTTTTCTTCAAAAATAGTTAGTAAATCCTACCAGATACCCCCTGATCTGTCCTTAAGGGTAAATAAAGGGTATTTCAATCAAACTGGAACCAATTTGAAAGAAAAATTTCCCCGAAAAATCACCAAAAAGGCAAGCCTATAGCCTTGCCAAATGGCCAAAAATCGGCTAAAATCAGGGGTTTTGAATTTTGCCTTTTTCTTCAAAAATAGTTAGTAAATCCTACCAAATATCCCCTGATCTGTCCTTAAAGGGTAAATAAAGGGTATTTAAATCAAACTGGGTCCAATTTGGGCGAAAAAATTTCCTTGAAAAATCACCAAAAAGGCAAGCCTATAGCCTTGCCAAATGGCCAAAAATCGGCTAAAATCAGGGTTTTGAATTTTGCCTTTTTTCTTCAAAAAATGTTAGGAAATCCTACCAGATACCCCCTGATCTGCCCTTCAGGTGTAAATAAAGGATATTTCTATCAAACTGGGCCCAATTTGGGCGAAAAATTTCCTTGAAAATTCACCAAAAAGGTAAGCCTATAGCCTTGCCTAATTGCCAAAAATCGGCTAAAATCAGGGGTTTTGAATTTTGCCTTTTTCTTCAAAAATAGTTTGTAAATCCTACCAGATACCCCCTGATCTGCCCTTAAGGGGTAAATAAAGGGTATTTAAATCAAACTGGGTCCAATTTGAGCGAAAAAAATTCCCCCGAAAAATCACCAAAAAGGCAAGCCTATAGCCTTGCCAAATGGCCAAAAATCGGCTAAAATCAGGGGTTTTGAATTTTGCCTTTTTCTTCAAAAATAGTTAGTAAATCCTACCAGATACCCCCTGATCTGCCCTTGGGGGGTAAATAAAGGGTTTTTCCATCAAACTGGGTCCGATTTGGGCGATAAAGTTTCCTTGAAAATTCAACCCAAAAGGCAAGCCTATAGCCTTGCCAAATGGCCAAAAATCGGCTAAAATCAGGGGTTTTGAATTTTGCCTTTTTCTTCAAAAATAGTTTGTAAATCCTACCAGATACCCCCTGATCTGCCCTTAAGGGGTAAATAAAGGGTATTTCAATCAAACTGGAACCAATTTGAAAGAAAAAATTTCCCCCGAAAAATCACCAAAAAGGCAAGCCTATAACCTTGCCAAATGGCCAAAAATCGGCTAAAATCAGGGGTTTTGAATTTTGCCTTTTTCTTCAAAAATAGTTAGTAAATCCTACCAGATACCCCCTGATCTGTCCTTAAGGGGTAAATAAAGGGTATTTCAATCAAACTGGAACCAATTTGAAAGAAAAAATTCCCTGAAAAATCACCAAAAGGCAAGCCTATAGCCTTGCCAAATGGCCAAAAATCGGCTAAAATCAGGGTTTTAATTTTGCCTTTTTCTTCAAAAATAGTTAGTAAATCCTACCAGATACCCCTGATCTGTCCTTAAAGGGTAAATAAAGGGTATTTCAATCAAACTGGGTCCAATTTGAGCGAAAAATTTCCTCGAAAAATCACCAAAAGGCAAGCCTATAGCCTTGCCAAATGGCCAAAAATCGGCTAAAATCAGGGTTTTGAATTTTGCCTTCATTCTTCAAAAATAGTTAGTAAATCCTACCAGATACCCCTGATCTGCCCAGAAGGGGTAAATAAGGGGTATTTCTATCAAATTGGGTCCAATTTGGGTAACAAAATTCCTCCAAAAATCACCAAAAGGCAAGCCTATAGCCTTGCCAAATGGCCAAAAATCGGCTAAAATCAGGGGTTTTGAATTTTGCCTTTTTCTTCAAAAATAGTTTGTAAATCCTACCAGATACCCCCTGATCTGCCCTTAAGGGGTAAATAAAGGGTATTTCAATCAAACTTCGTCCAATTTGTGCGATAAAATTTCCCTTGAAAAATCACCAAAAAGGCAAGCCTATAACTTTGCCAAATGCCTAAAAATCTGCAAAAATCAGGGGATTTGAATTTTGCCTTTTTCTTCAAAAATAGTTTGTAAATCCTACCAGATACCCCCTGATCTGCCCTTAAGGGGTAAATAAAGGGTATTTCAATCAAACTGGAACCAATTTGAAAGAAAAAAATTTCCCCGAAAAATCACCAAAAAGGCAAGCCTATAACCTTGCCAAATGGCCATAAATCGGCTAAAATCAGGGGTTTTGAATTTTGCCTTTTTTCTTCACAAATAGTTATTAAATCCTACCAGATACCCCCTGATCTGTCCTTAAGGGGTAAATAAAGGGTATTTCAATCAAGCTGGAACCAATTTGAAAGAAAAAAATTCCCCCGAAAAATCACCAAAAAGGCAAGCCTATAACCTTGCCAAATGGCCAAAAATCGGCTAAAATCAGGGGTTTTGAATTTTGCCTTTTTTCTTCAAAAATAGTTAGTAAATCCTACCAGATACCCCCTGATCTGTCCTTAAGAGGTAAATAAAGGGTATTTCAATCCATTTCGGATAAGTTTGGGCTAAAAAAAATTCCCCCAAAAAATCTCCAAAAAGGCAAGCCTATAGCCTTGCCATAAATGGCCAAAAATCGGCTAAAATCAGGGGTTTTGAATTTTGCCTTTTTTCTTCAAAAATAGTTAGAAAATCCTACCAGATACTCCCTGATCTGCCCTTAAAAGGTAAGTAAAGGGTTTCTCTATGAAATTTGGTCCAGTTTAGGCGAAAAAAGTTCCCCACAAAATAAAAAAAAGACAAGCCTATAATTTGATCTAGTATGGGCGAAAAAACTCCTTCGAAAAATCACCGGAAAGGCAAGCCTATAGCCTTGCTAAATGATTAAAAATCGGCCGAATTCAGGCGATTCGAATTTTGCCCTTTTTCTTCAAAAAAGTTGTCAAATCCTACCAAATACCCCCTGTATAGCTTTAGGATAGGTAAATTATTCGGGGGTTTTGAGCCTCTAGGGTTTAAATAAAGAATTTTTACTATCAGAATAGGTCGAATTATAGTTTTGTTACGGAAAGACCTTCCGTTTACACGAGGCACGGCTCCGATCCACTTTTGGGTCTAGCAATTGATGCATGCGTGGTTACTGAATATTTCTATTGTAATTTACAATAAAATTTTCAAAGAGACCCAGTTTTGTATCGGATCCACCTGTTTAGACGATGCAAAAGTAGATCCGATCTTAACTGGAACGCTTTTCAAAGTGATCCAAAATTAGGTCGGTTCGCGGACCAAAAGTGGATCGGATCTACGAATTGTGTGTAAACGCAAGGCCCAACCCTACCCAAGTAGATCGGATCCACTTTAGATCCGACCCATTTTTGCTCGTGTAAACGGGACCTTAGAGATTGGCCCGAAAGGCGTGAATTCTAAGCATGACGATAGCGTAAACAGAACGAATAGACTTATTACATTCGTCGTAGTCTACGCTCCTCCACGCTCCATCATCCCGCTCGAACTACTCTGAGGAAACAGCTGTAGTTGCTAGAAGCCGTTTTCGAAACAGTGGGAGGAAGGTAATAAGTCTAGAGAACGAACGTGAAAAAAAAACAAAGTGTTATTGCATAGTCATGACTATATTATTATTACTATATTATCAAAGACTTTTAAGAATTTAAAATACGTCTATACGTTCATCGTGAAAACTGTCTTTTATCAGAGGCATTTTTTGCCTTAAATTGTTTTGCTTTTTTTACATGTTTATTGCTTTGAAATCCAAATCCTCCACCGCCACCTCTCTTCTGTAATTTTTCTCCTTTGCTTGAATGAACAGCTGAAGAAAATGAAAGAAAGACTTAAGACCAGTCGGACGCTAGTTACTCGAATACGCAAGGTACACTCTTTTTGTTTTGTAAGAACAATTTTATAAGAACACAACCCTAGAATTTGCCCAGATTTTAAGAACAAATTAAGAACAAGCTGAGGCTGGCCTTTTCAAAAGCCGTGAGAATATCAGCTAAATACGTTAGTAAGACAGTCAGACTGAAAGTAAAAAGCAAGCAAACAAAGAAATAGATAAGAATGCTGCTTTTTCACACAAATCTAGTACCACCCCAGACATTTATTGAAAAATATAGCTTTCTTAGTAACCAAGGAATCAAGAACAGATTAAGAACATTTCAGGCTCAAAAACGGCAAAAATTTAAGAACAGCCAGCCTCGATCAAAATTTTCTGGTCCTTATAAAAAAAGAGTGTATTTCAGAACAAGAAAACATTTGCAAAATTGGATATGGGTCGATTTTGAGTTGTGAAATCTGCTGTGCTCCCCCCCTGGGGGGTACTTGACTTAATTTGGGATAGGGACGTGCCGCCCAAGACACAAAATGTCTACCCATATATATACCAAATTCCTGTTAATGTATGCCCAAAAGTATACCTAAATAGTAACTCGCACACTACTATGTATGCCAAAATGTTCTATAATGTATGACCTCGAATCAAACTTTACCAAGAAAAGTTAAAACAAACGAAAACAAGATATTGTATTGTATTATACTATCTCTATGGTTTATACCGATTATGGAGAAACGAATATTATTATTATCCGCAACCTATTTTTCATCATTATAACTAATATTTTTAGAATTTAATAATTGTTAGTTTTGTTAGCTTTGTAGCAGCCCAAGCAAGATAAGCTCTGCTTTTCTTGGGCCATGTAGAGTACATTTTATCATTGTAAATTGTATTTCTACGAATAAAATTGAATTGAATTGAATTGAATACCCTTATAACAATTTTCCGAAAATTAAGACCGATGTTTATACCAAAATCACGAAAAAAGATGCCCTTTAGGGCTGGCACACAGTACCCAAAATATATTAAGTGCATCCCTGGGGCGTGTCCAGAGATAATAAATTGCGTCTTGTTGCTGAAATAGGTGATTTTTGTGTCTCTAACGATTTCAGGCTATAACGCAACCCCCTTTGCGGGTTTTTGTACCGATTTTCTCTAATTTTCTCACAGCTTTTTCTTTCAAAAACCATTATTATTCTTTACGAGTGCCTTAATCAGGGTACCGGGGCAAGTCTGTATATTGAAATTGCGAATAACAGTGTTATCGTAAGGAATACTTAAAGTATACAGCAATTAATATTATTATTATCTGCAACCTATTTTTCATCATTATAACCAATATTTTTAGAATTTAATAATTGTTAGCTTTGTTAGCTTTGTAGCGGCCCAAGCAAGATAAGCTCTGCTTTTCTTAGGCCGTGTAGAGTACATTTTATCATTGTAAATTGTATTTCTACGAATAACATTGAATTGAATATACGAGTCTCAGTGCAGCGAATTGCTGTGGTTTTTGGTCTAGATTTTGAACTAAGACTATGTAATTAGTCTAGCTTCTAAGTATACCCAACGATTTTTTGGCTGTTTATCCCAATTTTCAAGTTCTGTACCGCTGAAATACAATAGTAAGGTTCTTAATTGCATATGAAAGGTTACCTAGGTTGACACTGGGAGGAACTGTGAATCCAAATGACAATGCCACTTTTGTAAATCAATTTTGTTGACATTGAAAATTGCCCGATGTTGATGCGATGCGTATGCCTGTAAGTATGACCGATAGCCATCTTTTGCTGATTTATGCAGATAGTAGTTTTTTGATATCAGTTTTTCGAGCTGAAAAAAGAAAAGAAAGCCTTTTTAGGCCTTGGTCAAATGATCAAACATTGTTTGTCCAGCATATGAAATTTACTCATCAAGGAATGTTTGAACGTTTGGCCACGTCACAAAACATTGCTTGACAAGCATAAATAAAAAAGCAGAATTCGTTTCGCCATGTTTTTGAATGTCGACAAGTCAGAACTGATATTGGTGATAATGGTCACGGAGCACACGGGGCAGCACACACTGCACACAAGAATCAGTTGGAAACTAATCGAAGAAGTAGAACATGCCCAACTTTCTTGAACTGTGCGCCGACTAGTTGCCGTCACCTAAGAGCTAGATCCCAGAGCGCTCTTGTCGACCAGTCAGTTGCGATAGATTAGGCCCTTGTCAAACGATCAAACATTGTTGGTCCAACATTTCAAATTTCCTTTACAACAAATGTTTGACCGTTTGGCCACGTCCAAAAACATTGCTGTCAAACAACGATGTCATTGCTAATGCACAACAAGAACACCTTGTTGCTAAGAAATGTTTCTAGTTTTGAAATGTTGCAAGCTGTTGCAGTTTCTGAAAAACAAAAGAAATGTTTGACAGGCAATGTTGGAAAGGCGGCCAAACGATCAAACATTGCTTGACAAACAAAAGTGAGCAAAATTTGTGGCGTGATGTTTTTGACGTGAAGTTCAAAAACATCTTTTGCTTGGCGCAAACAAAAATGTTTGACAAGCATTGTTTTGCGACGTGACCAAACGTTAAAACATTTTGCTTTACACCCAAATTTCAGATGTTTGACAAACAAT
Source organism: Chrysaora quinquecirrha (assembly GCA_014526335.1). Classification (NCBI taxonomy): domain Eukaryota; kingdom Metazoa; phylum Cnidaria; class Scyphozoa; order Semaeostomeae; family Pelagiidae; genus Chrysaora; species Chrysaora quinquecirrha. Next base: position 203,050 of record JACTAT010000165.1, on the reverse strand, counting down.
GTTTGATCATTTGGCCAAGTCTTTAGGCCCGGTTGACACGATAGCAGACAACTGGAATTATGACAAAATCCCTAAACATACTTTCAGCAAGAGTTTGGCACAGAATTGTTCAGGGAAGGGAGAAGAGATTTAGTCTTACCTGCGACTGTATGTTGCAAATTTTTGCCTTCGAGAAGTCGTATTCATTCAAAGTGACCTGACAGAAGGAAGAAAAAAATTGACTAAACTTTACAAAACGCCATACAGTATGGGTGCAATTTTTAAAGCGAATCGGAGCTTTGCCTTGCTTTCTTTATTCAACTGAGACGTGAAACCGAAGCGAAACAAAAAGAACTCATTGATTCGGCCTCCTAAGAAAATGTGAGGTTTCCAAGAGGTAACCTATGACTTTCAGACTTTCGATGCGCAATTGCATCTATTTCAGCAAATCCACGCAGTTAATCTAATGGGATGGGTTAACTTAAACTGGGGCAAACCATGACATCTTAAACAGTCAGTTACAGACCGGTTTCGCCCAATTTCATCCATTATCATGCTAGCTTACAGTGTGAACGTACTATAAATAGTGGATAAGGCTTGTAGGAGGAGTCAAAGTGTTTCATTCAATAGCACAAGATGTGTTTTTATAGTGTTGTATAAGATTCAAGCCTTTTTTAATGCCAATACCTTTGCGTGTTTCAGATACCGCAAAAATCCCAGTTCTTCTGGTAGAAGAAAGAGCAATGCGTGACCTCGGCCTTCGGAACCACGTGCAGTTCTGCCAACGCGATGTATGTATTCCTACAACATATAATGCAAAGCCATAATAAAAGATTATCAGCCTTCGTAAAAAAGACGAAGGTACGAAGATGCATCCATACACAGGCAAAGAGCGCATTCTTTTGGTAATTTGAAGTCTCGGAATTCTTTAAAAAACGGTAGATTTCGCAAAGAAAAATTCCTCTCAACAAAATTACACACTTTCAAAACAGCAAGGAATTGAATTCAGGACTTGAGGTTCTGAAAGAGAGGCCAATTGTTGCTAAACTGACGTCAGGTGTTGTTAGGCCGAAAGCGGAAAAAATCGAAAGAGAAGATTCATGAAAAGTCTACTAATCTAAATATCATGCCCCCTGAAAATACCAATGAAAATTGCCAATGCTCACCTTTGGGTCATCAGGAGGGTCATACTGGACAATCCAATCGACTTCAGGAATGTCTAAGCCTCTAGCTGCAACGTCTGTACATAATAAGATGCCAGAATCAGCCGTGCAGAATTCGAAAAAAGTGCTAGTTCTTTTCTGTTGTTTTTGTTTCCCCTAAAAAGCAAAGAACATCAAGTATATTTGACATTACCTCCTTTCTATTTAGCCCTGGCAAAATCAAAGAACAAAGCATTGTTTGCCATGGCTACACGTTTTTTTTATAAGGAACCTTAACTCTGAGTTGAGGCTGGAGTTTCTTAATTTTTAAACAAAATCAGGCTGAAGTTTCTTATACTGTTCCTCGTCGTGAGACATGTTTGAAAACTAATTTTTACAGCAAATTCATATAAACTTGCTTCATTTTCTAACTTTAAAAATAAATGGAGTCTTTTTTGGAAGAACGATGGGAAATACAGTGTTATTCTGCTATTTTTTTAGAAATCGTCTTGTTCTTGAAAAAAATTATTCTTAGTTTTTCATCCGAGCCTCGGCAGTTCATTAAAGTTCCTTAATTTTTTGGGAATTTTCAGCCTCGAGTTCCTTATAAAGGTGTTCCTTATAAAAAACCGTGTATACAAGCAAAATGTTTCTGTTCGGCCATGTCGCAAAACATTGGTCGAACCAACATTTTTTGCTGCCTAAAGCAGAAATGCTTTTCAATTTTTTAAAAAAGGCGAATGCTTTGTGACGCTGCTCAACGTTTAACGTTGCTTGACAAGCGAATTTCAAATGTTTTACAAGCAATTTTTAGTTGTTTGGCAGGACTTTTAACACACGGAATTTTTTAATTTGTGGATGGGCGATAATGCCCGACAAAACAAAGTTGAGATCTGTTTCATGAGTTTAAAAGAGGGGGTTTATTGCAGAATCATAGTTTCAAGGGGGGCTGTACGAGGAGGTATTTAAAGGAAGAATGCTAATCAAAGTGATACAGTACTCAAGCATCTGTTGAGATTTAAGGAAAAGTTAACCCATACCTCGGCCTTGTAATTCAAACAGTGAGAGCAACATTAAGTTACTTACGTGAATATCAAGAACTGGAATGTCTATATAATTGAGTAATTCCGAATGATATTTGACGGAATTACATGACGAGAAGAAAACCATGACTTTCTTTTTTAAATTCTTCTTCAAAAATGTGAACAGAAGTAAGAATCGTTTCTCTGAAGGCACAACAATGTAACCCTAAAAAAAACATAAAATTTGACTTTGCTATCATCATACTTGGACTTGGTTGAGTTGAATTCAAATTTTTGGAATGGCAGGAGAAATTAAACTTGAGACAGCCAATACAATTCTGTCCAATGCTTTATTACGTAACGTCGTGACGTAAAGTCAGGTCAGGTCAGGTCAAGTCAGGTCAGGTCAAGTCATGTGTTAATTCAAATCAAGTCAAGTTAGGTCAGGTCAGGTCAGGTCAAGTCAAGTCAAGTCAAGTCAAGTCAAGTCAAGTCAAGTCAAGTCAGGTCAGGTCAGGTCAGGTCAGGTCAGGTCAGATCAAGTCAATCAAATCACATCCAGTCAAATCAAGTCAATGCAAGTCAAGTCAAGTCAAGTCAAGTCATGTCAAGTCAGGTCAGGTCAGGTCAGGTCAGGTCAGGTCAGGTCAAGTCTCAAGTCAGGTCAGGTCAAGTTATGTCAGGTCACGACAGGCCAAGCCAGGTCAGGTCAGGTCAAGCTAAGTCATTTGAATTTGAATCAAGTGATGTCAAGTCAAGTTAAGTTACGTTGTGATGCATCTCATAGGCGCAGGCTTGCTGAAATCAGTGGAATCCGGGAATGGTTAATCCCAGGGGGTGAAGTACAAGACTTCTGGATGGACGGGGTGTGCCACCGATACTTTACAAAATCAGCCATTTAAAATGTAGACACAGATCTTATATAATAGTTAATTACAAGCAGAATATAAGATATTGACAAGACTTCAAAGTCCTCGTTATTACTTGAAATTGTACTACGAACATCTTCAACGCAAAATTAACCTTAACTCGACTCAAATAAAGTAATTTTGAGTTTTCTCCAATTTCCCATCCTCTTATACGCGGTCTTTATTAAATCATTCATATATGTTTAAGAATTTCAAGAATTTTAGGGCCCAAAGCCCACCGATATGGACGGCACATAACCGAAGTACCCCCAAGTACTCCTTGGGTGATAAATCACCATGCACATGAAATAAAAAGGTAACTTTAAAGCAATAAAGACCCGTATAATCACCTGTTCTAAACCTTCAACTGTTGCGGAATCCTTATGATCATCGACACCAACATAAAGTGGAGCTTTCTTCAAAGATAACCGAGCCAGATCTTCAACTTTTTTGGTTTGAGTTGCAGAGAACAGCATTGTCTGTCGTTTTTCTATGAAATGGAGAACAAGAATTCAAATTTGTTGGCAATGGTAACTTTAATTGACATGAACATGCTCCTTGGTACAAGTAAGGTCAAATCAAGCTCAGTCAAGTCAAACTAAGTTGCACGGTCAAGACAAGTAAACTGAAGAAAAGGTCAAGTCAAGTCAAGTCAAGTCAAGTCAAGTCAAGTCAAGTCCAGTCCAGTCCAGTCCAGTCCAGTCCAGTCCAGTCCAGTCCAGTCCAGTCCAGTCCAGTCATGTCAAGTCAAATCAAGTCAAGTCAAGTCAAGTCCAGTCCAGTCCAGTCCAGTCCAGTCCAGTCCAGTCCAGTCCAGTCCAGTCCAGTCCAGTCAAGTCCAGCCCAGTCCAGTCCAGTCCAGTCCAGATCATTCCAAGTCCAGTCCAAGTCCAGTCCAGTCCAGTCCAGTCCAGTCCAGTCCAGTCCAGCCAAGTCCAGTTCATTCTTAGTCCAGCCAACCCACTCCAGTCCAGTCCAGTCCAGTCAAGTCCAGTCCAGTCCAGTCCAGTCCAGTCCAGTCCAGTCCAGTCCAGTCCAGTCCAGTCCAGTCCAGTCCAGTCCAGTCCAGTCCAGTCCAGTCAAGTCCAGTCCAGATCATTCCAAGTCCAGTCCAGTCCAGTCCAGTCCAGTCCAGTCCAGTCCAGCCCAGTCCAGTTCATTCTTAGTCCAGTCCAACCCAGTCCAGTCCAGTCCAGTCCAGTCCAGTCCAGTCCAGTCCAGTCCAGTCCAGTCCAGTCCAATCCAGTCCAGTCCAGTCCAGTTCCCAGTCCAGTCCAGTCCAGTCCAGTCCAGTCTAGTCCAGTCCAGTCCAGTCCAGTTCATTCCAAGTCCAGTCCAGTCTAGTCAAGTCATGCCAAGCCGAGTCACATCAAACCGAGTCACGTCAGTTAAAACACGACTATAAAATCATGAACACCAGAATCCAAATGACGTAATTACTTGGTAACAATCTGATAATTTGTCTCATTTCCTCTTCAAATCCAATTTGCAAAATTCGATCTGCCTCATCGATAATAAGACATTGTAGATTCTTGTAGATAAAATCAGGTGTGTTCTAGAAATCAAAGCAAAAACCAAGAAATTAGAAATTACAAAGCAACAAAGACTGAGTAAAGCAGAGTAAAACTCAGCATGTTAAAAGAAACCACGAAGAAGAGTAAAGAAAAGTACAACACAGTAAAGCAAAATAAATCAAGTAAAGCAAAGTAAAGTAAAGTAAAGGAAAGTAAAGTAAAGAAAAGTAAAATAAAGTAACGCAACGTAAAGCAAAGAAAAGCAAAGTAACGTAAAGTAAGGTTTAAGGTAAGTTAAAAAAAGGAACGTAAAGTAAACGCAAAGAAACGAAACGTAAAGTAAAGTAATGTAAAGTAACGTAAAGTGAAGTGAAGCAAAGTAAAGGAAAGTAAAGTAAAGGAAAGTAAAGTAAAGTAAAATAAAGTAAAGTAATTGAAAGAAACCTGACGTAAAGCAACGTATCGTGAAGTACAGTAATGTAAAGTAGAGCGAAGTGAAGCAAAGAAAAGGAAAGTAAAGAAAGGAAAAGTAAAGTAAAGTAATGTAAAGTAACGTAAAGTGAAGTGAAGCAAAGTAAAGGAAAGTAAAGTAAAGGAAAGTAAAGTAAAGTAAAATAAAGTAAAGTAATTGAAAGAAACCTGACGTAAAGCAACGTATCGTGAAGTACAGTAATGTAAAGTGAAGCGAAGTGAAGCAAAGAAAAGGAAAGTAAAGAAAGGAAAAGTAAAGTAAAGTAATGTAAAGTAACGTAAAGTGAAGTGAAGCAAAGTAAAGGAAAGTAAAGTAAAGGAAAGTAAAGTAAAGTAAAATAAAGTAAAGTAATTGAAAGAAACCTGACGTAAAGAAACGTATCGTGAAGTACAGTAATGTAAAGTGAAGTGAAGTGAAGCAAAGAAAAGGAAAGTAAAGAAAGGAAAAGTAAAGAGAAGTAAAGTAAAGTAAAGTAAAGTTAAGAAACTAAAGCAAAGAAAAGGCGCCTGTACATAAAAAATGATATGCGAATGATCTATGACTGTAAACATCAATAATACTCTATAACCTTTGACCTACGCCCTATGATCTACGGATGATCTTTGATCTATGAACTACACCTATGATCTAACACCTATTTTTTCAAAGGTTTTACCTGAAGATGATCGAGCAATCTGCCAGGTGTAGCAACTAATATATTGACACCCTTTTGAAGCCTTTCTCTTTCTGCTTTTCTGTTTGCTCCTCCCATAACAATACCAAAAGTATGTTGATGATATTTAAGGAGATCTCTTAAAACGCCAAATGTCTGCAGAGACAGCTCCCGGGTGGGTGATATAATAATGACACCAGTGCCTGAAAAGGAGAAGAATCCGTAACTTGAAAGTCACAAACACGTCGAGTAAGATCGAATGATTCTGAAGGTGCTTGCCAACCGAAGGTTTGGGCTTAAGATAAACGTGTCACAGAGATAGCAACTATCGAATCAAGCAAGGACAATACAAGACAAGACAGGTCATGTAAAGTCAAGTCAAAGTAAAGTAAAGTTTAGTCTAGTCTAGTCTAGTAAAGTAAAGTAAAGTAAAGTAAAGTAAAGTAAAGTAAAGTCAAAGTAAAGTAAAGTTTAGTCTAGTTAGTCTAGTCTAGTAAAGTAAAGTAAAGTAAAGTAAAGTAAAGTTTAGTCTAGTTAGTCTAGTCTAGTAAAGTAAAGTCAAGTCAAAGTAAAGTAAAGTTTAGTCTAGTTAGTCTAGTCTAGTAAAGTAAAGTAAAGTCAAGTAAAGTAAAGTAAAGTCAAGTCAAGTCAAGTCAAAGTAAAGTAAAGTTTAGTCTAGTTAGTCTAGTCTAGTAAAGTAAAGTAAAGTAAAGTAAAGTAGAGTAGAGTAAAGTAAAGTAAAGTAAAGTCAAAGTAAAGTAAAGTTTAGTCTAGTTAGTCTAGTCTAGTAAAGTAAAGTAAAGTAAAGTAAAGTAAAGTAAAGTAGAGTAAAGTAAACTAAAGTCAAGTCAAAGTAAAGTAAAGTTTAGTCTAGTTAGTCTAGTCTAGTCTAGTCTAGTCTAGTAAAGTAAAGTAAAGTAAAGTAAAGTAAAGTAAAGTAAAGTCCAGTCAAGCCAAGCCAAGCCAAGCCAAGCTAAGCCAAGCCAAGCCAAGTCAAGTCAAGTCAAGTCAAGTCAAGTCAAGATATGTCAAGTCAATCCAAGTAAGGTTCAGTCAAATCAAGTCAAGTCAAGTCATTCCAAGTCAAGTCAAGCCAAGTCACGTCACGTCACGTCACGTCACATCACGTCACGTCACGTCAAGTAAAGTCAAGCCAAGTCAAGTCAAGTCATTCCAAGTCAAGTCAAGCCAAGTCACGTCACGTCACGTCACGTCACGTCACATCACGTCACGTCACGTCAAGTAAAGTCAAGCCAAGTCAAGTCAAGTCATTCCAAGTCAAGTCAAGCCAAGTCACGTCACGTCACGTCACGTCACATCACGTCACGTCACGTCAAGTAAAGTCAACTCATATCATGTCAATTGAAGTTGAGTAAGTTTCAGGTCTAGTCAAAGAGGCAAGATAACGATACAAACATAGGTTAACGCATGTTTGAGAAAAATGTCGTTTGAAAATTACATTTTCAAACTTCTCACAGTTTAATTAAAAAATAAAATTTCTAATGCTATAAAGAACTTACCATTTCTTGGTTTGAAATTCAATTTATAAAGTAACTCAACAGCTGGTATTAAAAAGGCCAATGTCTTGCCACTGCCAGTTTTTGCTGCTCCAAGAAGATCTCTGCAGGAAAAATTTTATGAGAAAAATGAGGCTTGATTTGCCTCATCTGTTGTGTTCCATAGTGCCAAAGCCTTCACCCAGGAATTGTGAGGTATTGGGTTTGAGCCTTAACTGAGCTATACAAAAGACTATAGAAGGGCATTCATCATATATCTGCTTCTAGGGTAGCAGATCATAGCAGATAACGAAAGAGGAGCATTCTGATTCCGACAAAAAACAAAACTTTTTTATCACCATGCTGTCTGAATAGACCTTTCAAAAATGTCGGGGTTGGTGTGAAATTTTTCTGGAAGATGGCAAACATCTTGAGTAAAGGAATCCTTTTTGCGTGAAACAGCTGAGATTACAGCCACTTAAGGAGAGAGTGTAGCTATTTTTTCTTCAAATTCACAAACAAGTTAGGCTCCCTTAGTTCAAGAAATTATTGCCCCCAACCAAAAATGGCCCCTTGTGTGCTTTTTGTCCACACCATACTTAGGGCTTCCCAAGGCCATCCAATTAACCATAATTAACCAGGCGGCGGACATGTAAATTGGATTTTCTTAGGCTTCAAAGGGCGTTTTCTAAATTTCCCCACTGCTCTGAGCCCCTGTTTCTCTATAGCTCACTTTGTGTCAATATCCAGGTACAAAGTTCCCATCTTATTATAAACTCCTGCAGGTCTCAAGCATCTCCATTACGCAGCTGATTTGAACAGGCCTTGTGTCATCAAATCAACAGAGCTGGCTAACCTATGTCCTTTTTGCATTCTATAGTCCAATAATCCGCTGTCCATCATCATATTATGAGACTTTTTAAATTATTTACTAGAAAGAATATCAGTAAGATTATTGCTAACCTTCCGGCAAGAAGCGGCATAACAGTTCTGTACTGGATTTCTGTCATGGTTGTAAACTCCATATCTTTAATAGCTTGCAATGATTTGTCAGCTACAAGTTCACTGAGTGAAGTGAATTCCTGGCTTGGAGGCAGGCTGGACTCTGTAAATAAAGGACAGAGTTTACATTCATGTCACTATTAAAGCCTGGTTCCACTTAAATCATAGAGGGATCATTGACTGTCTGTGATTTTCGCCTATCTATTCCTCCATATACTACCTGCTATGGCAGCTTAGTGAATTGCAAAAATTTCAAAATTAAAGAGCTTTGTTGGATGACCATTGAAGAATTAATCAGTTTTGAGACAAAAACAATGGTTTACAAGTCTGTTAATGATTTGGCCATGCCATAACTATGTTCTCTTTTTATGCACAACTCACAATGCTCCTCCTACACTCTTAGAAATACTAGCTCTGACCTATGACTGCCCAAAAATGGTCAGCAAATAGGCAAACATCTATTTCAACAAGGATTAAAGCGTAGAACAGCCACACTGCTGAGTCAAAGCAGGCATCATCTCTAAATAGCTATGAAAATCCCATTTGTGCGATTTGGGGTATATTTGAATTTGATATTTATTGACTATCTGATTTTGATGATCGGAAGAGTCATAATGATTGACAAAATTAAACTCATTTGAACTCTCCCAACATTTATGACTCATGATTGTTGAGATATGTTTCCTTGAGGTATGTCAGAAAAGCAACACCAACTGTCACAGACGGTTGCCAACCCTCTTATGATCCCTCAAGCTTAATATAGCTTTTTGAATAAATCATACAAATGCAGAACTTGAAAACTTACCTAAATCTGGTTGTTTTTCTTGACTTGATTCATTATTTACTTCTTCTGAATTTTCTTCATTTTTAGTTTCGTCATTTTTAAGCTTAGCATCAGTAATATCACCATTTTCAACATCCTTTTGCTTCTTCATTTTCTCTTTTGTCAAGAAGACAATTAAAACATTAGTACAATCTAGCTACTATTAACTTTATATAAAACTACCAACTGGGTAGCTTTAATTATATATAACTACCATTAACAATATGGAATCTTGAGTTTTCCCAGTGTGATCAGGTGTTAAAAACAGCCTCAAAGAAGAACAACCCATAGATCTTTAAATTTCCTGGCCTATTTTTAGCAACCACAACAGGCCTGTATATATGTAGCTCGATAACACTGTGAAGTTACTGCTATGTCTAGTTTATGCTTCTGATCAGTTGACGATTGATTGGCTAATCACTGATCACTAACCCCTGATCAATTAAAATCATTGTTCATTGCCTGACCAATCAGTGATAGCTTACTTAATGATGATCATTGCAGAAAAAATGCAATGGGGTCAGCAGTCTGGACTTCATGTTAGTCAGATAGGTAGAAATTTGACAAAAGCTACAAGGGAAATGCTTAGAAGAACAGGCAGTTTATTTGCAACTCATGAACTATAATTCATAACTTTTTGGATTCAAAAGTAAGAAAAATGTTTATTCCTGTGTTCAACATATTGTTCCGATAATTATTCCACTTTCTAAAAGCACATTAAAACATTAATCCCCCACCTCTAATCCTACCCCTCTAATAATCCTCCATTAAACAGGAGGTTGAATGAAAATACGAGCAAATGATTACTGATGGTTTGATCACTGATAATTGATTAACTAATCACTGATCATTGATTGACCAATCACTGATCATTGATTGACCAATCACTGGTCATTGATTGACCAATCACTGGTCATTGATTGACCAATCACTGATCAT
>JACTAT010000165.1:105787-191003 GCA_014526335.1 Chrysaora quinquecirrha | reverse complement strand
AAATACACTGGTAAATATGGTATGAAACGAAGTCAAGGGTGAATAACATGAAATGAAAACAGCACGTCGTATAGGAACAAGCGTCACATGGTACCCCTTACTGCTTATACATCTACGGAGAATTGCATAAAGCAGTTAAAGATCCTCGGCTTGAGTATTACAATCATTGTCATACAGTTTTCATGTACAGTAGTATTGTATTCATTTTAGCGATCTAGGCCTATACTTCAGGGCAAATTCATCGTTGTTTCTATGTAGGATTTCATGTTAAGCAATCCTAAAGATTCTTGAACATTCATAAGAATAACCCACGTGTTGCATAACATTGAGAGTGGATCATTTAAGAGTAAATTACCATCTGTCTTCTTCTATGAATGAATATAAGCATTACTTACAATCGATGTCTCGTATCTGGTATCAAACGATCAGGCGCAATCATGTCACTTCTCCATTGATTAAATGCATTTTTGGTGTATGCGTGTGATTCATCTTTTAATCTAGTTGCATCGATGTAGGCTTGTGGATCAAACTTTGTCGGATAAATTGACTCTTGACGCCAAATACTAGAATTCTATTGATTCAATTGAAGACAGAACAAAATATTCATGGGCAGTTGCAAAGACGTACGTGGCATAAATAGTCAAGCTACTTATTATCCTACCATGGGTCTCTGTTAGGTACAAAAAACCACATGGTTTTTTATAACTGGATGGGCATGGTTTAAAGTTGTCCTTAGAAAATTAGGCTATTGTTGTAGAAGTATCCGGATCCAGAAGTATCCGGAAAGGGAACGCCCAGGGAACGAGGTTAATGAAAATGTAAAATCGAAGGCATTTTCACATGGCATACTGAACTCAGCTTTGTTCTCTCCGCTGTCGAACTCAAAAAGATAGCTATATTTCTGTATTTACTTGCTTTTCTTGGTGTTTGTGGTCTCAAATTTGAAGCCATCGCTTTTGAAAATTAGAAAATAAAATTTTACAGCATAAAAACTCTTTTAGGTTGATGTGCAGTTATGTTACAGATAGATAGATAGAAAATTATTAAGTGGCCTACCTACAAGTATCTCCTTGCTTGAACGATTACATACATATCTTAAAAGCAAGGACCTAGCCAGGCTTGTTACTTGTTTATTTCAATTAAAAGTTTGTTATTTCGAATTTCGGGCGCCATTTTCATTCATAACAGCTCTGTTGCGACGTAAACACAAAAAAAGCCCAGCGGATCCGTTTGGATCCGGTCCCGTGTAAACGTGAACAGTTTTTTGATCCGATCCAGTGTAAACACCCCTCAAAAACGGGATCCGTCTCAAATGTCCCAAATAGATCCAACCGATGTCTAAAGATCTCTGCAGCAAGCTTTGTTTTAAGTCCAATAAAATTTTTCTAATTGGATGCCTTGTGCTGAAAGTTTATGAAACAATACCGGTAACACCATTGTAGGTTACGTATGTATCAATGTTATGTAATCAATATATCAATGTCTCTTTATAATAGTTATGACACTGAAGATGCAGTTAAAATTAAGTAACTATTAAGGAACTTCTGGTACTACAATTGAATAAAAAGAGGTCCAAAAATAAGGACATTTTTTAATCAGACCTTAAGCTAGGTTCTTTATAAAATAAAAAGCGTGAACTGCCTCCGAATTCCGAAGCCATGCCTTGCTTCCAGCACTGATGAAGGCACGTGTCATGGTTGGTATAGACGCTTTCGCAAAAGATGGCCACCGTTTTTACCTACTATTTTCATTATGGATTTTCAAAAGGAATTCTGAGAATAATTACATTAGTTACGTATTTTACATAGCTGCAGACGTTGAATTCGTAGCTAAGGAAATTGTTCCCAGAATTCCCTTCTATAAACCTTCTATAAACCTTAAGAAAAACAAGAGATTGACAGAAACGGCGGCCATCTTTTGCGGAAACCTCTATTAGCACAGCCAAAACAATAAAAAAAATGAAGATTGGAATGTTAACGAGCAAAAGAATTTCGTCACGAAAAGTCTGCGCCTCGAACTATGCTCTAATAAAGGAAACAAAAAATTTCTACTGTCGAGCTTGAAATAAACGGGAGATCTTGAAACAGTCTGAGTATGTTTCTACTTATTCCAACCCTTCCCCCAACAACTAGATCTTGTGTGAACCTTGGTATGAGCTGCCAACCAGCCCTCCAGCTCATTCAACCACCCCTCCCCCCTACTAAACAATAAACACCTGAAAGCAATGCGGGTCATCTTTCAGCTCAAACGCAAGGTCATTCAATTCAATTCAATTTATGTATATTCTCAGCTTACGGTAAATGCTCTAATGAACGCCCAGCCTCTTTTAAAAGCAAGTCTCCAATAAACGCCCTCCCTATAACATTGACAAATTTAATAAACTTCCGATCTCTATTAAACGTCCGATCTCTATTAAACGTCCGATCTCTATTAAACGTCCGATCTCTATTAAACACCCGTCTCTAATAACACTCTTCAGTTAGAAAGGCGTGTTTATTAGAGTTTTCCTTGATCAAGCAATTTTAAAGAAAATAAAGACAAGGGTTGATTTTAAGGCTTTCTACTATTTTTCAGATAAGCAAAATTATAAAAATGAGGGAAATATCTTATAATTAAAACAAAAACCGACGTGAAGACGACTTTATTGATGTAGTATAGACAACTTTTTGAAAATCTATGACGCTATAACGAAAGTACAGCATAGGTATGTCCAAAAATGAATATTCGAATTTCTTAGTAATTTAATAAACGCCCACCTGTCTCTAATTTACACGCCCCTTTAAATCTCGAAAATTAAATAAACGCCCAGGGCGTTTATAAGAGCATTTATGGGAAGTACAGCATACTGATAAAATAAAACTACACTTTTTTAAAATAAGCAACCGCTCAAAAAGCAACTATGTAGGGCTGAACTGACCTTAACATTAAGCAACTTGAGGGCTCAATTGAATTACTGTAAGCAACTAAGAAGTCAAACAACCAAGCTTATTCTCTTTCTTGTGTTAGGAAATTGTTCTTCGTTCTTATGTTTTGTATGTTGAAGGTCGTTAGCTAACGTTTTTCCGCTTACTTTGTGTTGTAGGCCTAACAGTTGACGATTTTGACCCGCGAAGTCAGGGGTGGTTGTTAGGTACAAAAAATGTTAAGCAACTTTTAAGCAACTTTGAGGGCTGACATGTCTAACATTTTAAGCAACTTTGAGGGCTGGACAGAAGTCAAGTTTCTTATTAAAAAAAAAGTGTATAGGAGATACAAATGTTATAAAGGATAGCGATAATGAAAATATTAATACTATAGGTAAGTAATTGTCTCGATAATTACATAAAGTTGAATGAACCATGGAAATAACCATACAGGGTTTTCGAGCCATGTGTCATTTGTACAGTGGGTTTTACATTATCAAATTTAATGTGAAAAATCATAATTCGATATCGAATTGAATATGTATTTATTGCAGCATCATTAGATTCGATTCGATTCGACATGGCATTTGTACCATAGCCATTACGGTCGGTCTCTGCCCGCAAAAACATTTCAGGAAAGTAAGTGAATATTGAAAAAACCTTCGATTTGTATATCTTATTTATGTTTTTAAATTTAAGTATTGATACTGAAAGAAATGCTGTCTTTTGTCCCAAAGTTGTTATGTGATTAATAAAAGGACTACTGTACTTTACCTTTCCCTGCCTTGCAATAAAAACCAAAGCAAAGATCCATAAAATTGCCCAAAACGCAACACAAGATCGACGCCTACATGTATAGATCATAGTCAAAATCACACGAAAATGTGTTCTTTTATTATTTTGTGTTATTTTTGCTTTTTCAAGGAATTATATCTGCATACAAATAAAAGACACATGCTAGCTGAAGGTGCTGTCCACTTTCTGTTAAATTCATGTTCAAGCTGGGATGCATTGTGTTCTTGGTGACAAAACCCGGAAGTGTGAGATTATCACAGCAACAGGAAGAAGGCTTTCTTTGTCTGGCGTGGAAAATGAAGACTGCAATGAAACCAGGAATGGAACGCGGAACGGAACGACAAAAAAGGGAAATCTGACTTTCAATACACGTTTTTTTAAGGAACCTTAACTCTGACTTGAGGCTGGAGTTCCTTAATTTATCAACAAAATGAGGCTGAAGTTCCTTATGCTGTTCCTTTTCGTGAGATATGTTTTAATACTAATTTTTACAGCAAATTCATATAGACTAGCTTCATTTTCTAACTTAAAATTTAAATGGAGTCATTTTTGGAAGAACGATGAGAAATACATTGTTATTCTGCTGTTTTTTTGCACAAATCTTCTTGTTCTTGAAAAAAAATCATTCTTAGTTTTATCATCCGAGCCTCGGCAGTTCCTTAAAGTTCCTTATTTTTTTGGGAATTTTCAGCCTCGAGTTCCTTATAAAGATGTTCCTTATAAAAAAAACGTGTAAAAAACCTGAAGAACAGCCAGAGAATCAAATAGATTGTTGAGGGGTTTCATCCGTGTGAACAAAATCAACCATAATAACTCATCCGATTTGAATGTAATTAGGAATGGAACGGTAAAAGGAACGGCTTAACAGTTTAAAATGTTTTTCCAGTCTCCCCCCCCCCCCAAAAGATTAACGACGATGACAAGACAAACTTCAGAGTGATTCTTCCTATTTCTTTTCAGAAAAGATACACGTGTATCAATGACAAAACGAAACAACTCGAACTAGGGCACAAGGCTTTCGCAAGCCTCTTGGGCGTTACGGTTACAACCCTCTGTCTAGCCTTAACTTGCCATTTGTATCTCTCTTCTTTCTCCTCTGTTCTCCTTGATACTTCAAATACAACTATATATATATGCGAGCAAAAGACATAAACAGGAAGCATTGCAAGTGTATGTGATTAATGTGTTATAAATGCTAACAAGTAACAACTAACATTGATGATGTCTATGGAATTACTAAAAATATCCGATGTGCGTCAGCGAGAATTAATGAAATGAAGAAAATCTTACGAATAAAGAAGCTCTTATATCTACCAGTATTACCACAGGGAAATCTGAAATGATGAAGAACAGCCTAAAAACGAAAAAGGCAGGTAAGGGGTATCAGGCATATCAACCACATCAAGCATAAAAACTTGCAAGACTGGCGATTAGGATGAAATCAGGGATCGAACGGGAAACGGAACTACCAAAAAAGGGGATTTCTGTGAAATCTCCGAAATGAATGAGCAACAGCCTGAGAATGAAATTGGACCGTGGATGGGTATCAGCTGTGTCAACAAAAACAAAAAAATAATAACTCGTCCTTGTAAGGACTAGCGATTTGAGTCAAATCAGGGATGGAACGGGAAACGGGACAGCCAAAGGGAAATCTCTTCTTGGAAATCTCTGAGCTGAAGAAGAACAGCGTCAGAATGAAACAGACCGTGGAGGGGTATCAGCGATATTAGGCAAATTTAGTATAATTACTCAACCATCCAAGGACTAGCGATTGGAATGAAATCAGGAATGAAAGTGAAGCCAGGAATGACATGGGGAACGGAACGGTCAACCGAAAATCTCTAGGAAATCTCTGAACTGAATGAAGAGTTGACTGAGAATGAAATAGAACATGCACGGGTATCGGACCTGTAAACAAAATCAAGCATAATAGCTAACTCAGCCTTGCAAGAACTGAAGAATAGAACGAAAACAGGAATGGAACAAGGAACGGAACGGCCAAAAAAGGAAAATAAAATGCTGGGAAATCTCTGAACTGAATGAAGAGATGAATGAGAGTGAAACTAACCGCTGACAGGTATCAGCCGTGCGAACGACATGGACGATAATAACCCACCCTTGCAAGGAGTTGCGATTGGTATGAAATCGTTAATGGAACGAGGAACGGAACGGCCAAAAAGGAAACCTCTTTTGGGAAATCTCTAAAGAACAGCCTGAGAGTGAATGAAGAACATTCTGAAGATTAAATCGACCGCGGAGGGGTATCAGCTGTATCAACCACATTAAGGATAGTAACCCCTTCCTTGCAAGCTTTAACCACGAAAATGCATTATTATCCATCAATGCACGCCTTAATTACGAAAAAATAACAATCCACCTTTGTAAGCCGTTTTATCTCCAATATTTGGTCTCTTTGTTGAAAAACGTGTTCAGTTGCTTTGCATTAAATATATCATCTTGTATATATGAATTTACCATGTCTTGGTGTAAATATTTCAAAGATAGAAATGAAGCTGAATTTAAAAATTTCAAAAATAGAGATCTGCGAGTGAGACAGTGAGACAATTTGAAATTAGAAAAGCAACAGTTTCATGTCTTAACATCAGGGATTACTTAGTAGCTGACACAACTTTGCTATAGAACAGTAATATTCAGTTAGAAATGTAAATGCAAAATGGTTTCGTTAAATAAAAAATTTCCTAAAATGTATATAAATGCGAAATTGAATACTAGACTAATTTGTCAGATGCCATTTTCTGTTGTTTTCTTTTAAGAATATTCCACTCTGTCAAAGGGCCTTGGCCACCTTGTAAGCAACTTAGTGGGATTGTTGTTTCACCTGCAAGCTTTTTCTTTCCAGCACGACCAATTTTTCCATAGACTCTAAAACGGAAGGCAATTTGGCCTAATGCTTGCTCTGCGACATCTTCAACTTCAAATGTTTGATTGAAAACAGGTGTGGATGTTGACTTGTACTTCGTTTTAAATCGGTGCTTTTTGAATGGCAGAAGAGTTGCATGTACTTGCCAATAGATTTTCTCACTTCCAGTGTGTATCAAGCACTGAGCTTGTTTTATTCCTACTTTTACTATCCAATGACTCTTATCATACTCTAAATATGTTTGTAACCTTCCTGGGGATACTTCTTCGCCGAACTCTTCTATATTTTCTGATACGACTGATATTCCTGATAAAAAGCTTTCCATCGAGTCTGACCTTTTTGCAGCAGTTAACGTTCCATAGCCGTCATCACTGGATCCGACCAAAGGATAACTCTCGACGCTTGATTTCGATGTTACACCACCAAATCTCACTTTTCCAATCGGTTTCGTTATTTTCTTGAACACAGACTTAAAAGAAGAACCTCGTTTGGACTTTTCTGGAGTGAAAGATGTTTCTGTTACAACTATCTCAGGAACTGAATTCTCTCCTTCGTATTTTTCTTCTTCATTTAAAGTAACTTCATCCATAACTGTTTCTGTCATTACATTTTCATCATTAACACCTTTCTGCTTTAATGGCGCCTTCTTTTCTTCTTCAAGATCACTTTCTAATTCACTCTCCTCTGCTTCATCGCCTTCCTTTTTGTCGCCCATGCAATGAAAAACATCCTTCTTCAAAACGAAGTAAATTCCAACCAGAATACCTATTACTCCGATAAGAGCTGCCAGGAATATAATGGCCGTCTTGAATTTGTCTGAAAAGGCTGTGAAAGAAAGAACACTCGCTTTTAACAAGAATATTCACCCAAAATCAACAATAGGTGATTAAATCGACCAAAGACAAACTTAATTAAATTAAGATTTTGGCTATTGGTTTTATTATTATTTAACAAAATATCGATATATAATACCAAAATTTCTCAGCACTATGAGACTTGAGATAAGTTTCAAAAAAACGACAACAGATTTTAGCTTGAAAGACATGTTTCGGATTCATCATCCATCTTCAGTTAAATTAACGTTTACACGGTGTGATTATTTATAACAAAATTAATTGGCATTTTACAGAAACGTTACAATATTTGAAAATACAAAGGTAACTTCCATATTCTCTGAAATTTGAAAGTTTAAATAAACAATTGTTTCATGTCAATTTAGGTTTGAACTTTAATTTTCCTCCCTGTGTTGTTTTCGTGTTGTTCGTCATGTGCCTTGTACAAATAATGTGTCTTTTACTATTGGTTAGTAAATTGACATTAAACAATTGTATTTTTAACTTTCAAATTTCAAATTTTAAGTTACCTTTTGTATTTTCAAATATTGTAACGGTTTTTTGTAAATTTGCCAATTAATTTTGTTATAAATAATCACACCGTGTAAACGTTAATTTAACTGAAGATGGATGATGAATCCGAAACATGTCTTTCAAGCTAAAATCTGTTGTCGTTTTTTTGAAACTTATCTCGATATATAATAATATTTAACATAGATTTGGCTTTGTTTTTTTTTTATTTTCTGGTAGGTTATCATCTGCAGAGCTTAAAGCCTGGTTCCCATATAGCCAAAAGTGGCAAAGGCATTCCTGAGACACGCCTTTACCAGTGCTGAGACAGTGCTGCGACGTTTTTAGTTTCAATGGAAACACTTTCTTATGGTGGCCCTACCGTGGCTGGGCACTTGCTCTCCCGCGGTAGCGCCAATATAAAAAGTTGAATTTTGCTCAACTTTCCCGAAGATTTTAATGGAAACATGCACCGCACGTGTCTGTGACAGCTATCTTGTTCTAATTGAGCACATGACTGTAAAAGGCCAACCAAATGCAAGCAATTATGAAACCATTTTACTACAACTACTGTCTCAGCACTGCCCCCACAACTTATGGCTATATGGAAACAAAACGTCCCAACACTTTCTCTGCACTGATACAGCCGTGTCTCAGTACTTGCGCTGCAACTCATGGCTATATAGAAACCAGGCTTTAATTCTTATTTCATGCGTATATGAAAACAGTGGCTATATGGAAACAGTCATTCAGTTAGAAAGCCAGTCAGTTAGTTGTAACACATTTTATTTGAATGGTGAATTTCGTGACTTTACTCTGATTCTATCTAAACGATTCTTCCGTTCCCCTATCTCCGTACCATATCATTATTGTCATTCATTCAACCATAAATTGTTTTTCAACTCTTAATCAGAATTTCATCCCTCCTTCTAACAAACCTTTCAATTAAAATTTCATGGGAATATACTTTCATATTAAAGATTAATGTTGGTAAAAAGAAAAGACAATAAAAAAACAAGTACTGGTGTAATCAGCTGGCAGTTTTGGCATAGTTAAAAGTCTTCTTTTCAACTTTTAGCTTCTTCTTTATAAAAGAGTTGCATAGTTTCTGCAATGCAGATATTTGGATGCAGAGATTTATTGCAAGTAAACATGTCCTTTCAGTTAAAAACTAAAATATTTGCACAGTACTGACGTTTTTTAACATTGGGAGATTAGTCTTTTATTACCCACATTGTTGAAATCGTAGTAATGTAAGCGAAATAAGGTTTTTTAAACCTTAACCTTAACCTTAACCTTAACAATAAAACCTTAACTTGGTAAAGGTTTTCACCAAGCATTGATATAATTATACGCTGAATCGAAAAGTATCTCTCGGGGTCAAAAATAGATTTCATTTCTAAGATGATCTAAATCTAAATTTAAATATTTCCAGTTCTTGTTTTTTTGGGCAGTCAGAGAACTTGATCCGCACGGAAATTAATCCCCGTTTATCATGCGTCCCAGCGGTTCATAATTAACTTTATTCGGTGACTGAGAGTAAAATTCGACGTTAAAGACGCGCGCAGAGGAATTTTAAATGGGTTTGGATCATCAGATACATAACTATGTTGCCAAGATGGATATTCAAGAAATTCTTAAGAAACTTTCAGCACTTAAAATTTGAAAAAAACTTTCAGTACTGGATCAATTTTTTAGTTTCTGATAAAAAAATACGTGTATGTACATATTAATATATATAGCTATTCAGCAATATATACCGTATATCTATGCATAGCTTTATATCAGCTATTATGTAGCAACTACTTATGAATATTATAGCTAGCGCAAGCAAGCTGCGCAATTTACAAGAAAATCTCTCCTTGCAAAGAAAGAAAGAGCTTGAAAGTAGTGGATTACCTTTAATATTGAAATATTTCATCGTCTTTCTCATTTCACAAGAAACGCTACGAAATCATTCTCAAATTCACAAACAGGACGACCTGTTACACGGATGAAATAAGTCAGCACCGGAAGTCAACGCTTTCGAAGATAACCACAAAACAATGTCGTCATTCATCTCATTTCGTGCTTTATTGATTAACCTGCTAAATTTACCAATTTATACCTTTGCAGTCCCACGCTAGCGAATCTACACGCACTACTGTGGTCGATACGTACTGCTGTGGTGGTATATTTTGCGTACTGATATGGTGTTTGTTACGTAATGTGGTGGGTACGCACTACTGTGGTGGGTTATTATGCTTGATGTGGTGGGTTATTGTGCTTGATGTGGTGGGTTATTATGCTTGATGTGGGGGTTATTATGCTTGATGTGGGGGTTATTATGCTTGATGTGGTTGTATATTTTGCGTACTGTGGGGGATAAGCACTACTGTGATGGGTTATTATGCTTGATACGGTGGGTAATTACGCTTGATGTGTGGTTTTTTGCGTACTGTGGTGGATAAGTGCTACTGTGGTTGGTTATTATGCTTGATGTGGTGCTATATTTTGCGTACTGTGGTGGGTAAGCACTACTTGGTGGGCTATTATGCTGGATGTGGTGGGTAATTACGCTTGATGTGGTGGTGTTTCTGCGTACTGTGTGGATAAGCACTACTGTTGTGGGCTATTCTTGATGTGGTAAGTTATTATGTTTGATGTAGTGGTTTAATTTGCGTACTGTGGTGGATAAGCACTACTGTGGTGGGTTATTATGCTTGTGTTGGTGGGTTATTTTGCTTGATGTGGTGCTATATTTTGCGTACTGTGGTGGGTAAGCACTACTTGGTGGGCTATTATGCTGGATGTGGTGGGTAATTACGCTTGATGTGGTGGTGTTTCTGCGTACTGTGGTGGATAAGCACTACTGTGGTTGGTTATTCTTGATGTGGTGAGTTATTTTGTTTGATGTGGTGGTATAATTTGCGTACAGTGGTGGATAAGCACTACTGTGGTAGGTTATTTTCCTGAAGCAATTTCCAAGCATATTCCGGCAATATTTTTACTTTTGAAAGTATCATGAAACAAGAACAGAGCCAATCCAAATTTTAGAAAAATATTGAATGGCGATTTTTTTCAAAAATTATTGGTGATTCCTTCCATTGACTCCCTTCACAAATTCTACTCTGATGTGTTTGCAAGGTTTATGATACCCTTGGAGGAAGGTTTCAGCAAAAAGAAGCAAGTAATTTTTGAAAAAGTTCCCCATTTCATATTTTTCTAAAATATGGAATGGCTTTGTTTTTGTTTACTTATACTTTCAAAAGGAAAAATATTGGCGGAATATGCTTGGAAATTTTTTCTCTTTGAATTTATGCATTTTGATACCATCCATCATTCCACTCCATAATTCCATTGCATCATTCCATAATACTTCAGAGATAGACTTCTTGTATGGTAAACACCTGGGGACATCAGTTTGGAAATTCTAACCAGTGTCCATGTGAGTTTACCCTGGTGTTTGAATTCATCTGGTCTTTGTTAATCTGTTCGATTTCAGAAAGTTTAAATGAAGCGCTTTCTCATCCCAAAGAACCAAATTACAGATGTGAGGGAACTCATAAGAAAAGCAATTTACACCGGAAGAGATCATAAAACATAGCTACACAAAACAAGAATTCTGATGTAAGCAATTTACACCGGAAGAGATCATAAAACATAGCTACACAAAGCAAGAATTCTGATGTAACAAGATATCAGCCTCAGTTACACTATGCCGGCATGCCTCGTCGCGCCTTGAATTTTGTATCGGACAGGGCTTTCAGTTACATAATGATGACTAGCTATGGTATAAGACACTCCGCAAGTCGTCTTGAAAATCATTGCGCTCTGGAGGTCATACGAAAATCAAGCCGCCACACAGTACAGTGTTATCATGCAATCCAATATATGACGCTCCGTGCGAAGCAAACCTGCAAAGGAGCTGTTGTGGTGTCTCAGTGTAACTGCAATGATTGTCGTGAATTTTGCAACTATTTTTGGGTAACCCATGATTTGAATTCCCTGAATAATCGTTCCCCCTGCTTATTAATTTTTTAAAAATTGTCCAACCCCTGCTCTTATTTCAACCCCCTTTTATCTTGAACATAATTTGCTGAATGAGTAAATTAAATTATAATTCGAATATGTTTTTCTTTTCTGTCCTATGAATTAACATATATAATACATATAATCATTGCCATCTTGCAAAATAGCTTTCGTTTGCTATTGTACGATATCATACAAACGTTAGAGTTTCTGTTATGCTAAAGAAATTGGTTTTTTATTTTCCAACCCCATCCCCCTCTTTCTTCAAACCCCCCTCCATTCATTAAATTTTTACAATATTTCCAATACTCTGATTATTCCCACCCCCCTGATTATTTGGTATTTCAGAGTACAAATTTTTGCTGTCCTAGCACTTGTTTTCTTAATATTATAAACATTCAACATTCCCAATTCTATAAAGGATTTGACAGCAAAAATGAAGTAGGTGAAATTTTTACACCCACTGGGTCTAAGCCCTTATAAAATCATGAACTTTTAACACTTCTAAAACAATAATACCAGCGCTGAGAAAGTAAAACTTTGCACCTAGACTAAATTTTGGGTGCTTTACATGATTTTTGCATCAAAAAATTGATATCTTCTGATTTGGAGAAGTTAAAATTCTACCAAATCGCCCTATACATATCTTGCTATATAATTTCAATATAGATGACTTTTCTAAACGTTTCGATCTATGATCTTCATCAGTAACTCAATACTATACTGATGAAGATCATAGATCATAGAAGTTACTGATGAAGATCATAGATCAAACGTTTATAGTCATCTATATTTTTGAAATTCTTGTTTATATTTTATATACAGTAGATTTAGTTTAGGAGCTTATGTCTAATAGCTCCCTTGCTATATATTCTGCTAATCACCACACAAGTATATATCAAAGTTTCAGCATTGTCTCATTGGTTAAAACTGTGTTTGTCGCAAGTGCTGTATGTGTCATCTTTATGGGGTTTTGGGTTCTATTCACCTTCCAGACTTGTTTTATTTTTATCTTTGAAAACTCAGCTAAGCTAAAGTAGACTTAAGTAGTAAAATAAAATGTGTACTTCCAGGGGATATACAGTTTGAGGAATAGGGGCGATTGATCTTTCTCTTCTCTAGTTTTTGTTCTTCGGTCTTTCAGTCTTATGGTATGTTAATATCATAATGATTCATTATCGTGATCGGCCTACGTCCACATGTGGGGTGGGGCTGCAGCTTTGCTTGGAAAGGTCTGAGAAAGAATCGTTAAAATATCCATGTGTAATAATTTACCTACTGCATTTATTTAGTCTACTATGAAAATAATGAATTTCGCTACTTTTGTAAATCATAAAAACGAAACAATCATAAAAATTAGTGCTGGTACATACCCATTATAATTAGATTCGTCCATGCGGGTAAAATAAATAGGCCTAAATTTCAGCGCATTCTCTCTCTTGTCACAGTCAGGGACAACAAAATGATAAATAAAATAGCCAGCTTCATTTATAGAGAACAGACTGCAACAGCGAGCATGTTGTTATCCTCCCGAAGACTGCTGGTTTTGTTGGAAAATAACTTCTCACTCTCACATCGATAAATTATCTCGATTGATGAGATGCAGCCAGTGGTTCGGTTCTTGGTTCTTCTGAAATATTGAAAAAAAAACCCAAGGCCCCACACCCACACCACACAGGATGGTGTGCCTAGTGCAGTGAAAGCCCGGGGGGTACTTCACTTATGAATGGACGGGGATGTGCCGCCCAGATTTCGGAAACCCACCCACTTATAATGTAAACCTTTGCAGAAACAGACCCTATTTTATGAGTAGAAGTAAGCGGAATATGAGAATAATAAGACTTTCTAGACCTGTTTATTGTTTGATATTGCACTACGAACATCTTTGACGCGATTTTGCCACTTTACTGACAGAATTAAAGTTAAACTTTTGACTTTTCTTCAATTTACCACCCATTTTTACGGGGTTTTGGTTAAAATCATACCCATGTTTAGAGAATTTCAGTGCCCAAAACCCACCCATATGGGCGACACATACCCGTACCCAAATTATACTAAGTACCTCCCGGGGGGGGTGAAAGTTTGAAATCTAAATCCGGATAAACACCAAGGGTTTGGAGTAAAATCTAAAAAAGCGCCCAGGAGCTTTGATTTGATTTAACATATTTACGCGCTTTTTTTATAAGGAACCACATTATTTAGGGCCACTTTTTAAGGAACCTATACCTGTAGAAACCCCGAAAATTTTAAGAACTTATACTACTAAAGAGAACTTTTCATTGTTGAATATTTTTATCACTGCAAACAATCAAGAATTGGAAAGCTAGTTCCATTCATTTGCAGTAAAAAATCACGTAAGTTATACGTTACTCCTAGGTGCCTAATTGCTGGGGTGGTCGGAATAGGCGGGTGTTTGGAACGACCGTCAGGATATAATTGGCGGGGGGTCGGAGTAAAAGGGGGGTCGTACTTACTTTGTTTGACAAACTTTGTCTGGAAACTGCTGAAAAGCAAAGCGAGGCGCCCTAGAGTTCTTATAGGCTGAGGAAATCCATAGGTCTAACCAACAAATTGAGTGTGCAAGTGAAATTTCACACCAAGACGGTCATAGTAAGTTTAAGGAAAAATATCCACATCAATATTAAGCAATCTTAATAAGCGGGGGGTCCTCATAAGAGCGAAGGGGTTGGAAATTTTTCAAAAAATGTAATTAGCAGGGGGGACGGCAATTAGGCACCTACAACCCTTTACAAAATATATTGAGACCAGCAAACAACACACACGCAATATTCTAAAACATCATTTTTCGCTGCCCCCTCCCCCCCTTCAAGCAATGTTGTGTCTAGCTTTTGTTTTCCAGCAGCCAGTTCAAGCTATTCAACACCAAACAACATTGACTGAGGGGGAAGGGGATGTGGTCTCACATATTTTGTGAAGGGTTGTAGAAGTAGGCATATATCAATATCTTCCCCATTTCCGCGGCTCTTTCTCCGTGGTGACTCGTGCATTGACCGGAAAGTTTATTTCCTATTTGAGCATGGGTCACATTAAAGTCGACTTGGAGCAGGGCTCCCTGACTGGAGCAATAGAAGTATCAGCAAATACTGAAATTACGAATGTTTTTCTGCTTTCACACTGATATGACTAATCAAAAATTGCCTGTTGGCTCATTTCTTTGGAGAAGGACAAAGAAATGAGCTTATAGGCATTTTTCGACTCCACTGCATCTGTCAGGGAAATTTTAAGTAGAAATGAATCCTTATGTTCTCTAGTTAGGCTGGTAGAAGAGAAATGTTGTCCAATTGCCTGATTCAAAAGATGTAATAGAAGGATTTTACAAGAGAATTTTATTTATTAAACAAAGAATTGAGGAAAATTGAGAATTATTGAGAATTCATTTCTTCTACTACTAGAGAATTTAAAGATTCATTTCTACTTAAAATTGCCCTAACAGATGCAGGGCAGTCAAAAATTGCTTGTAGGCTCATTTTTTGTCCTCCTCCAGGGAAATCTTTAGTAAAAGGCGAAAGATTTGTACGATCTGAAGGAAGACCAGAGCATGCCAATACTATCCGTTGAACATAGATGCAGCTGGCCATCTCGATCGGCAGTGATGTGGGGAAATTCAATTGAGCATGCTTCTAAAAATCTGTCAATTTCCTTTGCTTACCATTTTTGTTCGTTAATTTTACCACCAATAATATCTTTCTCCGTAGCTCTCGAGTTTATAACCGGTCTCTTATGGCGTATATGTTCAAAAGAATTTAATGATTGATTTTAGACTAAAATGCACCCTGACAGAAGCAGGGCAGTCAAAAATTGCCTATAGGCTCATTTCTTTGTCCTCCTCCACGGAAATCTTTAGTAAAAGGCGAAAGATTTGTACGATCTGAAGGAAGACCAGAGCATGCCAATACTATCCGTTGAACATAGATGCAGCTGGCCATCTCGATCGGCAGTGATGTGGGGAAATTCAATTGAGCATGCTTCTAAAAATCTGTCAATTTCCTTTGCTTACCATTTTTGTTCGTTAATTTTACCACCAATAATATCTTTCTCCGTAGCTCTCGAGTTTATAACCGGTCTCTTATGGCGTATATGTTCAAAAGAATTTAATGATTGATTTTAGACTAAAATGCACCCTGACAGAAGCAGGGCAGTCAAAAATTGCCTATAGGCTCATTTCTTTGTCCTCCTCCACGGAAATCTTTAGTAAAAGGCGAAAGATTTGTACGATCTGAAGGAAGACCAGAGCATGCCAATACTATCCGTTGAACATAGATGCAGCTGGCCATCTCGATCGGCAGTGATGTGGGGAAATTCAATTGAGCATGCTTCTAAAAATCTGTCAATTTCCTTTGCTTACCATTTTTGTTCGTTAATTATACCACCAATAATATCTTTCTCCGTAGCTCTCCAGTTTATAACCGTTCTCTTGTGGCGCATATGTTCAAAAGAATTTAAGGATTGATTTCTAATAAAAGGCGCCCTGACAGTTGCAGGGCAGTCAAAAATTGTCTATAGGCTCATTTCTTTGTCCTCCTCCACGGAAATCTTTAGTAAAAGGCGAAAGATTTGTACAATCTGAAGGAAGATCAGAGCGTGCAATTTACTGTCCATCAACAACGTGGCACAAGTCTGTTCCAAGTAGCTTTGATGTGGGTATATTTTATTGCGCATGCTAAAATATCAATCAGCTCTCAATTCACAATATACTAGAATCTAATGTTCTCATGTTTCATCAATTTTTTGTTTAATAAATAAAATTTTCTCGAAAATCCTTCTATTCGTCTTTGGAATC
Source organism: Chrysaora quinquecirrha (assembly GCA_014526335.1). NCBI lineage: Eukaryota > Metazoa > Cnidaria > Scyphozoa > Semaeostomeae > Pelagiidae > Chrysaora > Chrysaora quinquecirrha. The sequence goes on along the minus strand of JACTAT010000165.1, from coordinate 174,269 downwards.
GGGCAATTGGACAACATTTCTCTTGCAGCTACCTGCCCAGAGAATTTAAGGACTTGTTTCTACTTAAAATTGCCCAAACAGATGCAGGGCAGTCAATAATTGCCTATAGGCTCATTTCTTTGTCCTCCTCCACGGAAATCGTTAGTAAAAGGCGAAAGATTTGTACGATCTGAAGGAAGACCAGAGCGTGCTATCTAATGTCCATACACAACGTGGCACTGGTCTGTTGCAAGTCGCTTCAATGTGGGTATATTTTATTGCGCTTGCTAAAATATCAATCATCTCTCAATTCACAATATACTAGAACGTAGTAATTCTCATTTTTTTTTTTTTAGTAAATAAAATTCTCTTGTAAAATCTTTCTGTTACATCTTTGGAATCAGCCAATTGGACAACATTTCTCTTGTAGCTGTAAACAGGTTATGGCCGGAGAGGAGAGATGATTAGATGAAACACAGAAAACACAACTTCTTTAACGTCGACGTCCGTTTCTTTTATCGACTCGGCGAGGTGATCTGAGATCCCTGCCATTGAGCCTAGAATTCTCTTAATCCATACCTTACAAGATCATTTATACATTTTGCTTCACAAATACAATGTCTACTAATTAACCTTATATGGTCAATAACTGAGGTCGTTAGTGTTAGATTACACAGTAGGCACAGTAAAACTAACGTTAATTGTCACGCGGTGAAATACAAGTAAATAATAAACAATATTCGATGCGTCATAAACCTTACTTCGATCCTAAGGATTTCCCTGAGGCTAAAACGTGATTCTGTTGGCTCATACCCAAGAGCCTCCCTCGGTACTCTCACGAAAATACAACGAAAAAATAAACAGGAACTTCTCAGTCTTTCTCAAGCACTGAAAGTCCTAAACAGCATGCAACACATAAAACGAGTACACCTCACCCTTTCTCAAGCGATGAGTGTCTAAACTGAAGTATCGAAACAATACGGTTAAAAGTACTTTTTCAAGTTACTTCCTAACCGCCCTAGTCGTCCGACGCTAGCCTATCTATCTATAACTCTAAATTTAGCAGTATTACATAGCTGCAAGGAGAATTTCAGGATTCATTTCTACTAAAAAGCACCCTGGCAGAATCAGGGCAGACAATCATTTCTTTGTCCACCTCCAAGGAATTCTTTAGTAAAAAGCGAAATATTTGTGCAATCTTAAGGAAGACCAGAGTGTGACATTAAAATTCCATCAACAACTGTGCACCGGATTTTGTCAACTGGTTTTGATGTGGGTATATTTTATTGCGCATGCTAAAAATCAAGAATCTCTCAGTTCACAATACACGCAAACCTAATTCTTCCCCATTTTACTCTATTTTTTGCTTGGTAATGACAAATCCTTTGTAAAATTCTTCTGTTTTGTCCACGGGTGTGTCAATTGGATAACATTTCTCTAATAAACTAAACGCCCAGTGAATTTAAGTATTGACTTCTACTAAGACGCGCCCTGACTGATGCAGGGCTGTCACTGTCAAAAATTGCCTATAGGCTCATTTCTTTGTCCTCCTCCACGGAAATCTTTCGTAAAAGGCGACAGATTTGTACGATGTGAAGGAAGACCAGAGCGTGCCATTTAAATGTTCAACAACATCGGGACACTAGTCTGTTCCAAATGGCTTCGATTTTTGTATATCTTGTTGCGCATGCGAAAAATCAAGCATGTCTCAATTCACAGTATACTAGAATCTGATAATTCTCTATATCCTCTACACACTTTTCTTTTTATAAGAATACAGTCTATAAGAATATTCAGGCTCAAAATTGCTGAAATTTAAGAATTATTTAAGAATAATCTGAGGCTCAAGCTTGACCAGGATCATTTTTTTCTCTGCGTTTTTTACACTGCACAATAAGTGTGATTGTCAGGCAACTGTATTTGTTTTGAAATGCATACATCCTGTCTGACTCTTTGATACAGTAACTCTTTTTATTAATAAAATAACAAATGACAAAGATTTGACTTATTTCTCTTGATCTTCAGGCCAATTTACAACATTGATGATCAAGAATAATTTAAGAATATTTTCAGGCTCAAAATCGAATAAGCTTAAGAATAATCGAGGCTCGGCAAAAAATAAGGTATTCTTATAAAAGAAAAAGTGTGTATTTCTTATTACTATTATTTGTCCATTAAATATGTTTATCACAAAAACGGAAGGACTGTGAAGCTTTCTAACAGTAGGGAATTCGAGGGGGACTCCAACAACCAAAGTCTAGGTCCCCAAATAAAGTAACATCGTCCCTCCTGGAGTATTAACCCCACTTAAACCCCCTTTGTCAAACTAGCATTTTCTACTGAAAAGCACCTATTTCTATGAAAGCACCCTGAGTGACAAAAGCGAAGGAAGGCAATCAATCAAAAATATATACTCCCTAACTCCCTTGCCCTGGTTAAAATTCCCTTGACATATCAACTAATGCGCGCGCAACATAAACAACAGCATCAACAACACATAAATAGCTTTATCGCAATGGCGGCTGCAAGGACTTCAAGTTGCGATTTTTACCAGGATGAAAGATGCGATCTTGGCAGCTTTGTTGTTTCTGTAGAACGATTGAAAAGGCTAGCAAGACCAGTGATAATTACAATAAGGCTTTTAACTTCCATCATAAAGTAAGATTATTTTGAATATTTGTTTGATAAAAAAGTTGTAGGCCAAGGCCCAAGGGCAAGACCAATCAATATTTTTAATTTTATACACTCTAAATACATATTTCAGACAAAATTCTGATAAAACTGCGTAATACACTTCAACTCGAGATATTATAGAGTGTTAAGTAAAAAAACCATAAAAACTTTTAGAAGAAAAATGAAACAAAATACTGTAAGCTCTAATAAAATTGATAAAAAATGAATAAAAAACTGTTCTAAAATTAAATAAGTTCATAAGCCAATCAAAATTTATGTTAATGATTGTAACATTCCGCGTCTGTTATTATATTACTAATAAGACTAGTGTTAGTCAACACTATCAAAAAACATATGGTCCCTGATTTTGATACTTGTGTGATAGAGTTTATCTTTATGTTCTTCCTCTGATTCTGGCTGATCAGAGCTGATCATCTGATGTTCTGACCTTTTACCTTGCCAATATAATATATCAAATTGAATTTCAGCTGCCACAGCATTAATGACCTCTTCATATTAGGGGGATACCCCACCCAGGTGGGATATCTCACTGAGTTTGGATGATTTTCAGCTTGTATTCATATTTTGAATATTCAGCCTGACAAAGGGCCTTTTCACATATGTATGAGATAATGCGATGGGATATCCGTACTGAGGAAAGATCCATATGATACTTTGTTTTGTATGTGAAAACTAAATTGCATTCATACAAGATGTGAGATATCCCTACCAAGGTGAGATCTTACTGCCGTGCTGGTTAGATCTCTCTTCGGTGGGATGAAAATTTCCCATATGAAAAAATTCCAGTGACCAACCTCAAAAGTGGGATGGATTTGTTAATTATATGCAGGCGCAAATCCAATAAGTAATAAACAATTTAACAATTTGAGATGAATTAGAATGATTTGCTCTTTGAAAAACAGGAGCTAGCAAAGGTGAAATATTGGTGAAATATTGTATTTAGTGCAAGTTGCTAGGACTATGAGTATGCAATGTAAAACGTTTAAGAACCATTTATGTGCCCTTTAAAAAACATGATCAGGTTATTAATGGACCTATGCCTGGTTGACTTCCATTGATGGAAATGATATTATAACACTTGCTGAAATGTTCCTGTTAAAATCTCATCTTATTTGTAATGTTTAGTAGCATTCACGTACACAGACACTTTCTGCCTTTCCAAGATTTTTGATGGTATGTTAAATTTTTTTCTAGGTGGAAATATCCACTCATATCATTGATTTTAATTCCACTGAGCTGTTCAATGATAGTCTTCAAGCCTGGTAAATTTTCCACATTTAAACTGCTGTATACAATAATTCATTTTTTGAGATTTCCTCAAGTATATCTTTGACTAACAAAGAAAACTACAAGTTCATTACAGTACATTGATTATCCAAACAGGTCAATTTTATGGAGGGTCGTTTAGATCAGCAAAGAATTCTGATAATCAAGGACAACAATTTCACTTGCTAACCTTCCTTTCATGTTTATTGTTACCACCTGCAGGTTCTAAGTGTTGCTCAAATGGATTGCAGATGACATTAGTAGAATTTTTACAACACGACGTGGCTACATTACTGCCGAGAAAATGTTATTGTTTCTGAAAAGGTTTAAGTCAGTTGAAAACGATATATAAACTGATTTAATACAATGATTAAAATGATATAGTAATTATATTTGACAAAAGTTCAAAATAGTGGGGCTTGCATTTGGTTAATCTAAAATTAATTTGGATAAAACAGAAGGGTTAAGAAATTTTTGCATTTTCTGAAAATTGAGCTTCAAATAATCCAGGTTTGGAAAAACTACAAATACAGTATTATCCTCTTATAACATACTTGAAGGGACCATTATGGACCACTATGATAGTATTTGGTATGTAATAAGCAGAGTGGGTTATAAACATGGTATTTCTCTTGCTCTTGGGACAATTAATATGGTATGTTATATTCAAGAGTAGATTATAAGCAAGCATGTTTGCTATGCACAAAAGTTTTCACTGAAAAATTTCAAGTTTCTAATGGTTTTCTATAAAACAGCACAATTTTTGAAAAGATTCAGTACCATGAAGAAAGAGACCAAAGAGAGAGACAATTTTACGACGTTTCGGGCATTACCCTTTATCAAGTAATGGTTAAATTTAAAATAGCAAATATATGTAATTTGAGAAAAAAATTGAAAACGAGGCAAAATAAAGATTTACAGGAAAAACAAATAAACAAATACTATGCGTGGATCTATAAAAAACGAGAACTGTTTATTAAGTCCCTGAGGATTTAGTGTACCTAGTTTATGAATTATTTTCTTCTCTAATGTTTTCCTTGCTCTAGAATCTGATGGTGCATGTGTAAGGGCTTGAACTTTCATGTCGTTGATGGAGTGGTTTAGGGAGTTGAAGTGTTTGGAGATGTTGATGTCAGCGTCGTCTTGGTGATTCTGTTGGAGGTATATTTTATTTTTGACATTTCTGAGATGTTCACCAAAGCGGTTATTCAACTGACGGGATGTTTCACCAATGTAGGGGAAGTTGCATTTTGAACAGCGGATACAGTAGATGAGACAGGAAGAGGAACAAATAAAGTGTTGTCGAACAGTGAAATTAGAGGAACCAGAAGAGGACTTGATGGATGTGTTGTTGTCGATGTGGGAGCAGGTGTTACAATTGCCATGGTTACAGGGAGAGGAGCCAGGTTGCTGGGCTGATGGAAGGCTGGATTTGACTAGGAGGTCTCGAAGATATCGCGACGGTAGACCAGAAGAGGTTTTTCTTTAAATATATTTGAGGTTTCGGGAGATTGAGTAAGGATGTTGTAATTCTGCATGATGATGTTGCGGACTTGACGGTATAGTGGGTGGTAAGTTAAGGTAAGTGGAATACGGTTAGTGCTTTGATTGTTTCGTTGTTAGTACAGAGCGTCGTGGCGTGAAATATCAAAAACTTTGGTGTGAGCATTCTTTATTACATTATCAGGATAACCAGAATTGAGGAAAAAATTGTGCATTTCTTGAGCTTTGGATTTGAAATCATGATCGTCAGAGCATAAACGGCGGAGGCGAAGGAATTGGGATAGAGGTATAGAGTTCTTGCATTTGGGTGGGTGTGATGATTTATAATCGAGGTAGCGATGGGCATCGGTTTCTTGGTAATAAATGGACTTGTTGAGATGGTCACCAGAAATGGACAGGTTGATATCGAGGAAGGACAGGCTGCAATGAGTGATGTTGACGGTGAATTGTAAGGCAGGGTGGAAGTTGGACACAAAATCGATAAATCTTTGAAGTTGTTGAAGCAGCAGGGAAGATGCACCAACGACATCGTCGATGTATCGTAGTAGCAGATCGGGAAAAGGACCGGTATACGACTGGGAGATTAGATATTCTTGATATCCAACGAACAGGCAGGCATAGCTGGGACCGAGTTTACTACCCACAGCAACTCCTCCAACTTGAACAAAATATTGCGAAACGAAGAGGAAGCCGTTGGTAGTAAGAACCAATTCAGCAAGGCGAAGAAGGGTAGATGTTGGGGGGTCTTGTGAAGGTCTGAGATCCATAAAATGTTTGAGTGCGACGAGACCATCAGTATTTGGAATAACAGTGTAGAGTGATTTCACGTCCATTGTAAAGAGGTATCTTCCGGAGCCTTTGAAATGGAAGTTGTCGAATATGCGTAGGGCGTCGGATGTGTCTTTAACATAAGTGGGTAAGGTTTTCACGATAGGAGTTAGAATGGCATCAAGGAATGTTGCAATTTGAGATGAAGGGCAGGAGACGGCGGAGACGATGGGGCGACCAGGGATGTTGGGTTTGTGTATCTTTGGTAACATATAAAAAATAGGAGTGCGAAGGTGTGAAGAATACAGTTTCGTAGCATTGATGGGAAGATTGTTGTTGTCCATTTCGACTTGGATAGAGGTGATGATTGTTTTGTTGAATTTGTTTGTAGGATTGCGGGCAGAGTGACGGTAGAAATCGGTGTTGGATTCGAGTTGTGAGAGGCCTTCTTTGACATACAGATCTCTGCTCCAAACCACAACACAACCACCTTTGTCTGCAGGCTTGATAACGATGTCAGTGCGATTTTCCAGACGTTCAAGGGCTTTGAATTCATTGGATGTCAGGTTCCTAAAGTTCCAATACCGAGGAGAATTAACCTAAATGATACTCTTTTTAACTGGGCACTGTACCGGCTTGTGCTTCATCGGCATTGCTTAATCGTGCATATTCTTTGCTTTAAAACTGGGCTGGATTCATAATGGGACGAAATAATGTCGTTTTGAAGTTTAAAAAGAAGACCAATTGCTCGGCGGATAGAAAGAACAATGCTAAGATACGCATAAGAATTTAACATGTTGTGTAGAAGCCTTGATCAGTAAGGGAAAGAAAGAGAGATGCAACGCTTAATAAGCCTAATGAATAGCGTTGCATTCCATACATTATTCTTATAAACAAAGTTTGAAAAGAACGTATCGAGTAGGGTAGTCACACATGGCCATCATGATTTTGTCCTGCAATTGCCTTATAGACCGCAATTATTAACAGATTAACGACCTTCAGATAGTTATCCCGTTTCTGTAGGAATAAGAAGTTACTAAAGTGTTAAATACTATTATTTCTATCCATCTATTTATCTATCGGCCTATCTATCTGTCTATCTATCTATTTTTTATGTTAATGTGCATAATCTCACATGAAATAATACCTACAGCTGGTTGTTAGTTAGAAAAGGAGGTTATGCTAGAAGAAAGTCTAACAAAATGCAGTAGTTTTTCGGACATACTCTGACTCAGTGACAAGAGCAGATTGTTGCTTGGTATTACAAAGATTACGGACTGGAAGAGGTTCCTCTGCTACCAGATGATATCGAAGAATTTAATACAAGGCTAAACGTATTTTTGCCAATATCCTTCTCTGTCATAATTCTAGATTAATTGAGATTCAAGATTTTTGTAATGACCTGAGTGAAAAGCTTGACTTTTTCTATGGGTATGTTCTTCAACACACATTTCTTTTAGTATCTTAATAGAGCACTTTAATGTAAATCTTTGTGCATATCCATCTCTGGCCGTATCACTACTGGCCTTACTTTTAGTATCTATTGAACTGAAGCTTGACAAGTTCATGCCTAACTACCGCTTAACTTTGTTAAACTCTTTGGGCTTTTATTAAATTATAGCTGTTAAGGATGCGTGTATTTGAGGGTTGCATTGATAAGGCAGAGGCTTCCGCTTTCTAATCAAGTTTCTTGTATCTCAACTATTGATCAAGAACAAATTGTGTGAAAAAGAAGGAAACTTAAGAGAAAGAAGGTCTTTTTTCTGACTTTCTGTTATCTGGCTGGTTTTCTAAGTTTCCAGAGTGATGCGCATTTCTAAACTCGTTGAGTTAGTTGTTAACTGAGAACGGCTACTTTTTCAAATAAACATGTTTGTTAGAAGGGTTAGTTTAAAAGAGGGGCGTTTAGTACATTTTATCAAGTTTTAGAGGAGGCGTTTATTTGTGGGTTCTTTTAAGGGCGTATTTTTTGGTAACCTCATGTTTTTGGCAGACCTTCCTTATTCTGAAAGCGGGAGACATAGAAGGAAAAAGTTTCCTGAACCAAAAAAACACAGCTGCCGAAAACTGCAGGCTGATCAGAATAAACTCGAACTAAATTGTTTATTTTAAAACGAGAACGAGATTCCTTACGATGTCTGCGAAACCTTCCAGCTTCGCGGACAGAAGTTTTTGGGGGCCTGCTGTTTTCAGCTGACATTACCAAAAAATACGTTTCGACGTCTACCGAAAAGGGAAGGCGTCTGCTGTAAACAGAATTGACCAAAAAGATACGCCCTAAAAGAAGTGGGGCTTACAATCGAAGAAATTTGATAGCTATGTAGGACACTTATAACTGGTATTTCTTCAGTTTCGTTTCTCACCCCTTTATCATTGCTTTCCAAATTTATCTTCCTTTGCTGACATTTATATTTTTCAAGGCTTATCAACTGGAAGAGAAAAGGCTATACATTGCTGTAGGTATAATTAATTGTCAATATTGCTTTCCAGCCTTACAAATCTTCATTTCTCTTTCTCAACCTCATTTTCCATTATCTAATAGAAAGACAAATTATGAAGACATATTTTGCTTATTTGTTAAAACTCGAAAAAAGTTTTAAATTTATAATGTTCTTTATTGTAGGTTCCTCTTGGTTTTTGTTTTATTTACTATTGCGTTATTTTCGATTGAAGCAAAGTATTTGATAGCTGGAATTTTCCTTTTCTCTTGCATATTTAACTCGGGATTTATACAAGGTATTTATTTCTCAATGTTTGGCTTTCTGAATTTGTATCTTCCATTATCCTCGTTGAGACAAGGCTTTGGAAGCGGACTTATCTTTTTTGTTCCTGTTCTATGCTCTACTCCTATGACGTTTTTGGTCGAATTTGAGTATTTGTTATAACTCGGCTCAAAGTAACCATGCTCAGCTGGTGGAGAAGCTGCAGTAACATTTCAAAATAACTGTGCGGCTCATTCTTTTTTGCAGCAATAAAAGATGGCTTCAACTTCCTGTATAATTTTCCATCAAAATTCATACGAGAAACGCCAGAGCCATCCCTTGATGTGTTTGAAGAAGTCAAACCTGAAGAAATACCACCAAATTTGGACATAAAGGTTTGAATCTCTTAAATAATGTATTTTAAATAATTAATTTTCATATAGTGCCGAATATTACTGGGGACATGCTGCTTTTTCCTATCACTTAATCTTTGGGAAGTACGACCTACGAGCCTTGCATCACACCGACACGAAAATTCATAAATGACCAAACTTTTTTGTGAAACAAAGAGTTCGTTTTCTCACTTGGACTCGTCAAATAATTCTATTGGTCTTCCCGCTGTATCCGACCAGCTGATTGGTGTTTTAAATCACAATGCAAATTCAGCTTCTCTTTCCGATTGGTGCATTTCGAGCCGCATTTGGGTATAAGTTCCGCCTTTGTTCATTGTTTCGGTCTGTTTCTGACGTTCATACTCTGAGGAGTGTCAGACGAAAAAAGCGCTTAAGTATGCCCGAAAATGATTCCGCTGTTTATCGTAATTTTGAACAAAATGTAATTCTTAATTTAGTTGTGGTTCCAGTTTTAACAATTATTAGTATTAATAGTTTGCTCAAAACGGTACCAAATTTTATCATTTTGAGAATCCCCTGTGCACATATGAAACTTGTGTTCGAAAAGAGGTAGTTCAAAAGGTAGAAATAAAAGGGAAAGACAGGAAAACCACTGGGAACCATTCAATGATTTGTGGAGCAAGGCTTGGAGGTGCAGGCCTGTCGCAAGACTATATTTGTTCAAAATGTTAGAAAGTGGTATTTGGGACTTTGCATGGGTGTAGCATTTTTCATGTAACCCAAAATAGGTACATTGTCAATTTCCAACAGAAGCCGAAAAATTGATTAATACTGTAGTTAAGACATGTACCCTCTTGCTTCTCGATCTGTAAAGTAAATCGTCAGCTATTCCCCTGACTGATTGTAAATGCAACAGGCACTAGTTTTCTGATAGCAAACGTACTTGTGAAATGCAGTTAGTCAGTTGAACTGATCAAGAGTGGAAGTGTTCAAAAGCGAAGAATGGCTAATTCTTTTTTGGTTGCTACTGTAATATAGATTCTCTTTTAGTTTAAAAAACAAGATTTATTTGAAGAAAATGAGGTGGAGTTAAGCAGCTCAACAGATTCAGAAGAAATAGTAGAAAAGCAAGATATTAAGGTGAATTTCATCTCTGAACTCTTTTAACTCTCATCAGTTATTTCTGTTCACTCAGTTAATGGCATCTTCTTGCATTGTCGATTAGACTTTGAATCAATCTGTAGCTGAATTGTAGGCAACTTCATTTATGACAAAGCAATACCGGCCTCTGCACTTTTTGCAATATCTACTTCATACTGACTCAGGGCTGATTCTATCATCAGCCCTACAAAGACTAGGGGAAATGGGGCCTGCAGGTAGAAAAGTAGTCCCCGTTTGCACTAGAGAAATAGATACAGATTCCATCTTCAACCTTAAAAAAATACCGGATTTCGCCGACAACGAATCTAAACGGATCCGTTTTTCTAGTTTACCCAGAAAATACGATTCCGTTCCCAAAAAAGAACGAATCCATTGTACCCATTTAAACCGAATCTTAGGGGCATAATTTCTGAAGTACTTGGAGTTTCTCAATTAACTTCTCAAGGTTTCGAAAAATACATACAAGACTTTTGTTATTTAAAAATTTTCTCTTGAAGAGCCTTAAACTTTTATTCAATTTTTTTTGCAGTGTACTGCTGATATTGAAGAGGACCAAAACAGGCATCGAGAGCGTTCAGGTTTGTTTTTCTTTCTAATTTTCGACTCTAAAAAATAAAGTCCTAAATATCCACTAAGACACTATGTGCACTAGTGAAGAACGTCATTTTACCCTTGTAAATCAAAATTTAATATAAAATTTGATAATACATGATAGTTAATGACATAGTTGATCTAAGCTGACTAATAAGATCTCACCTAGCCCCTTGCTGTTACATTTGATTTCGTTGAAAAAAATTGATGTTGAAAAGTATAACCAGAAGTTTAAACATATTTAATAGGAAACAAACGAAAGATGACAAATGTTTGATGTTCGACTGTATTTTCCAACAGTCATCATCAGAGTAACAACTGGTCCACATCAAAACCAAAAGGCCGGTTCTGTGTAGACAGAAAGAGTTCGTTTCCTCACTTGGACTCTGAATTAATTTTATATTGGTCATGCCGCTCAATGCCCCAAGCTGATTGGTGTTTCAAACGCAATGTCAATTTCGGCTCCTCTTTCTTTTTGGTGCATTTCCGGCGCATCTGGGTATAAATTCCGCCTTGGTTTATTGTTTCGGTCTGTTTCTGACGTTCATGTTCTGAGGAGCACCAGAAGAAAAAAGCTTTCAAGTATGCCCGAAGATTTTAAAGTTTTGTGCTTCTTACAAATTAATCGAATATATAATACTATATATAATAACAAAAATTTGTCATCTTTCGTTTGTTTCGTAGTAAATATGTTTATGCTTCTATTTATAGAGCTGAGACAACTTTCGAACGAGTAAAATCGCTGTGCACGGGGGGAGGGGGTCTGGATCTGTGAAATCTCAATAATCTTGTTCTCCTCATCACTCAGATTCATCGCGAGTGATTTGATTTCAAAAGACGTATTTCTAAAGCATTAGGGGCACAATTAACTTATTGTTCAAACTTATCGCCATCATAGTTCAGGACACCCACATTTCTCGTGTTGCAATTTGATGATCGTGGCATGGCAAAGAAAGATAGGATTGGATGTTTTTTCAAAATTCTTTGTTACAAAAAGGTGTCAAATTTCGTATTTGAGATACAGTATAACGAAAGGTACAGAATTGTAAAAACTTTGTGTAGCATGTTACATATGCTCTGCAAATAAAATCTTCCTTGCATGATGATGTAATCTTCTTTTTCTTAAACAGGAACTTTTTCCATTGCTACCAGAGTGGTCGATCGACGATCATATACTGTGCTTTTGGTATGCCCACATTAGCACGAGAAATCTCATGACTGAGACCGTCACAAGCTCGAATTTTGAAATTGCATATATATTATTTACAGGTCTCTCGTTTGTATCAAAGTTCGCATCAAGCACTCTTGCATCATTTACACGGAAGCGTCGCAAACATGGAGGTGCGTCAATAGTACTTCAACGAAATTACTTATCTTAGCTGTTTGTTCGCATAATAGATTTGTTTCGATTTAATCATTTTATCGTTGGAATGACAAGTAAAATTTTGTTTTCTTTTCATCAGGCAACTGTACTTCTTGTAACGTAGAATTTTCAACAATTTTGAAAAAACGAGTGAGTTATGCTATATAGCATTTTCCCGCAATTTCCGTATTTGCATTATTGCAAACTTTTAACATTAATTGTATGTTGAAAAACAGAGATAAAGTCCGAAACATTGATAATTTTCTCATTTTATTGAAAATAACGACCGATTTGCTCTATTTCGATTCATTTTGGAGTGTTTTTCTCGTCGTTAGAATTTTTGTTGCGTATTTTGTTTCACTTTTATTTGCTCCATTTCGTTGGCTTGTAGAATTACTGTCGTCATTGTGGGAGTAGCTACTGCTCAAAATGTTGTCATCAGAGAGTTCCAAAGGTTGTTTTTGGTGCGACAGGTAATATACTTTTGTTGTGAATATGTTTTTAACTGTGCTGTTTTATATTTTTTGCACAATAAATCAGCAGCATGAAATATTCGTTTAATATGCCATACCTTACCAATGATCTTTTAAAGTATATATTTTTCATAAATGGAATATATTTTTATATTTTTCATTTTCAATGAAATCGCCATTCGTGAAGAATATGTACAAATATGTATTGTGCTGAAGAAGACTCAACATAGCCAAAACACAGGTCAAACGGGAGGAGAGCCTTGGGCTGTAAGACTCAGAGAGTTACTCAGCGATTTCATTGAGTTCTTTAGCTCAGTGCAAACGTCGTTGGCTCTCAGATCATGCAGTTCAGATTCGAATCCCATCTATTATGGTATGCCACTTTGGGAAAATTTCTCATTTAAAGTACATGATTTCGTTTTTAAGAAACCTGGTTCGGAGCCTACAAGCTGAGTTTCTAAATTTCATGAAAAATTGAAGTGTGCCACTGAATATTTCATCATCAAATAAATAAGAAAAGCTGCTAAAGACAAGATTTTTACGCATTTTTATACTGACTAGAATACGCTATTGAATGAAAAATGTCAAAACAGCTTACAAGTAGTATTTTAGGTCATTAGTGTCTGGTAAAGAAAACTGAGTTCGAATACCTACTGGTTCTCAATTACCATGGTCTAGTTTGTGAGATTCTTAACTCTTTGAGATCTCGCTAGGCTTCTTATTCTTAAAGGAGATAAAACGTGGAATAGCTCTCACTGATTTTGGAATTAATGGCATATTAAGATTCGGTGACACTAAGACAGCTTAGGTCTTTACTTTCTGTAGATAGCCGCAAAATTCAGACCTGATATATGTAGCTAGGGTGGTGCAGCTGAAAAGACAGAATTGTGTCTATTCAATAAACATTATTAGGCAAATTGCTTTAAATAAATTTTTAATAGATTTTCTTGAATAATGATTATCAATTTTGATTAATTTTCAGCTCCTGCTGCATACGAAGAACGAGTCTTGGTCTGCCAATCGTGTTATTCATTTTTAATGAACAGAATCAAAGGAACAAATACGGAAATAGTTGAGTAGAGCATCATCTAGTTTCAAGGAAAAGTACTATAAATTGATAACTCCTTGGAAGGGTATGAAATATGAACATTTGTGGCATTGCTAGCCTAACTACTTCCTAACAGAGCAACGGTAATTGAAGTGAACTACCTTTCATGCAAACATCTGCCATTCTGGGCAAAATTGAACATAAGGGTCTATCCCACGACACAGAATAGAGGTTAGGCAGAAGGCCAACTGACGTGGATGTTTGAGCGGCGAAACAATAGAATACAACAGTCTTCACCATAAACTCGATTTCATGCCAATGGGAAACCTTCGGCAGTGACGTAACCTCGCTTGTATGCCCGACACAAGAAATCGCTTGAGTGGGCCTTCTGGTTAACTCTATTCTGTGCCCACGACTTTCATTGCAGCTAGACAAATATTTTGTTCAGGCGTATAAATGTTTTCTTGTTTGTTTCCTTTACAATCCAAAGCATTATAGTTATCATCAAACTTATGTTGTTACATCATCAAAATTATGTATTTCAATAATAAATTCTTTGTTTAATTTTCTTGGACATTTTACGTTTTCAACCTAATTTATGTTTGCATATTTTGATAGTGCTTTTTTAGATCTCTTTTATGGTACAAATTAAAAGAGATAGCTTTTAATTTTATGCTATGATTTCAGCTTGTAAATAAATAGGTTTATTTTCTGTATGTTTGTGAATAGCCAAGTTGATGGATGAGCTTATGTTAATATTTTTTCCCAATAAATGTTCAAAGTTACCATTCATATACCGTATTCTACTTTTTTCTCTTCGTTAAGTTAAATTCACAAGCAAGTTATCCACGGCGAAATTTTCCTACGCATTGGTGCCAGGTCCTGGTGGGTCATAAATTGATGTCCCAGTTACGATTTTCCAACATATGCTACTTGTAAACTGTGATTATGGTAAATTATGAAGAGCGCTCGGCGGAGGGGAGGGGGGGGGGGACTTTATAGGTTTGAGGTACGAGGACGTGCAATTAGTTAAGGGTACCTTATTTCAGAAAAGTGCGGAATTATCAGCATCATTTTTAGAAACATTTGCGGAATTATGGCTACCATTGGAAGCAAAATGTGAAAATTATGAAAATTATGAAATACTATTCTGAAAATTTGCAGAATTATTAGGAGGCAAGCTTTTCTAGCCAACTTTCATAACTCTTTGGACTAAGCAAGGCTGCTCTTCAAACATTAAACCCACATTAAATGCTTGTTCTCTCGCCGAATTATTGGCATAGTATTCATCATGTTTGCGCAATTATGGCTCATAAATTTCTATCAAGCTTGCGGAATTATTGGTCAGTATTTTTCAGAAGTACGTAATTGTGGGTAAAAACAAAAATAGCAACTTATTCCGTCCAAAACTAAGTTTAAGTCCCTCCCCCCTCCGAGGAAGACGAACATACGTATATGAGACGAAGACTTTCTCGAATTGGATTTTGAGCCTATTTTTGAGCTTCAGAATTATTTTCAGTAACAGTACAAAGAGGGAGATAAGATCCCAGAAGAAAAAACAGATGTACACACAAATGCGAGTTTTTCGCCCTTTTATCGAATTTGGGGCTTCCTCAGACATGAAAATTTTGGCCTTGTTTTCTTCACCCAATCTATAAAACAAAGGCTTTCTCGCAAAAGATTTTGCAATTACAGTAAACAGTTACCAGTTATTGTGTTCGAGGAAGAAAGCAAAAGGTACAAATAAACACCAGTCAAACTTGGTCTTGGCCATTTAAAAGAACTCAAAGAAATAATGGTTTCAACTCTAAAGAGCTGCAGCGGATTACCAAAGAAGAATACAACAAGGGGGTGAACCCTTTTCGGGCTTTTTCTCAGAGATTTTCTGGATTTTTTAGACACTGGTGCTCTCGCTTGCTTTCGATCTGATTTTCGCTTCACTGCAAAATTACCGACGTACGCATGCGCGATTTCGTTTCACATTCACAGCTGGTTTTGATGCATGTTAGAATTAAACAAAGAACGACAACGACTTCATTTGATGTCTCAAGCTTGTTCTCAGCATCACTCAAGAAGTTCTCTTTTGCATCACGAAACAGTACATAACATCCGATGGATATCAAAAATCGTAGAGAGAAGGATAAATTGAATTCCAAACACTCTGTGAAAAGAGAAAATTCAAGAGATGAACGCGCTGAAGCCTATAAAGAAGAAAAGAGGAGGTTAAAAGAATGGGCAAAGTCAGTTGAAACTCCAGAAGAAAAAAGAGCTCGCAGACTTGCTAAGAAGGAAGCAAAAGAAAAAAAGCGAAAAGGCCAAATGGGATGGGATGAGGAAGACTTAGGCTACTCAAATTCAAGTAATCCGTTTGGAGATCATAACCTTAGAGAGGCATTCACATGGCATAAGAAACATGAAAAAGCTGGTACCTCTAATGCTGAAATCCAAAAGTTAAAGCAAAAACAAAAGCAAGATGAAATGAAGGATGAGTTGCATAAAGTCAAGCAAAGGCGATTAGAAAGGGAACGAGAACGTGCAGCAAGAGATGAAGAAATGACCATGATGCAAAGACAGAAAGAGGCAGCAATGTCAGAGGAATGGGAACGACAAAATGAAGAATTCCATCTGAGTCAAGCAAGAAAAAGATCAAAAATAAGAATCAAGGATGGTCGTGCAAAGCCTATTGATCTACTTGCTGAGTATGTGAATCCTGAGGAAGAAGATTTTGATTTACAAATGAATGAACCACACAGTGTCCTGATTGGTCTTAATATTGATGACATTGAAGATCTTCTGGAAGACATAAAAGTTTATATGCAGCTTGAACAAGGCTCCAATAATGAGTTTTGGAAAGATATAACCATGATTGCAAAGCATGAACTAGAAAAATTGAAAATGAAGAAATGTGAAGGTGACATAGGAAATCAAAGGGATGTTATAAATACAGCTGTGAAATCAGACATTAGTTCAGTTTTCAATGGTAAAACATACAACCAACTTCTTGCACTTCAGAAGCAAATAAGGCAGAAAATCAAGACTGGAGGGGCTATTGATATAGGCTATTGGGAATCGCTATTGCAGCAGTCCAAAGTTCACATTGCCAAAGCAAGATTGAAAGAGCGTCATCAGCAAAAGCTACGAAAAAAGCTATCTGAACTGAAGCACCAAATGAGTGTTGAATCTGAGTCTGAAAATGAGCAAATCTCAGAAGAAACAGATGCAGCTCAAGCTGATGTAGAACCTGGGTCCCAAAAAGATGACTATTCGGCATTAGGACAAGAAAATCTTTCAAGTCAATCTTTAGAAAAAAATATTATTGAAGTAGAGGATTCAAAAGGAATGGCAAAAGCACACATCACTGAAGAGGAAATGGCAGTAGATGCTTATCAGGCTTATGAAGAAGGAAGATACAGCCCATGTCTGATTCCATTCAATGATGTTGAAGAAGTGAAATGGACTGACCCTGATGATGATATCCATAAGTTGGGTTTTCTCAGAATGCAAGTGCAGTCTGGGTCCACTGTTGATGAGGAAGAAGATGCTGAAAAATCATATGCTTCAGAATCCAATAAGATTCTTGGTGATGGTGAAGAAGCATTCAATGTGCCATTCAAACTAACTGATAAGACATATTCTTGGAAGGATAAATACAGACCAAGAAAACCAAGATTTTTCAACAGAGTTCACACAGGTTATGAGTGGAATAAATACAACCAAACCCACTATGACAGTGACAATCCACCACCAAAAATTGTTCAGGGCTACAAATTCAACATCTTTTATCCAGAACTGATTGATCGAACCAGAACACCAGAGTATTATCTGACTCCATGTAAGGATAATCCTGAATTTGCAATTTTGAAATTCTCTGGCGGGCCACCATATGAAGACATAGCATTCAAGGTAGTCAACAGAGAATGGGAACTTGCTCATAAACATGGATTTCGCTGCCAATTTCAAAACAATGTTTTTCAACTCTGGTTTCATTTCAAAAGATATCGCTACAGGAGATGAAAATAACTTTCTGCATTGAACAGCATTATAGCTTGCTCTGTACTGCATTTAACTTCTTCATTCATTTTATGGCTGCTGTTGTTGTATTTCTACAAAATTTTTTTAAAATATTCGCCTTTCAGTACATAGAAAAATATGAAAATATATAGCGATGACTTGTTCTAAAGAAAATGAATACCCGAAACATTGGTTTCATTCTCTTTTGGTATTTTTTTTCCAAGAAAAATGGCACAGGCCGGCACGCAATGTTGATGGGTGTGTTGAAGTGGGACCAACTGAACAGTAATTTGTCTAGCATTCCAGCCCACCCTAATATTTCGACAAATAACTAAAAAATACTCCAATTAAATTGTGCCCCTTTCTTTACAAAAAAATTCTACACTCTCACTTTTCAAAGTTCAAATCTCGACTATTTCAGAACTTCAACTCCTCAATTTCTATAGCCTTCCCCGCACACAGATCTCTAAAGAATCTAAAGACAAACTTTTAGACATCAGTTGTCTCTATGCCCCCCACCTACAATGGGACAGTTTAGTTACCGTCGCCACTACAGTATCTGCTACTGTGTGTGATGAAATTCAACAACAACAACAACAACGGTGGACTAGAAGAAGCAAGAGTGAGAGTCAAAACAAAACAATGGAAACTGGTTGACGCATTCACTTGTAATTACTGGCCTTGTGAAACCATTCACATCTCATGCATTCAACGAAGGGGTAAAGCTAACAGAAATCTCTGAAATTCCAAGTTATTGACTTCAAAATAATCTATTGTACTGAAAGTTATGCTATGCGGAGACAACGCAGGTATAGGTTTGTTGTCCCAAGCTTGGCAATGTTATAGCTCAAAGCCTAGTACCTATCAATAGAACTTACCTGGGTTTCAATGGAGAAGGAAACTTCAAAGCAATATCTTTTCAAAGTAATCATCATTGGGGATTCTGGAGTTGGGAAAACTTGCATGCTTTCAAGATTTGTTGGTGAAGATGTCACTAAGTCTCACATATCAACAATTGGTAAGATTAGCTAAGATAGCTGGTTCAGCCCTCTTTAAATTTTCAAGTGATTCTTTGTCATTGTAAACTTCTCTTCATATGGCAGGGTTCAACAATATTTTCAGTGTGCGACCTTAGCCCCACTACAATAAAATTCTGAGTATGAAGGTGTAAAGTATAAAGTATAAAGAGATCAAGGTGCTGTGGCATCATGGTGTAACCCAGCTGACTCGTGGTTTTAGAAGCTCAGTGTGGTCAGGGTTCGAGCCCAGCCACGGTAGCGTCACAGTCAGGGTTGAGGTCTCGATTAGATAACCTACTACTGAGATCCTAGCGACTGGCGCTAAAACACCATTTTACCTTCACCTTCACCAGTATGCAAAGTGCATTATTTTCACCCAAGTGTGCCTTAAAATGGCACAAAAACAAGGTCAAGTGTCATTCCAGTTTGAATTTCATCATAAACCATGTGGATATTTTCAGATTTCAACATTTTCCACTGAAACTGAAGACATTTGGTTCATGTGAACTTTTCAAATTCTGGCCTCGCTGTTTTTGGTCAGGTGGCATTTTTGAGTAGCCCAAATTTCACATTGGGTGCACTGCTGCCACAAAATCCACCATTCAGATAAAGTTTAGCAGACACCTTTGAAAATAAAACAAAATCAATAGAAAAAGCGCTTACGCTATTGATTTGAACAGAGGGTGTAGACGCCCAAAGCCCCACTCTAACCCTAAATCCCTACAGTAATATAGCCTTGTTTCCCTATCAACGATGTCTGCTAAACTGCACTCTAGTCAAATCCGACCCTTATAAGTAATTTTGCCTTGCGCTGAGCTGATAAATACAGGCTTTTTGCAGGCTTTCAAAGGGGGAGAGGAATAAACAGGGAGTTTCTTTCTAATGATCAAATCATGTTATCTTTTATTGTTTTCTTTATGTGACATATTAGTTACAATGCCACCATTTGAATAAATGTGCAACTAATGAAAATCGTCAAGAGTTGCTCGGATCATGACACCCTGTTTTAGTAATGGCTTCAGGGTAAATGCCAGCAAAGTTTTTTGAATAAGTTTTTTAAGAACAGTTTCGGAAAATTTAGAATAGCTCAGACAAGTGATTATGTTTAAAATACTTGTTGATTTGTTTAACATTCAAGTTTGATGTCAGTAAAAAAGCACTGGTTTCTCCAGAATGACTAGAAAGAAGGGAAGTCATGATTTGATACTACAGTTAACAATATGTTATAATAACCTATTAATAATCTGCAGCATCCATGATGAAGAAAGTGCTGATCTTGTTGAATCTGATAAATTCTGGGACTCCATGGAAAAAGTGAGTGTGTGATTATGAAATAAGCCAAAATCTTGCTAAATGGGCCCCATTCGTTGGTGCAAATAGTTGCGAGGATACCTGCTGTATAATGCTGAACACAGGAAAGTCAAAAAAGAAACAGGAAAGATGGAAAAAGACTTCAGGGAAATGAAAGAAGAGTGTCTGTATGAGCTTCTGCCCAACACATCACTCAACCAACCAAAAGCTCTTGCAAAAAGAGTTTGTTTGAAAGTGAAAGGCGGCAAATTAGACATACAAAAAAAATTATGCAGAACATAATTAAAGCTGTCTCGAAAATATTTGGTCATAGCGGTGGATGGTTATCTGCTTTTTGTCAAACCCTGGTGTGGTCTATATACTCAAGCTGATACTAAGATCTGATGGCCCTCGTGATTTCGTTTACGTCATCTTGCCCATGAAATAGCAGCCAAACGTTATAAGTGTCGATATGGTCCATATGGTGGCAACCCATTGTGTAAACATAGCAACGCTATCGCCATGTCCGAAGGACAGTGATCATAATCATTATCGTCAGTACCATCATCAAAATCATCATCAACACCATCATAATCGTTCACATATTTGTCATCATCATAATAACCATCAACATGATCATCATCATCATCACGACTCGTATAATTAAAGCTTAGATGTTCTTTACGCTGAGCACTTTCTGTTTTTCATCTTTTGTTACAAACTAAATACACAGTAGCTGTTCTTGTTAATTGCACTATTTTGATAAAAAGCAATGAAAACCCGAGATGAGTTATTTATTTGAATGGCCCCATTGCTCATTTGATTCCCGCTTTGAAAGCCCGTATATGTCAGAAACGCCCGTATTCATCAGCCGCGTATTTGTCAGGTAGCGCTCCTGACGCCGCTCACAAAATCCAGACTGGATAGTAATTGGCAAGTTAAAAACTTAAGTGCTCAGGCCTTGCAGTTAAGCACTGAAAAAGTCAAAAGGTTTTGTAAAATAATCCTTAATCTTGCAGATCAAAGATAAGAGCAATAGGTGACTTGACCTTTTGATTTCTGTAGACTGCAAGCAACTGTGATATAAATAGTTCCTTGCAAATATTACCATTGTCAAATCTTTACCACTGCATCATTTAAAGTCGCCGCTCGGGACAATACCTCGCAATGACATCATAGGGAAAGCACGCCTTCCTATGATAGATCTCTACATTTATTTTCGCCATTCGTCCAGCCGTGTAACATCTAAAAATGAAGGTGATGAGCAGCTGTCACCATTGAGCAGTGTCTATCACGTCAGCTTGCCAATTTTATGGGCTCTCCATGCATTGTTTCAATCCCATCCTTTGGCACTTAGATCTAATTTTGTCCTGTTCGTGAAAAAATTGCTAAATCTTAGGAGATGTACTGTCCCTATCAGCAAGGTTATAACTAATTGTTCAAATTGGTGTTTGGCGTGCTTGCTTATGCCCCAACACTCCCTAGTCCCTCTGCCTTCCCTGCGCAATGGTAATAGTTGAATAATCAAGTTTCTTGTACGGAGAATTTTTTAAATTTATTTTCTTACCTTTAGGAATTGATTTCAAGATTAGAAATATTGAAATTGATGGTGACGAAATAAAGCTTCAAATATGGTAATTGGTTTTTTTTACTGTATTTCACTAGACAGCTTCGCAAAGGTAAAATCTTTTATGAAAAGGGGTTTCTAAGAGATACCAAACTCTTTGGAGCAAAGCCACCTGTATGTGACAACCCTTCAGACTTTTGGCTAGTGAAGCTTTCTTCAATCACTGTTTAAGTTAATACGGGGACAATGAAGAATTGTGAAATGGTTCAAAGATTTTGGTTTGCGAGATTAATCACATAAAGTGATAGTGTGATCCAGGAAGAAAAACCGATGATTCAAAATAGCCATGCGTCTGCGAAGGAGCTTTATGTTGTTCCAAAGCATCACACCTTCGCGCATCTTCTCACCTCTGTCAAAGGGAAGAAGGCAAGATCCAAAGTCTAGAAAATCTGACGTATCAACGACCTGAACTGAAGCATAATTTTCCTTGCACAAATAATATCTTGCCCCTGCAAGGCTTGTTTTTTACCTCCCCCCTAAGAACCTATGTCTTCACGTCCCATCCATCACGTCAAGCACAATAAGTCTAACCCCGCCTGTAGTGCTTAACCCACGGCAAAGTGCATATTGGATAATACCGGGTGTTCCGAAAAAAAGGAACTCGCGTTAGAAATTGTTTTTATGTGCGAACCATAGCTTCAAAGCTAATAAGATTATGTCGTAATACTTGCTGTGCACACACACTCTGATGTGTAAAAGGATAAATTTTCATATTTCATCTTCAAAATATGCTGTAATGAATTTCATCGATAAACAAACCATATGCACCAAATTTATGCAAATTTCATACAACTGAGGATTTTCTGTTGCTGGGATACGTTACAGCAAGGGTTTATTGAAACAACCATCGGTTATTTCAGGCCAAGGGCTTGAAAAATGATTGATTGAGACGAACAAAATTGTTTAAAAAATTGTTTATGGCGAGTTATGCTTTTTTGAAGTACACATTTGACTGTTCTATTTGTGCTGAATAAAAAAAATACTGTGTCAAAAGTTTCTTCCTTGTGCTATTCATGAAGTAAAACAGTATAAAGAGATGTCAGCATAATTCTAATTCGTTCAAAAACATAAGTACCAAATTTCATGCTCAGAAATTAAATTTTGACTTTGGTACGAAGCTTTTTTTACTGTGTTCCATTCTCTTGGAACACCCTGTAGCATGAATATATACATTACGTCTGAAAGTCTTATCCATCACGTCAAACATAATATGTCTAACCCATGCCTGTACTCTTTAACCCACAGCAAAGTGCATAAAAGATTACTAGCATGAATATATGCATTAATAACACTTAAATTGAAATTTTCTCTCAGGGATACTGCTGGTCAAGAAAGATACGAGACAATAACAACGCAGTATTACAGAAGAGCTCATGTATGTTAAAACTTGTTAATTAAGTGAATCACCAAATTTTGCCGCTTTTTGTCGCGATTTTGTAGCCTTTTACGACATTGTTCTTCCCGCCTAAAACTGATTGGTGTTTAAAACATCATGCCAATTCAGCTTTTCTTTCTGATTGGTGCATTTCGGGCCGAATCTGGGTATAAATTCTGCCTTAGTTTATTGTTTCGGTCTGTTTTTGACGTTCATACTCTGAGGAGTTTCAGACGAAAAAAGCTTTTAGGTATGCCCGAAAATGTTTCCCCTGTTTAACGCTATTTTGAAATTTTGTAAAACTCAAAACTATTCTTTTTACGACTCAAAAATTGACTGAAACTAATGTGACTTCTTTTTGCAACTGATGTAGTGTTTCTTTTTAAGGGAGTTATTCTGGTATATGATATTAGCAGCCGAAACTCCTTTCTAAATATGCGGAAATGGCTTAAATACGTTGACGAGGTAAGACGAAGATATATCTTTTGTAAAACAATCCAATAAGTGCTCGTATTATTCTAGTTGATTCACAATTAGTTTTAGTAGAGTATTTTTGGTTGATTCGATGACGTGGAAAAACTTGTTTAGGAGCTGTTGGCTGGGGTCTAAGACTTAGAACATTAAGATTTGATTTCTGATAACCGGTCAAACTGCTGCCCCGTCGTCATGTATAAATTGAGTATTACTTGGCAAGGAAACCGACGCACAGATGTGTTGACCTAATGTACACATGCACCATCATATAGTCCCCTCTCTTGGGAAACCTCAAAACAGGCTTACCACTATTTGTTATCAATGTGTGCAGCATTTTTACTTCATAACATAAATGTTTGTCCCTTTGTATGTCTTTTGTAACATCTTTTTTCTCTAATAAAAATTCGAACACCCAAAATTTAGTATGATCCTTGATTTTTTTTTCATGACTAAATGATAATCAAGAAGTAAATGTAACAGATTAGCAATGCGGTACCATTAGTCAGTCAGTGCAGTTTAATAAACATAAGCATCAATGCTGTCTCCGTTAAATGTCAAGTAGTGGGTTTTTCATCGAATCATGTTCAAGAATTCTCTGAAACCTTGACAGAGAAACTTTAATATCTCTACCAAAAGGCAACATGGAAAAGCTGAAATTAAAATTATGCAAGATAAGATATCAAACTTTAAAGTCAAAACGATATTATTCCTAATGCAAAACTGACGAGACTTACAGCTTGGACGCCGTATACAAATCAATAAATGACCACAATGCATGATGACTTCGGGTCATCCTTGTGACGTCACAAAGTTTTCAAAATTTTGTTCGAGGTGCCCTACTTCAAAATGCTGTAATTCTTTCTGATTATCAGGTGAAAGCGAATTTGGCGCAAAACTTTCAGAAAATGAACAGAACATGGAAAAAAGAATATCAAAAATATTGTGTCCACTTTATCATGACCAATATGTGGCAAGCTTACATTCCTGGAATGGAGATTAAATCCGAAATATCTGTGGTTCTATAGGCGTGCTAAGAACCTAGGCGACCCTGCAGGTTCTGAGAATTTCTGTGTCATTACCAACTTGGTCACTATTTGCATCTTTTCTTAGATTATTTCTGAACCATCATATTCATGAAATGTTCAGAAATGAACTGGCATGAATGTACCATGTGAAATGACATGAAATGTATCATTATGTTCATGAATGATAAAATTTTGCGTTCTGTCCTGAGCAATTTCATGTATTCTTAGATAAGAATTCTTCAATTAAAATTTGTTGAAGAATTCTTTCTTTTACATTCTAGTATGCCAGTGGAAATATCAAAATGGTTATTGCTGGTAATAAATGTGACTTAGAAAAAGGAAGACAAGTGTCACCAGAAGATGGCCAAACCGTAAGGAGAAGTTCTTTATTTCTGTTTCAGTCTTGAATACTTAATACATTTGTACGTTTGTTACACGATCATTGACCGGACGAATCTCATCTAGAAGGAAAGAAAATCGTATCGTCACACAATGGCCTGTTTCATTGTTAAGTACGGAAGATTAACAGCTTGGCGTATTTGCATCTGGGGAAGGTAGAATATCTCTTCCTCGGCTGTGAAAATATTGTCCTTACTTTCAGGTCAGCCCTCTAAAGCTGTATAGACATTTGCGTTTTGCCTCTTGAGAGTGTTTGGAGGACTTTTATCCTGACGAAGATCTCGCTTATTCAAAAATGTTACCCTACTTAGATGCTTGAAGCGCGAATGAAAGGTGGATTTCGGAATGAATATGCTCGTAAGACGCATTAGATTTAATTTCAAATTCAGAGAAGAAAAGCTTTTTATTTCATCTCTAATCCAAAAGAATTTTGAAATTGGGGTGAAACTATAATGTTTGGGAATTTCTGAGCAGTGATTTTTTCTTTAATCCTTTTATGTTTTTGTAGCAAAACACCTTTTTAGAAGAAAATTGTACCATTTTCCCACCAAATCAAATTGTAGGAATAATAACTTAATGAAATAAATTTCAAACTGCTGTTTTTTTATCATGCTTGTTATGTTATTCATCTAAATAGAGGTCAAACAAGAAAACCAACTGAGAAATAAATTAATCATTGCTAAATTTGGTTGAGTGATCGAAATAGAAACGCTGCTATTTTGTTAACCGTGTTTTAATAGATTATGTCGTGTTTGAATCGAAGAAAGGTTCACTTCGTTCATACACTCTGTTCGTTTTTGTTATAGCTAGCAAGCCAATATGATGTTCCATGGTTTGAAACAAGTGCCTATGCCTTTGTCAATATTGATGAGGTATACATGTGTATTTGATTCGATTTTATAGTATTATTACTCAACGTCATTTGTAGACATTTTTTCTATCAGTTCCCAAATAAAGGTGCTTTTGACAAGGGTCTCATCCAGGGTCTCATCCTATACTCAACGTGCACTACACTGTACATGCAACAACAAAATTTAGAACAAAACAACTCAATTGCTGTGGGACTAGTAATCAAACGGTCGAATATCTGGCCATTGCCGCAAGAATACTGGGGCACCAATAAAATTGCAGCATTTTCTTAGCAGATTTTTTATTGGTTCATTGGAAATTCCTATTGCTTGGAGGAAACTCCAATAACTAAATTTAACTAAACATCTCACAACGAAGAACTGAATGATGCATTTTTCAAACTGGGCATTAAAATCGACCGCAAAGTTCAGCCTGGTTTTGGCACTGTTCGTTTATTAGTTCGTCTTCACGGGCGTCAAGAAATTCAATAGGAAATATATGTTCTACTCGTGTTATAGGTCTACATATTGCTTCCATGCCAGAAGCGTAACCTGTAGCATAACAATCTTTATACCAGCTAGCCAATGAAATAACCGATAAAATGTGTTTGCCATAAAATAAAACAAAGTATAAAAAGGAAAAATTCAAAAGAGCAAAGGCTTCAAATCGTTGCTAAGGTGAATTAGACGCAAAAATGAACATTCCCCAACTTTGTAGGTTGCAAATACAGCATTTTTTATCAGTCAAATGTTGTCCTTTTTAAAGGCTTTCATGGAAATCGCTAAGTTAATTCATGCAAGCAAGATGGTCGAGGAGGTAAATATTTTTTTTTCAGAATCAAAACAAGCATACTTGATAAGCTGTTGTTATTGTCTTCATTCCTTTTAAGTTAACCAGTTGTTGGGTCTTTACTGAAACATTTACTGAAGAACTACTTGTTTTGTTTTTTTTGTTAGAGAAAAGAACTTAAACAAACAGATGAGCTAAAATCGCCAATAAGCTTAGATGCACAAAAGAAATCTAAAGGTGCATGTTCCTGTTAGAAAGTCGACTGCAGTTACATAGCTTTGAAAAAACTATTGTTAGTCGTTGCTAAATATGAATTCTCGTGTGAATATTTTAGTTTTAAAGACATTCGACAATTTTTTTCATTATTTTTAATTGAACTGCGGAGAAACATCCCTGCCGTGACTTATTCTCATTAAAACTTTTTAAGTTGCTTGGGCCAGCCTTCCTCAGTTATCCTTGTAAGGTATAGATTTTCGTAAACAAACCCCCTTTCAAAGAGCAAACAAGACAGCTTTACAGAACGAAAAACTCTGGGATATTTTGAAAAGTGCTCTAGGCAGAACGAATTTTTAAAGAATGCCAATAGTTTTTTCTTAAAATGTTGCTTCCAGCTGTTACCGTTTGAAATTGTGCCCTCGAGTCTGTGCAAATTTTTTAGAATTCTAAGAAATGCCGCTTGAGACTGCCAGCTCTGAGAGCTCTTTGTGTTCCCAGCAGTATTATTTCCATCTAACCATCCAACCAGGGATATATTCGATGAACATACTTGTTGAGGGGGAAATAAGGAGCAGTAACTCTTTGAATGACGAATATTGCCCCTTGCAAAGAGCCAGAAGTCGGGTGCACGATTCGATTAGGTTTTATCTTTGTATTTGAAAGTATCTCACGACTTTGGCCTCTCGATTGGTTAAAGATAACCTACTTTCTCTGCTTTTGTTTGAAGCGATTTCAGTGTCTCGCTGACAAAGACCAAAAAGTAATAGGATAAAGCGATTGCTATAAGGTTCAATTTTTTATTAGATTTGTTAGAAAAAATCATCTAGTAAGCACTTGCTACATCATGAATGAAAGAAATTTGCGTAGCTTGAAATCTTTTCATTTATTGGAGTTAATTGTTAATACCTTAGTCTACAGAAAGAGTCGTAATTCACAGTTGTTAAATATTAATATACAAGATGTTAGATATAACAAAAAAAGCTTATTTATATATTAAAGTATTATTTTAAGATTGTTTTCAAAACTATTTAAAAACCTCTAGATCTACATGCATGTAACTTTTCATGTCTATATTGTATTGCGCTAAAACTAGATTGAGGTATAGCAGAGCAAGGTTCTTCGTGGTTCTCAACTCAAGGTTTTTTTTGCTTGCCACATAACATGAGGTTAAGTTTAACTATAATGTAGCAGATGGTTGAATTTAGATGTTGCGACGCTCACCTAAACGTTGCGAGCAGAAACCTCGCATTGTCTTCCATAGATGTATAAACAAATTGAAAGCGAATCATTTGCTTAGTACGAATTCTCGGGGGTACTTTGTATATGTTGCTGAAGGGGTGTGCACCCTTTTCCGGGTATCGATTTTGCCTGTTTTCTAGCGCCGAGTATCGAAAGAAGGCACTTTTTCTACATCCGTTGTTCAAAAGGAATATTTTTTTTAGAGTGGACTGTTACTTCAATGTTGTGCGGTGTGTTTTTCACGACTGGGCGATTTTTCAAAAGTAGCGTAGAATTTCGGAGAAGGAATACTAGATTCGGATCAAAACATCACTCTTGTTCTGATTTAAGTCAATTAACCCCCATGTGCAAAACTAAGTGTGCGCATTTATATTACAAAATGTTTGTAGGAAAAAACAGAAGTACATAGGTAATAGGTATTAAACGCAATTTCGATTTCCAAACGGAAACAAAGCGAAACGCACAATGCGAAAACAAAATTTGTATGATTTCGAGTAATACGCTTTCACGGCAAACGAAATACTTTTAATAATAATAATAATAATAATAATAATAATAATAATTTATTTATTTACAGTTGGTAGCGGTGATAGTTTAAAAGAAACTAATAATTACCAACTATTTACAATACTAATTCTAAATCATTAAAACTTAGGATATAGCTAATAGATGTAGTTATGCCGATGTTGCGAATGAAACTGCACCCCGAACACAACGAATCAACAATACGTGATTTGAATATTGTTAAGAACGAATAACCATAGGCAAAACCCCGCCCAGGGCACAATTCCATTCACGACACCGGAACTACACATCATCTGCAGATATTGCAACAACAATTTTCTCCTTTCCAGCTCTTAATCATATTTTTTGAATTGTTTTGGGGTGTGGGCCGCTTTTGTCGTGTCAGATAACGTGTTCCACAGTATACTTCCTCTAAATGATAGGGAATTGTTCCCATAAACGAATGTATTGGTTTTAGGGAGCTGCACGCTTTGTGCTAAAAACAGAACGCTTTGTGCAGAAGCTAAAATATTGTTTGTTATCAGTGTTTTCAATGCGTTACTCGTGTTTTCTCGTGTATTTGGAGGTTGCATTTGTGCATAGGAAACGGCTTTTATCTTTACGGGTTAAAGGTGTTATTATGGTTTAAGGCCTTGGATGAAATAATGTAGCCACCATTGTTTATAAGCCACCCTTGATTATAAGCCGCAACAGAACGTGCCAAAAATGAATGTAAGCCGCAGCATTCAATCGGAAAAATACGGCATGTGCGTCTGTTATTCTAACTTTTTCCGTAGTATCGATCTAGAATATTGCAATGGTAGTGACGGCCAACTGTCTCTTCATTCTATGAAAAATTTTGGCCTTCTCTGGTCATTCTTCACATCGTACAAATCTTTAGCCTTTTACTAAAGATTTCCGTGGAAGAGGACAAAGAAATGAGCGTATAGGCCATTTCGATTGCCCTGCTTGCCATGGCTCCTTTAAGTGGAAATTAATTTTTTGAGACCAGATATTTGGTGAGAAATTTGTTTCTTGTAAGTCAGGGGTAGTGTCATGCATGCGTTTTACAATAAAACTCTGTCTTTAAAGAATAAACGGAATATGATAAAAGTCCTCTCGTTTACCCACAGTCAACAGTTTATCCAACGTAATAAATGGGTAGCGCAAGGGTAACACAACGGGTAATGTAACAGGTTACAGTTACAAAAAGGTATATCTTTGAATAAAGCTGGTTACAAAGGCAATTTTAGGCCCCGTTAACACTGTAGAGGATAACCTTTTGATCTGAACAGGTACAAGATTTATCCTCTTTCCTAGCTGGTACACAATGTGTACGGATAGGTGAACAAAAGCTGTATCGGATCACTTTTCGTGTGTAAACGGAAGCCTTATCCGATACACTTTTTTGTAGCGGATCAAAAGTGATCCTATACAGTGTAAAAGGGGCCTTACATGTAGAAACGCGACGGTGTTTAATGCCAAGAAAAACTGCTATAGGTGGGCATATATTGTGAACCGATTTTTTAATTTCTTTCTCTCCATTCATTCATTCATTCATTCATTCATTCATTCATTTATTCTCCTCTGCTTGATGCTTGTATCACATTTCATCGACATTCTCTTACTACGACATTTGCAGCACTACCAGTCTTCATCACAACAGGTTATTCTTATTTGTTTTTCCTCAGACTCAGTTACTCTGCTCTCACATCTTACACCTACTCTGCGAGATCTCCATCACCAATGTGACTTTAGTCGGCATGACTTCATGGACAAGACATGCATACTCCTTTTCGTTCACATTACATTCCACTGGTTCTTTTCGTATTTTCACATCATCGCCATTCGCTGTGTTTCTACTCGTCGTCGTTCGTCCACACTCTGTTATTCATTTTGCGCATTAAATAAGCGACCTAAACAACGAAAAATGAATAACGCAATCAAGATAAGTAAACTGCGTATATTTCTGTTTTACTAAATTGGTGACCACTACGTGATCTCAGACGCATCTTAACGGATCTAAATCAGCTCATCTGACTTGAATCGCCATTACTTCATAGATAAGACGCATTCTGCTTCGTTAACATTCTACTGGTCTCTTTTCGTATTTTTACATTATCACCACTTTTCATTGTTTTTGCACTCTGCTATTTGTCCTAAACGTTAAATAAGCCATCTGAACAACGAAACACCAATAACGCATTCGAGATTACCAAAGCGCACATATTTGAGTTTTAATAAATTGGAGCACACGACGTGACCTTAGATGCACCTAACAAGATCAAATCAGCCGATCTGATTTGAGTCCCCATGGCGTCCTGGATAAGACAAATTCCACTTCGTCCACATTCTACTGGTTTCTTTCCCGTTTTTATATCGTCGCTGTTGTTGTTTTTAGGATGTCATTTGCCCGCACTCTTTATTCCTCTTGTATGCAAAATAAGCCTTCAATCAAATCAAAAGGAAAAACATATATTGCAGCTTACTAAGGAAGCAGTCCTATTTATAGAGAAGGAAATCAAGCTTTCAAAACGTTTTCATATCTTTCTATCCTTATGTTATTACTTTTCTAAATATCAAAGTTACAACTGAAATTATTTGTTAAATAAGTACAAATGCAAATATTTTGTATCTTTAGTGTTGTGAAAAAATCAACACTTTATAGTTTCTATTTAAAAAAAGTGCAAAATATGTTTTTATGAATTATAACAGAATCTTGTTGGCCTACTTATTTGCAATATCTTTTAAAGTTTCAGAACTCTAGAAACTTTCAATTGTAAAATACATGTTATAACAAAAGCCGTGTCTATCTATTTACATGCTGTCATGTACTTAACTTAAGTTACATAAGTTGACCATTAGTGCCAAACACTCATGTCATAAGTTGAGATAAATCCTCTAGGAACCATAAAAAATGCAACATAAATGGGCAATTTTTTCCAATGAATACATTTGGTTGGTAGAGTTTCCTTCCATCTTTTTATCTTAATCATGTAATGCCCGTTAGTTCATGGGACAGGTGTATTTGATGTGTTGTTGGAGAACTTTACTCAAGGGCAAAGCTTTAAGCCATTACTTGTTCTAGACTAAATATGTGATACACAGTACATGCTTTCAGTGAAAGGGTATGTGTTGCAAAACTACAAGATCCAAAATCACTCATATATACCAGTCAAAGAAAATACTCTCTTTTGATTCACTATTATGAAAACATTTCCTTCTGATTTAAAAATACCTGCATAGGTCTTTGCATATTAAGACAAAAATTTATATTAATTTGAACCACTTAAGCCTCCTTACTTAAGGTTTCCATTCAAACCAATGTTGTCAATTCTGTCAAATTTGACTTGCTTTGACCCACTGCCGATCGACGCTGTCAGTTTCCACTCAGTTGAGCAGGTCGAATTCAACCTGAACAAGAAGTGACCTTTATAACAACAATTCAAAAAACTGTTTAATTTCTCATTGGTTGTCATTAATTTGTCAAATAATTGTCTGCTATCTGATTGGCCCAAACGTCCTCAATCAAATTTGATTGACACAGGTTGATGGGAATCCTCGGAACCATCTCTGCGCATGTGTGACTCCACTGACAGCAGGTCAAATTCAATCAAATGGACAACATTTTTTAAGTGGAAACCCAGGCTTTATATTCAACAGAGTTTCTTTTCAGGGGAGGGGGGCTTCTAGTATTTTTTGTCATAGAATAGTTGGGTTCCTATTCAAGGGTGACCTATTCTAGAGGGTGGATTCTATTCAAGAAAAACTAGTAAGTAAATGATGAATTAAGATGATCAACACTACATCAGGTGCGGTTCTTTTCTGTGGGTTGCACAAATTTTCTACTAAACCTGGCATTCTATTACATGTTGCATTTAACTGATGTAATGTGACCAACCAACAAATTCTCAACTTGACAATTTTTTTCATTTTTTATCACCCAAATTATTGAACTGTTATTGTGTCATAAAAACAGATGACTGAGATTAAATGCAGCAAAATCTGATATATTTACAATCTGTAAAAATGCCACATTTGCTTAGATTTTTTGCTCTCCTTTTGAACTCATCTTCCCTGTGACCTACCCTGCAACATATCTTCATTGATCACAGCAATTCAGACAATATTCCCTTTCATCTCTCATGTCATAACTGAAAAATATACAGAATTGAAATCATGCACAGCTTAAAGGTAAATACTGACATCAAATTATAAAAATGAAACCCAGCAGAAACAAGGGTAACTCAGCTTTCAGAAAACGGCATAAGGAATAAGGCATGGATATATTACTCACTTTACAACTGAGCATACATGGCAAAAATACTTTTCACAATTGATGCAAAACCGATAACAATTTTGGCACATTTTCTTTTCACAGAATTCACAGCTCAGTGCATTACAATTGGTGAAAGGAACATTGCATGTAACACATTTATTTAATTGTGCCTTTCTTCCATAAGCTGGACCAAGGATTTTCTTTCCCCGTGAAAGAGTTTTGTCATTTGTATCCACATCTTTATTTCTTGATGCCTCTATTGCACCTTTCTTCATGAGGTCCATTGTTTTTTCTAGAAATCAATAATGCTTCTTTTAGACAGTGCCTTTTGCAGCAATCTAGCAAAGCAAAGAGGGTAACCTAGGAATTTTTTAAACAAAATCCACTCAAAAAAGATTTGAACAACAACATGTGTAGAGCTGGAAATGCAGGGTAATATCTTTTACGGTTTTCAATATGACATTTTAAGAAACACTTGTTTGAAATTGAGATGATGCCGTCAACATCCTTTCGTTAACATCACCACCATCACATCAGTCTAATGTATATGTCTAGACATATTTAGAGTGCTGTTGCCCTGAATGGGCCTAACGTGTTTTTGAACAGGATTTTTTCTGTCCTTTTGAAGCGTAATGAGAAGAGCCTGGCACAAGACTGTACCAAAAACCGGCGAAATTATTTTCAAACAACGCCATTCTTTCCGATAATCCTTGTATTGATTTTCTGAAGTGATTATTTCTGGAAGTAATTACGTTCTAAAAAAGAGTACTTTTCTTGTCATTTTTGCGTTTGTAAAATCTTCAAAATCTTTTGTGGTTCTAATGAGTTTACAAAAATTGTTCTGCTAACCTTTGCTTCAAACTGCAGCAAAAACTTTTTCAAAACTTGCATGCAAGTCTTTAGAACATGTTTTGATAAATTTACACATTAAGCTGCCCAATTTGTTGTTGAAAAAGTCAACAGTTCTCAAAGATAACATTTCTTGAAAACTTCGCCCTGAATGGGTCTAATTTTGATTCTGTAAGTTTACAGTAGAAATCTGTATTTGTTTCACTCGTTCACATTGACGATGCGCAGCAGCCACCTCTGCGGTGCAAAAACAAAAATTGCGCTAGTTTTGCATAGGCCCATTCAGGGCGACGTTTCAACAACTCGCTGTTTGGAGTAGTTGCCCCTTTTAGCCAAAAATAATAAGGACGCAGCAGTTTCAAAATCTTTAGATAACAGATAAAAATAGACAAGGAATTAAAGATTCTATCTGATGTCAAGATATTTCTGGGAGAAGAATATTATACAAGTTTATGGCAACTTTTTCTGATGAGACCCATTCAGGGCGACAGTGCTCTATCAGATCTGGTAGGGCCTAAAAAACATTCGTCCTTCTGTGTGCTTACCACAGACTTCTTTTTTATAGTCTTCTTTGCCAACATCTCGCATATCTATGTGCATTTTAAGGACATTTGTGTTATGCTGAAAAGGGCACCTTCTTTTCGGCATATTCTCTTCACCTTGTCGTCCTCACAATCTTCGCGCGTTTTCGGGCAACCCTCTCCTCTATTCTATGACAGAAGAAGAACTGACAATATTTAATTGAATTGAATTGTTGTTGGGTCCTTTGCTTGGGCTGGAAACCTGTCCCGATATCTGTGGGGGCACTCTTGAATATTTGGAAAGTGGAAATGTGCAGCCAGAATGGGTGGCTCTTTTTCTTGGTTTTACCTGAGCATGGGTAAGTTTTTTAGTTTTTTTTACCTGAGAATGGGTGCGTTTTTCAAGTAAGTTCTAATTAATGAATAAAATAACCAGAAGCTTAAACATTTTTAAGATAGCAAACGAAAGATGACAAGATATTAGCTATCGACTTTATATTCGACTGCAATTTCCAGCAGTCATCATCACTCTGATGATGACTGCTGGAAAGTGCAGTCGAATATAAAGTCGATAGCTAATATCTTGTCATCTTTCGTTTGCTATCTTAAAAATGTTTAAGCTTCTGGTTATTTTATTCATTATCAAGTTGTATGCCCGTTTGGATATAAGTTCTAATTAATGCGCGAAAGACTGATAAATGTTGCTAAAATGCTTAAATCCCGATCTTAATATTTTTTGTGCTTTTTGTTGTAGTTCTAAAATTGGCGCGGATATTTCAATAACCTATGGATGGGTTTTCGTAAAATAAAATTACCAGAGGATGGGTCGGAAAAAAAATTCCTCTGTTCACAAACCCCTACCAAAATATGAATAGTGCGGTGGGCGATATTACATTCGGTGGAGGATATCTCTGAGTGCGGTTGCATATCATCTTTATTAACGAAATCATTGTTAATCGAGGGCGATTCGCCTATTCCCACCCCCGGCAATGACGCACATCAGAGTACTAATCTTGCAATTTCAACGCAATTCATTGCAGAACAGGGTTGTATTTTTGAAATATTGTTCTGAAATTCTAGGTATTTTATAATCATAAATTACAAGCGATTATAAGCGTTTCAGTGGTAATGATAAAAACGCGTTCCCGTCGTTCTCGACGATATGAAGACCAGGCTTTAAAAAGAAGGAAGAAACGTTTTTTGTGTTAAAAAGTATCATTGCAGCATAGGATAAGCTTATTCATCCAGCAAAACAACAGATTAACAGATTTTCAATAAAGCAAGCGAAACTGGC
The DNA here is from genome assembly GCA_014526335.1 of Chrysaora quinquecirrha. NCBI lineage: Eukaryota > Metazoa > Cnidaria > Scyphozoa > Semaeostomeae > Pelagiidae > Chrysaora > Chrysaora quinquecirrha. Next base: position 138,608 of record JACTAT010000165.1, on the reverse strand, counting down.
AAGTTGCTATATTTAGCTAAGGTATCATTTGTCAAATGACATTTATTCTAATGCATAAACGTCAATGCACATTCTTCCACGATTGTCTGCATCAGCATATTTGAAGAGATCCTCTCCATACCAAACTCTGTAAATTCCTCCTTTCATGAATGTGTATGGTTGTAAACCTGTAGAAAAAAACCACTTGATTAACACCAATCTTATTTCCATTCACATAATACCAACCTTTGTGTTCGACTGCGTATTGGACAGGTGGGGGAGGAACAATAACCTTGTTATTTTCGTTGGTGAGATGAACTTCAAAATATGCTTTTACTGTTTTGTAACGACAGTTGAAGATACGATAGTAACTTTCACCAGCACAAGAAACCTTGCCATCGATATGCACCATCTTGATTTCGTATGCAGAAATCTGTTTGTCAACCACGAAAACGCCATAAGAATTTCCTCGACCACCATAACAAACTGGTCCGCAGTTTAGTTTGGTCCATCTTGCAGAGTTATTCTGCGCATGTACAGAGATAATTGCATGCAGCAATGCTACGGCTAAAGCCTGCAGGAAAAGCATCAGAATTTTCACCCCGCACAAATTTTGCAGCATTCAACAGATTCAACACCTACAACACCTACAACAAGTTCACAACGCGATGTGCGGTAACGTAGAGGATGTGTAGTACAGCAGAGGATGCGAAGCAATAGTACAGTCGAGGTTCTTCAACGTAACTAATTATAGCTTTCCACGTTACTGAAACATATCCTTCCATATCCTTCCTATTTTGCTGGGTTTGCAAATTCTTGAAGTATTTTTTTGGGTTTTGTAACATTTCCGCTCTTTTCCTGGGTCTGACAAATTCTCCTGCTAATTTTTGGGTCCTCCAGTTTTTACATTGCACCCTCGAACCCTTAGAATGAAGAACACATAGTACTGAAAAACATCAAATCATAATATTTATTAATTTTCATTTTTATTTGAACTTTGACACAAAGTCAGCCTCCTTATTGGCACAGCCAATTGGGTTGGAATTTTGAGTCATTCTATTTTTTTTTGTTTGAGCTTTGGGTTATTTTTTTTTTGAGTTGGAATTTTAAGTCATTCTATTTTTTTGGGTAGCTGAAATATATTTTTATAAGCATACTTTAGCTTGGTTGTTGGACTTTTAACTTTAAGCTTACCTAAAATGCATTTTTTGGTTGAGCTGTTACTTGCTGCGTACAGTCTTTGAACATAAATCCTTTTTGATCAACCTATTCCTTCCATTTAAAAATAGTTATGTTGTTTCGGGATTTTGATTATTAATTATAAACAGAATATAAGAAATAAAATGGGAGAGAGTCCTATATCCTGATCGCTTTGAAGTGCGACCTGCGTACCTGGCATCACACTGGCACGAGAATTCATGAATGACCAAACATTTTGTTGGAGAATATACAATCCATTATGGATGGTAGAGCTGTCTATTTTGAATTGATGGTAGAACTTTCAAAGTTCTAAAAAAAAACAGAGTGTTGGCAGCGGCAGGCAGTTTGTTTCGAAAACAATCCGAAATAACGTCCTCGGTTCCTCTGTTTTCATCTCATGCAATCCTTAACGTATGTAGAAGCTGCTAAAAGTTGGTTTCATGTATATATACTGGTCTGAAATCTAGTAGCAAAAGACGTCGAGAAAAGGTAAGGAGTTGTTTGCTCTGTTCAAAAGTATATTTTAGACATGGATGCAAGGCGTTAAGTAATGCACGAAGACGTTACAGTCAAAGTCGAACTCTTCTTTGAAAATATGAAAATAGAAGCTAAACTCCACCGACCTGGTGGCAGATTCCACAAGTTTGACAAATAGTACCTCCTCCGGGAACAGCAAGCTAACAAGCTCCATCTTAGTGCACAAAAAGGTTATACAGTTGTATAGTTAATACATTCACATACCGAAATTATATATTAGGACTCTTTCCAACAATCTCCATTCTATAAATACCCTCCTCCTTCAGGGTTCCAAGCCCCACCCAGCCCCCCGAGTAAGCCCGTTATAAAAAAATACAAAAATTTCATTTTTCTTCAAATTGAAAGTCTGGTACCCAGGGTAGCGTTTTGAGAATAAAAAAAATGTTCTTCCCAAAATGTAGAACTTTCCCATTTTCAAAACATGTATAATCTCTGTGCTGAATATTTTTTACATTTTTTACACACATCTAAAGCAACCGTTTGCTTGTAGACTTTTATGTAAAAATTACAGTACTTTGATGGTCCTGTCGCAACCAATATCCATTTCACAAAATTATCGGCAATTAACTACACTTCAACGCGACACTGCCAATGTTGTTGTGAAAATCTTTACCAAAACTTTCCACTCAACAAGGATAAACAATTCTCTTGCCTTATCACTAAAATAAATATCATGCCAAAAAATCCATGCAATGAGCTGACTTTATCGTTGGCTAAATGACATAGAAAGTGAAGAAAATAAAGGTGGCTTTGGTAAACCGACAGCGATAACGCAGTATATCCCAACGCGGAGGGTATGGATTTTTGCCCTTCATGGAGAACAAACACAGATAAACATTGGACGACAAAAAAAACAATCAATAATATACAAAGTTTAAATATTTGATACCATAGAACGAATTGATGACTTTGCGATACGATACAGGCTTAGCTAAAAATTCAAGGGGAATGTAAAGTGAATCTTTCTGCGAGTGACTAAGAATAGCTTCTGCAAATACACGTTTTTTTTATAAGGAACCTTAACTCTGAGTTGAGGCTGGAGTTCCTTAATTTGTCAACAAAATGAGGCTAAAGTTCCTTATGCTGTTCCTTTTCGTGAGATATGTTTGAATAATAATTTTTACAGCAAATTCATACAAACTTGCTTCATTTTCTAACTTTGAATATAAATGGAGTTATTTCTTGGGAAATACATTGTAATTCTGCTATTTTTTGCACAAATCGTCTTGTTCTTGAAAAAACTATTCTTAGTTATTTATCCGAGCCTCGGCAGTTCCTTAAAGTTCCTTAATTTTTTGAGAATTTTCAGCCTCAAGCTCCTTATAAAGGTGTTCCTTTTAAAAATAAAACGTGTAAATACTGCAAATGAATTCTGCGATTGCGGATAAAAGCTGTGAATAACACCAACTCTGTGCGATTAAGCAATGCGCCTTTTCCAACTGCATGCGTGCGACAGCGAAGGCAAATAACTTGTATATGCGAATGCGAATAACTTCTCTGAATGCCTTGTGCGATTCTGATACGAATGCGAATGACTAGTTACTAAGAATATCTAAAGTGAAAACATGTCACCACCAGGACCACGCGATCACATGGCACAAAGTACTAAGCTAAACAACAATAACAATAGTTCATTAAAATCATAAGCGAAAAATACAACAAAAAGATAGCGAGGCTGAAGATTGCATAATTCAGTAAAAACAAAAATCGCAGTTCTGGACGTAATCTTGAAACAGGCCACCTTAAAAACTTTTCCTTGCACGGTGATAATCAATGGCATCAAGTTTTGAGTGTGCAGCTTGCAAACTGTACAAACGTGCCATAAGAGATAAAACGTGCCATAAGAGACATTCAAAGTATTCGTGCAGTGAAAAAATCATTGCCGGGTCGCTGACCTATGCTTTATATGCGATATATGCTTTTGCCATGACGATTTCTGACATTATTTGATTTGAAGCCAAGCGACATAAGCGACAAGGTTGCTATAGATTACTTTTTAATTGCTTACCTCTTATTCAACAAATTTTCACGAAGAATAGGCTTATTGATGCCTAAGATATCATCTACTGCTCTCTCTGGATGTAATCCAAAAATTGTATGACTGTAGGCTTCATAAACTTTTGATCCCATTCCTAATTTTACTCTGGTTTGAAAGTAGATTGGATTTTCTTTGCACAGGACCACTGAATGAATCATGATGATTAGAGAGGTGATACAATGCGATATGTTAATCTTCAGGTCTTTTAATTTTCTTCCCATATTTCTCTCTCCTTCTCTTACGAAAAAGAATCAAACAAAAACACCAATATTAAGAGTTAAATTTCGAGCATGACTTAATGTTGCGCCGAGAAGAGGATTACTTAACCATAGCAGACGGATTATTAGCTACTTGCTGCTGCAGGAAATGCATTGGTCCAGGATCTGATGCCTGGGTGCCTGTCTACTTAAGAGCTCTTAAAACAAATTGCAAGGTGTTACCCTTTAACGCTTGCGTTGTATCATTAAGATGAACAGATGAGAATGTTTCAAAAAATAACTGGGAGTAAATAGGAGACATCATGCTAACAGATTCATACACAAAAGTCTTAAATCAAAAGTCAAATTCTTAAAAACGATTGCTCTAGCAACTTATTTTTGCAAATTGTTTTCTGCTAATGCTTATAATATGTGCTTTTAACTGCATTTAGAAACATGATGATGCTTTTGAAACTTAAGTAAAAAACACGAAGGCCGAAAAGAAAAACCGAGTAAAAAAGAATAAAAGCACCTCCGAACTCCTCATACAACAACGTTAATTTGAAGGATGTGCAACATGGTGGAAAGGGATCAACCTAGGTTACGTCTGCGCAGTAATGCGGAGGATGTAAAGTCATTTAGAGGACTAGAAAGAAATATGTGGAAGGTGTCCTGGGGGGGGGGGGGCACACAAGCATTTCTTTCAAAACAATGCTCGTCCGAGAGAAAATCTCAAATTTTGATTTGAAATGATATAACAGCCTTTTTGTAACATATTTCCATTTACTACACTGTCTTCAAAAGTCTTGTGTTGTAGACCTAACAGTTGATGATTTTAACCCGCGAAGTAAGGAGTGGTCGTTATGTACCAAAAATGTTAAGCAACTTTAAGCAACTTTGAGGGCTGAAATTTCATTAACTTTAAGCAACTTAAGGGCTGGACAAAAGTCCAGTTGCTTGTTTTGAAAAAGTGTGAAATAATAATTATTAAAAAAAAAAATAATAATAATAATAATAAATATATATAATAATTTAAGATTGATGCAAGGGTGTAAAATACAATCACAGATTTAAGAAACTTGGTCTTTACGCAGCCAAAACTTTATTCCAAATATATATACATTATCTCGTAAAAGATTTTCCCCAATGACAACAGGAAGATTTTTCTCCAAAGCGGAAGATTTTTTCTCCAAACCGGAAGATGTTCTGGATCTATTTTTTATTTATCGATTTAATCTGTCTAAACATATAGGGAAACCGCATCGTCGTAAGGGTCAGGTGTTGAATAATAATGAATAATATTAAACCAATACAAGTGTCATATAGCATCAAAAGATTGTATTTCCTGTCAAAAAAGCTCTACAAATCAGAAATTATAGAAGTACACGAAAAGAGACACATATAGATAAATGCTCAGCATTATCGTAAGAAAACTTCTAAAGCAAATCCAAACATGATCAGAATTAAATCACAGCTAAAAAATGTGAGTTTTCTTTTTCTGAAATATTGATAATATAAGATAATTATAAATTTAATTACATTTAAAATTTAAAGCATATATAAAATATTGATATGGCAGCGCTATGGAGACGAAATCACCCATTGGCTGTATTAGCTCCCAGCCTTATTAGCTCCCAGCCTTATTGGTTTCAGACACATTCCCGTGCGTACGGGCGTACATTAGCCTTTATTTCAGGACATTAGGCCCAAAAATTTTTCTTTAAAGCAAGGCTGAAGAGCCAATTACTTTTCCTTGACGTGTTGCCTTCTGCTTATTTCACAGGATTTTGCTTTAGTTCTGCTGTTTATGATAGTTCTGACATCAGCACAAAATGTCTCTGCAAGATGGACGAAACTTAACTGCAGACCAGTTTGTTATGGTGGACGCAGGAATTCATATGGGGGTATTTCCTGTTGACAAACAGATAACAGCATACCAAGTCAAGCTTGTTCATGTTAGTGGAAGAATTTCTTGCGCTGGTGAAAGTTATTATGGGACTTTTAATTGCCCGTACAAGTCGGTGAAAAATTATTTTGAAGTGCATCTAACGGATCCTGATAACAAGGTGATTGTTCCGGCCCCACCAGTGCAGTACGCTTCTGGACACAGAGGATGGTATTATTTGAATGGAAATAAGATTGGTTCTAATCAATTGGTATTTTCGACTGGTTTAACACCATATACATTCAAGAAAAGAACTTTGTACAGAGTATGGTACGGAGAAGATCTTTTCAAGTACGCTGAAGGAAACAACCCTGGGACAATGTGCATCGATGTTTATGCAATGCAGTGAATAATTTACATCCAAAATACTTGAAATCTAGAAATAAAAGCAGATGATTCATTTTTATATGTAAGTTTAAATCGATACTGAGGCAAAATTTTTTCTTTCCCTCTTCAATGCAATGATAAATGAGAGATAAAACAATGGATCTAACGATAAAGAATTGTTTGAACTAAGTTGTTTAAGTAAATAAGAAAATTCAGAATGTCAAACTAAAATCACAACATTTGTCCTTTCTTTTCTATCATGCTTTGATAAGTTTTAATTCTTCGCTAAATAAGTCCACCCTTTTGTTAGACAGCCAAAAACGATTCTTGCTGCTTTGCCTTTTCAGCAATCCTGTCGTTTCAGCTTTGTACTTTAAGCCAATCGACAATCCAGTGCTACTTATGATCTGTGATGGATCAAAGCGTTCAACTTCACTTATATTTTAAGAATACAAACTGATTTTATATTTCTTCGCAAACTTTCCTTTTCCAATACTACTACTTCAAATTCCATAATCAGCCTTAGCGCCAAGTGTTGCAAAGTAATTAGGTTCCGAAGAAGAGAGACATTCAAATTCTTATATATTTATAAACACCAAAAAAATAACTAACTTTATACAAAGCTAGGTTAAGCTTGAGATCATATCGGGCGTATCTCATACATTTCGTGACGAAAATTTTGATGATAAACCAAGGCAACTGATACTTCAGAGGCGCGCGTCATTGCTAAACCATGTGTTCGGGAAACCCGGGGACTGGGCCCAAATGTGCAGTCAATGGGATTAAGTCTTTACAATACCAAGGGGCTAAAAGACAGACGTCAGGATATGTAAAAAGAAATTTTATTGAAAATTGAATAAGCATGACAGACCTTTTAATAAAAAAAACTGAATTTTACTGTGACTCCTGGTCGTTGAAAGTCAGGGAAGAAGATAAAAGCTTTTAACAGTTTGGTGGCAACACTATAATAAAACGTGATTATTTTATGCAAAAATGAAAGCCAGACTGCAATGAAGTCTTAGAATTTCATTTTTATGTCCGAAGGACACAATGAGAGGGTGTTCGTGGAACGCATGCATGGATACATGTATGTATAGACGCTTTTTCCTGCCAAACGTGTATCAATAGATGAGTCACAAATACGAGGAAGTAAACTTTGAAGTCGCCGTAATTGATCATCATGAAAACCAACTAATTGACAATTACGGAGTTTGTAAACAAGTAGATGATTCATTGTGGTCGACTATTAGGCAGAAGTTCTCGAAGGTCTTACTTTGATAATAGTTTTGATGATGAGAACGATGATGATGTTATGATGATGATGGTGCATAGAGATGTGAGTTGATTAATGCAATTCTTATGGTTGTTAATGTTAGTATGAATTAGTGTATATCACTATCTGTTGTAACTAACAAAAAAAGAATCATATCATATCATATGACGATGGCGATGATGATGATGATGATGACAATGATGATAATGACGATGTTGATGATCATGATCATGATGACAATAAAGATAACGATTACGATGATGATAGCGATTTTGATGATGATGATGATTGTGATGATGATAATTGTCCTTCGGACACAGCGATAGCGTTGCTATGTTTGATTTTATCGCAACAGAAAACAGTGGCAATCCTTACTGCTGAATATTGATAAGCTGGTGCCCCCGTTTATTAAGTACGGATTGCCAAGGATTGCTTATTGAAAATTTTTTTCTAATTGAGTTAAACACGAGAGTAAAAATGCATGAAATTAAACATAAGTGGTTTGGCATGATGATTGGCATATTGCCACATACGTCAATTTTTGCCAATAACAAGCATTGCAAACATTCTTGACACCGCAATTAAGGAAACTAAGCCGAGTGCGGCAATTTTGAAAAGGATTTGTGTTCGAGGGACTCGAGGGAACGGAGTTACTATAACTACAAGCACCACCAGGGTCCCCACCATCATCTTCATCGTTAGCAACGTTATAATCATCATCATCATCAACGTTTAGGATTGACCGATACCTATTCGATTTGGGGGATGAAAAACAATTTACGGGTGTGGTAAGGGGTCGTTTGTTCAAACATTGGCATGTTTGAGACTGATAATGACAGTTTAGGCTGTCGAATGACCCTGATTCTGACTCGTCTTCAACTTTTGTATTTAGCTATTTGATGTGTTGGAGCTACGCATACACGCTGAAACTGTAGCAAAAGATGAAACAGCAAACAATGGATGCAAAAGAGCTGCTACAATGGTGAAAACAATAGATGCAAGGGCTACTTGCTGTTTACTTCACGAGGATTGGCATATTTGTCACCAACGTCACACGACATCACGAGTAAGGAAACTAAGGCCAAACGCAGAAATTTCAAAATGGATGGTTCTAGAATATGGTGCGATCGAGGAAACGGCATCATCATCCCTTACAGTCAATCCAAAGTCAAAGCCAACCACAGCACAACCATCCCCAACCACCACCTATCACCACCAACATCATCTTCATTATCACCATTGTCATCATCATCATCATCATCATCATCATCATCATCATCATCATCATTAAGACCATCATCATCATCATCATAATCATCATCATCATCACGATCATCATCATGAATATTATCATTATCATCGTAATAATAATCATCGTCAATATTATTGTTAAGCATAATCATCATCATATATGCGGTTATCCACATAGTTGTCATAGTAACCAGCTGCTCAGCATACCAGCATTCTTCGTACACAGCAACAGGCACCCTATCTTCTCTATCAGAGTGTGGTGCGGTCAAACGTTTTGTTCCTCTTTGATTTCTTTTTCTAAATCCAGTCTGACCGACTGCGTTTCCGTCAGTTTGGTGTTTCTGCCCACTTTTGATTTGAATACGCCCATTGAAACCCGGGGATTATCAAACCGCCCCCCTCCCCGTTTTGCGACCGCCGAGGACTACAGGCCAAATCGTGTTGGGTGTAATCATGTTGCTGGCATGAACTATGTTAGCGAGTGCACCGGCTGCCATTGAGTATTGTCAGCCTAGTATGTGGCAGCAAAGATTAGGTGGCAGGTTGTATGGAGCTACATCTCACCCATAGCACCCACGCTAGCTTCTTGACAAGATATTACAGGATACGTGTCTCTTAATTGTTTCCAAGAAAACCTTTAATTACCCTATTATGTGCCCATGTAACACTCATGTTCTGGATATGGTTACCTTAACGCAAATACTGTTTTTCTTCTTACAAGTGCTCAGTTCCTGATAAAAGTTCTCTAGAAACGGGTTTGAAATCCCGGGGGGGGATACTTCCATTGTTCGTTATACCAGACGTGCCGCTCAAATGGGTAACTTTTTCAGTGCCAATTTCCCTACATATGAGTTGATTTTTCGTAAAGAATCTCTACACATGGGTGGTATAAAAAATTTTAGACATGCATTGCTTTGAAAAGCCGGATAAAAAGTGCGTTTTAGTTTTCAGCGCAAGCCATTTCGCCGCATTTAGAGTTGCCTCAAGGAGTAAAATTGGCTTCAAACATTTGAGATATTGGTACAAATGGGTAAAAAATTTTGTTGTTTTTTCTATACATGGGTACCACGAGAAACAGAATTTATCGGTAGACATGGGTGGGTTTGGAAAAACTGGACGGCATGTCTAGTCATTTGTACAATGAAGTACCCCACCCCCTCCTGAGTTTGAAATCATATCAAAGATGAAGCAATATTTCTATCAAGCAAAATTTGTGTACACTTGGATAGATATAAAATTAGACAGGCTGATTTTTTAATATAGAAAATCACGATGTACCTCGATTTAAGTTTCTGGTTAGGCTGTCAAGAAACTTCCGCAGCGGAAGGATTTTCTTTGTGACACGGAAGGTTTAAAAAAATTGCCGATGAATTAGCTTGAAATAATGAAATAGAACGTGTCTGGGCAGAACAGAAAGTAACAGTAATATCAATTTCAGTTTGAACGACATCCGGTACAATATTTATATCTATCTGTTCTTTCCAACAACTGGAAGTACACGTGTTAAATATTTACATCAAGCAGACAAGCGGTCCCAAATTGCATTACTTATTAGCATTACCTCTGTAGATGAGAATGCAGATGACAAAAGTGAGTAAACATTTGTCCAACTTTTAACTTTCATTTCCATTTTTTAAGCTATAGCAAAAGGTAAACCATATAAATTAGGTAAACCAACAATTAGTCAGTCTCAGAATTCTAGTCAAACAGTCTCAGAATTGCAATAAACAGCGGAAACATTTTGGGCATACTAAAATGCTTTTTAGACTGACACTCCGCTAGGGGGATACTCCCTAATGTATGGCTGACAGGTATTGTGGGATAACTGGGTCCGATCTATGCCTAAAATACCTTACAAGTGGGTATAATTAAATTCCCTTGACATTTGGTGCACAAATGCATACCAAAATCATAAAACTGGAAGGTTTAATGTGTAAAACAATACCTTAAAGGTAGGTGGTTTGTAAAACCTCGGGGGGCAGTGTGTCACGATGCCCCCTTTTCTCTCATTGATTTCGATCTACTTTTTCTTCTGTCTAACCCTCTTTTCATGTTTTAGCGCCTTTTCCTTTCCCACATGGGTAAACTTGTTTTTCTTATTTTTCGCTCGTAACTTTACTTCCAGGCTTGTTCGGTTTTCCTTGTTAGTCATTCTATTTTAATCTACAAATGCGATTTATCGAAGATTGTCTCCCATGAAATCAGAAACCCAACACCTTAACCCTATTTCATATGGGGGCGTTTTTCGCCCCCTATTGAACAATCTATTCTAGCAGCTAAACTGATTACCTTTTATGGTTGAAAATGACTTACTTTTACTAAAATTTAATACTATGATATATATGACCATACGTCACGTCACGTGACCACACAATACCCATATTTGGACAGCAGTGACAGGAAAAAAGACACTAATAGGCTGATTATTGTTTAATTACCTGGCTAATCCTAATGTAACATACATCAATGAACTCAACTTGTCAAGAACTTTCAAATGATGTATAATTTGTTCATATTATTTGCATTTTAATAATTTTTTATAACTATGACATCATGCATCTTTATGACGTCATAAATCTAATGAAAATAGTTGAAATTTTAAAAAATTGTACTTTTTGGATAGAGAAGATATCAGGCAACTCAAATATGTAGAATAATGGTACATCAATTGCTTTTTTCGCAAAAATAATGAGCTTTGAACTCCAGAATACTTTGTGTCTCATGGAAAATATGGCAGCATTATATGGCAGAATTTGGCAAAATGTCTAAAAAAATTATTAAATATTGCTGAAGTGTAGTTTCCCTTTGATATAAAGGCCTTATGAGCTACTTTGAAGTAAGAGAACTACATAAATACTGCTCTTTTGACGAAAAAGCCATTTTTTGCCAAAAAAGAACAAAAAACTTGTTGCCTAGCAACGTGTTACGTGACTAATTAAGATATGAACCTATATTTAGAATTTCCATGAGGTCTTGATACTTCGTACCAAGTTTGGTTACTGTAGCTGTAACATGTACTGAGAAAATTAAGGGGTGCGAAAAATGCCTCCCCATGCAAAATCAACTAAAAAATACCCCCATGTGAAATAGGGTTAAACAAATGCAACTTAGAGATACTGATAAGATCTACCACATTATGAAGAAAGCGACCTTTACAAAAAGAAAATAAGTGAAGTAAATAAGTGAACGTAGGAATGAATGAAATGAATGGAACCTAAAGCACTAAAACGAGACTAAATAGCCTGAAAAAATAGCCCTATTACAGCACATCCATGTAGATTTCAGAGTGAAAACTCCTCACGGTATGAAAGTCAGAAACAGACCAAAACAATAAACTAGGGCGGAAATTATACCAAGATGCGGCTCGAACTGCACCAGTCAGAAAGAGAAGCCGAATTGGCATTATGTTTTAAACACCAATCAGCTTTCAGCGGGAAGGAAGATTAATTGAAGATTCGAAATGAAAAGCAAACTCTTTCTGTCTATACAGAACCGCCTTTTTGGTTTTGTTGTGGACAAATTTCAAAAGCTGAGATGAAAGGGGATCTAACTCTACCAGTTACTCGTAAACAATCCTCTTTGTTATTATTTGCACACTCTGGGTGGTCTAGTAAATGTTGTCCTATGACAGAATCATGTTTGAGGCTGGGTTGTCGCCTAGTGTTGCGGGTTGATTGCTCTTTTTGCCAAAAGTTGTGGTGGCGAATATTGGTGGGAAGATGCTGTTTCCATAGTCTTTGGGAAGTGCAGCGTACGTACCTGGCAACACACCGGCACGAGAATTCGTAAATAACCAAACATTTCTGCGTGGTAGGCACGCAATCACTTTGAATGGATCGCAGAACTTTCCGAGTGGTTAAATTCAACCTTGGGTTAGCAGCAACGAAACACTTGTCTTTCATGTTTGATCTTGGAATCGCAAGGAAAGGTTGCCAAGCCACGGCATTTTTAGGTAAACAGGGCACTTTTGTTGCGGACCGTACTTAACTTGCGATCGTCTTGCGGAAAAAATCCGAAATAACTTCGTTTTCAGCCGAGCCAAGTTTTAGAGCAAATCATAAGTGCCCGATGAACTAGAGTGCTAATGAGGTCGATTTTCCTCTGTTTTTGACTAAAGGAATCCAAACGTATGTAGCTTAAATGGCCGCTTAAAGTTGGTTTCTTGTATGTACTGGCAAGTAATCCAGTAGCAGTGTTTTCAGCAAAAACTTCGAGAAACGGTAAGGAGTTGTTTTCTTCCTTTTCGAAAGTAAACGACGCGAGGGATGCAATGCAGTAAGTTTTTGAAGGAAAAGGTTGCAATTAGACTCTGCTTTAGAAATAGCAAAAGTGTCGTCGACGTATCTAAAATAGACCGGTGGTTTGATGTTCAGCCGAACAGCTGCTTTCTAAAAAACTTGCAAGGATTTTGGCAAGCGCTGGTCCCAAAGGGCTACTTAGGGCAACACCGTCCATTTGGCAGTAAATTTCATTGTTGAAGCTGAACTCTATCGATCTTGTGGCAGACTCCGCTATGAATAGCTCCTCAGGAAACAGCGGGCTGACTAGCTCCCCTCGGTATAACCCATTAGCACAAAGCTTGATGGTTTCATTCTGAGACCATGTTTCTCCTGAGAATATATTAAAACAAAATCGCATCACTTGTTTGTTTAAGAATAGGAATATTGCAGCCTTAATTATCTCAAATAGTCAAGAATAAAAATAATTAATAATAATTCGAAAATCTTGGATTCTGAGCTGTAAATGCACATTATTTCTTCACTTATTAAAACCGTAAGAATACACATTGTAACTCTTAATTCAGTAGCTGACCATATCTGTTGAAATAAGCACGTATTTGAATGTATGCATATGCTCTATGTTCTTGATCTATCAATTGATGCCCTCGTGCATTAAGGTTGTAACGTGAAGATACTGTTATATCAGTTTTCTTTTCATTTTAATCTCAGGTCATTGCTGTTGCTCTATTACATCTTTATGCTCTCACAAATGCACAAGATGATTCTGCAAGATGGACAAAGCTAAACTGCAGACCAGTTTGTTACAGTGGACGTGGAAATTCATTTGGAGTGTTTCTCATTGATAAGCAGATAACAGCATACCAAATCAAGCTTGTTCATGTTAGTGGAAAAATTTCTTGCCAGGGTGAAAATAAATATGGAATTTTTACTTGTCGTGGATGGAAATATTTCGAAGTGCATATGACCGATTCTGACAACAAAGTGATTGTTCCAGCTCCACCAGTACAGTATGGAATAAAAGAGAAAGCATGGTATTATCTTAATGGGAATAAGCCTGATGACAACAACGTTGTTTTCTCTACTGGCTCGAAACCTTACATTTTCAAAAAAGGAAACGTGTACAGAGTCTGGTATGGGGAAGATCTTTTCGGAATCTGGGAAGAAGACAACTTTGGTACAATGTGCGTTGATGTCTATGCGTTACATTAAACCAAAGCCATTTGTATTGTCACTTTTTTCACCATAACACTTTGGAGTTGTCATATTAGAGACAAAAAGATATTATTTGTAATGTCATAAAAATTAGTCTAACAAACGATACCAATTTGAATATTCTCGCAGCACGCCCGCACTCAAGACTTCAGCAACAACCCCCTCCGTTGACACATTCCCTCATACCTTCATGCCAGAATTCTTGTGAACGACTTGCGAAACCTGGGAACTGAGTTGAATTCCTTTAATTCTCTTAACTAAGGAAGTTACTCCCAGAGTTCCCTTTGAAAAATCCTTAATAAATATATAGCTCTGTACAACCAGCGATAAACAGCAACTCGAAACAATATATAAAAACGAAGCTTTATCAGGTTCTTCACACCAGAACATCATCAATAGTCAGAATACGGTGGCTGCGTTCTCTCATCATATAGAGCTGTAGATTGGGCAGTCCGTGGATCGGCCCAGTCTTCTAACCTCCTTAATACACCACTAGTAAAGAAATTGAAATAAAAACTGTTTTTTTTTTTTCAACAAAGTCGATGCACTGTTCACACCTCGTGGTCTCTCATCAAATAGCAACCAAATAGTGGAAGGACAGAACGCGATGCCTAAAGAAACCCATTAACCCTGAATAGGATAGGGTTAGTCAGGAAATTAGATTGAAATCATCAGTTGAGCTAAGCGAGCAGCGATAAACAGCCTTGAGCAAGCCTGCTTATATATCGTTCTATTATACGCCTGAAAACACCGTGCGAAGATTCCCGCAATCCGTATTGAAAAGCTCGTTTCTCCCTTGCGTCTCAGAGGCAATGAATATGCAACGAGAAGAATATATCAACTCAGAAATTGTCGAAAACAGAAAATTACTAGAAGTCCCAAGAGCAAAACAACAAAAACAACCTTGCAGATTAACTATGATAAACAATTGCACTTTTTGCCAGTATTAGAAACAAAGACTGCCATCCTTAGGTTTAACAAGTCCGTAAGATGATGTCATCAGGAAAATCAATTTAAACTAAAAGCCAAAAACATAAACGCGCTAAATAAGGAATGATGTTAGGGCCGTCATTAGTACAAAACGCCCACTAGAAACTCCATTCTTTTCCTCTTTAGCAGGAAGGAAGTTTTTCTTTGCAATTCGGAAGCAAATTTATCCATAAATAGATGAAATTATATCTAAAGATCAGATAACAGAACGACAGAAATATTACACGCAGCTATAATTTCTTAATAAAAAGAATCAAAAGTCAGCTGGGTCGTTAGACATCATTTTGCATCAAGAAGCTATGCAAAAATATAATAACTTCGAAAGAACAAATGAAAGATATGAGCATGATGAATACACAAATGAAGAAAGTAAGTAAATCGCTAGCAATTGCTTTAATTTCAATTGATTTAAATCTAAAAAACTGGAATTGAGTGTAGAGAATGCCTTTTTCGTAAATTTTTCATGTCTTAATTTGTTACTGGTCCAATGCTTCCAAAGCTCATGCTCATAGAGTTTTGATCACAGACCGATACTGTAAAACAAAACGTAGGTACTCAGAGTTGGTCCTTATTGCAATCTACGCTTCCGCAAAAGATGGCCGCCGTTTTTGCCTACTGTTTTCATTAAAGATTTTCGAAAGAAATTCTGGGAATAATTTCCTTAGTTACGTATTTTACATAGCTGCAGACGTTGAATTTGCAGCTAAGGAATTTATTCCTAGAATTCCCTTCGTAAAACCTTATGAAAAACAAGGGGTTGACAGAAACGGCGGCCATCTTTTGCAGAAACCTCTATTGTGACGTTTTCTACGTATAAAGACCGTATAAAGAATAGCAATTCTATATATAGCGGTAGGAAAATTGTATGATAAAGATTGGTTAGATTTTATCGAGTTTTATCTGCAGATTTAGTTATCCGTGAATGGGACAGTGTGTGGCAGTTTACGATGTACAATCTGCAATTATGTAAAAAGAAAGAAATATTGATTGAGCTGGCAACGACCCTTGTTCAAATTTCCTTATATCCAGAATCAACTAGAATCGTTTGCTTTTCCATATAACCCAACTAACTGATCGCAATTATAGAAAAACGATGGTCAGTCAGGAGTAAGACGCCTAATATCCTAAAAGCCCTGGCGAGAATATCAGTCATGGGTATCACATCAGAATTGCACAACCTTTGTCACAAATATCACACAGATCAAATGCTTTTCATTTTATAAGGAACCTAGCTCAAGGCCTAGTTCCTAAAGTTCCTTATTTTTCGATCTCTTTTGATTAAGTAACAGTAGCTACCAAAAGTTCCTTAATAGTCCCTATTTACGTAGCTATAAAGCGACACTTGTATGTGGGCAAAGCTAGGAACTACTAAGAGAAACATTTGATACATGACTAACATACAATTCATTTGAGTTCTGACTGCAAATGAAATTTTTCCTCATCTTTGATTGTTTGCACTTGCAGTGTATTCAATCTGAAAAGTTCCGTACCGACTTTTTTAAGCCTTATACGCTCTTTGAATTTGTTTGCCTTACCTGTAGATTCCTCGTAAAGCCTTTCTTTATAAAAATGGTGCAAGTGATATAGTAGCATCGTAGCTACAACAGCACAACTATCTCCTAAAAAACCTATTGAATTAAAATGTCACATTTTGCATATTTTTAAGTTTGTTTCATTTTAATTTTCAGGTCGTTGCTACGGTTCTGCTGTTTTTTGTTATTTTGGAACAGGCCAATGCTGCTTCTTCAACATGGACAAAGCTTAATTGCAGACCAGTTTGTTACAGTGGAAAAGGAAACTCATATGGAATATTCCTTGTCGATAAGCACATCACAGCTCACCAAGTCAAGCTTGTTCACGTTAGTGGAAAAATCTCTTGTGCGGGTGTAAAAAATTACGGAATTTTTAATTGTCCTCACAACAACTTGTTGAAAAGAAGTTTTGAAGTGCATCTTACCGATTCTGATAACAAAGTAGTTGTTCCTGCTCCACCAGTGCAGTATGCAATTAAAGAAAAAGCATGGTATCATCTGCATGGCAATTTTCCTGGCACCAACAACGTGGTTTTTTCAACTGGTTCAAAACCATACACATTCAAAAAGGAAAATGTGTACAGAATCTGGTATGGTGAAGATCTCTTTGGCATTTGGGAAGGAGATAATCTTGGTACACTGTGCGTTGATGTGTATGCATTACAATAATCTTTATTCATCAACATGAATGTTAGCTACTTAAAAACTCTTAGTTCGTTATCACCAGAACTTTCGCATTTGTTTTATTAAAGTTGACAATCTTTAGAGTTTGTATAACAGTAGTTGTTCAGCAAATCCAATGCGATAACATTGAATGTATGTAAATTTGGAGGAGTTAGCTCAATTATAGCTATTGATCGTGCGCATAAAATATCAAATGCTTGTCTGATCAGATTTTTGTGCTCAATAAGAAACTGTACAATCGAAAATACCTAAGTGTGCTATGATGGGTCTGCCTAAGTCTCAAAAGGAGTCAGGCAGAAGAAGGACAATAAAACAAATTACCCATATGTTCATTTACGTGTCCCCCTTCACAGACATCTATAATAAAAGGGGAAATTCTGTCAACCGAAGAAAGAACAGAGTGAGCCATAAGTAACACTCGCTTATTTCCAGCATTATTTCAAATGAATAGCTGAAAGCACATGCAATGACTACAGAAACGACGGGTTCTATTAAGAACCAAGTGTCTGTCCTAGGATTTCACAGCAGGGGGAACCAAATGGGTATCTGTCTCAGGACATCACAGGGGGAGATGTAGTTCGGCGGAACACTGGGATATTTCCCTCTCGATCTTTTTGAAATTTCATTTTGTACATTCCATGATGATATTTATTGCAACAAAAATTCTGATTAAAATTTTACCCCGTAAAATTTGAATGGCTGCCAGACCCTTTTTTAGAACTACAACGCCCCTGCTTCACAGTCACCAATGATCCACAAGCTCTAAAAATTTTTGAATAACTGAGGATATACATTCTCTTCTCCGCCGAACCCAGTTTATCCACTGAAAGATTCCAAAATTTAGGAAATGTTTTTAGCTGACAACGTCTGTATTAAATCATTCAATACTAAAATGGGGGAACGGGTTGTCTACTTAAAAAAACGCTGAACACAACAATACGGCGTTTGAAATTTCACAGGCCCGATCCTTGAGCCCTCGCGTTGTTTTGCCGCATATACTGTAAAAACAGTATTTTATAGAAAAATTCAAATATTGAATCGTCCAAATTTTATAAAGTTTACTGGTGAAATTCTTCAAAAAGGCGTTGGTAACGTCTTTTTATTTTTATGCTATAGGTGTTCAGAGTTACGAATAATGCTTTATGCAAGCATGGTGAACCAATTTTTGACTTTGCTATAAATTACTCAAAATAAATTGCACTCTATTTCTTTGATGATGCAAATATGCTGAACAAATTGATTATTTATCAAATCTTTGGAAAAAGAGAGACTGTTATAACAAGATTCAAGTATCGATTGAAGTGCAAGAGATTACTATTGAAATCTTAGAGGAAAAACCATAAAATATACACTTGAATTTGACGAAACGTCACTATGGACGTAACAAATCTGAAGTGCAATTTCATAGTGAATGCCTCTGATGAATATCTATTCAATGAGATATACTATCTTGTACTCAACCCTTTTGTGCGCTGATGCCCCATGAGGGTGCTTGCGTTACTTGTGATCATAAGACGTCCTGTCCTGCGAAGACCTGAAACGTGGATTACAGGTGGATTGCTGATTATTCGCAGGCTTCCTTTAATAATAATAATAATAATAATAAATGATAAACTTCTTATTTACAGTTTGCAAGGAAAGCACTAATAGCTCGTACTCTCAAGAGAGTGGGCTAAAAAAAACCAACTTATATACATATCCTAATACAGCAAAACCATAATATTTACAATGAACAGCATAACTTACAATTTGAGTTTTGAATACAAATGAAATATATATGCACGGCACGACCGCTGAAAATTTTTATCGAGTTCTATTGTTAAAATAACCACTTTATTTCATATTAATTTCATTTCACGTAATTTAGAACGTTTTTAGTTCGTTTTGAAGGTCAAATTGTAAAGTAAAATCTGTTTAAAACATTTCATAGGTATAAACTGGAGCAGTGGAGATTCTATTGTATTTTCTATTAACATTTCTCTTGTCTTTTTCTATTTCTGTAACGTTCTGATACTATTATTTTCATTACTGGTTGTTGACGTGTTCATTAAAATTACATTTACGTTAGTGCGAGCTAGGAATGCTACAAAATGAAGTCAAATTTTTGAAATAGATAAAAACAAGGTATGAATCGCCCAATTAGATTAAATATCACAAATTGCACAAGACTTCTGTAAGCTTTGAAATAAAAAAGAATTTTTAAGTTTTGTTGCATAAAAGCTGAATTAGTCTCCTATAAGTCAATAAAATCAACAAAAGTCAGATCAATGAAAATATTTATTGTAATGAGCAATATAATGTAGTTTTCATCAACACATCAACAACCAGTAATGACAATAATAGTATCAGAACGTTACAGAAATAGAAAAAGACAAGAGAAATGTTAATAGAAAATACAATAGAATCTCCACTGCTCCAGTTTATACCTATGAAATGTTTTAAACAGATTTTACTTTACAATTTGACCTTCAAAACGAACTAAAAGCGTTCTAAATTACGTGAAATCAAATTAATATGAAATAAAGTGGTCATTTTAACAATAGAACTCAATCAAAATTTTCAATGGTTGTGCATATATATTTCATTTGTATTCGAAACTCCAATTGTCAACTATGCTGTTCATTGTAAATATTATGGTTTTGCTGTATTAGGATATGTATATAAGTTGGTTTTTATTAGCCCACTCTCTTGAGAGTACGAGCTATTAGTGCTTTCCTTGCCAACTGTAAATAAGAAGTTTATCATTTATTATTATTGTTATTATTATTATTATTATCATTATTATTATTATTACTTTACACCTTTTCATCATTCCGTCATTCCGTATTCCGTCATTCCGTATTCCGTCATTCCGTATTCCGTCATTCCGTATTCCGTCATTCCGAATTCCGTCATTCCGTCATTCCGTATTCCGTCATTCCGTATTCCGTCATTCCGTATTCCGTCATTCCGTATTCCGTCAATCCGTATTCCGTCATTCCGTATTCCGTCATTCCGTCATTCCGTCATTCCGTATTCAGTGTTTTAAAGATAGCCGATTATAATTTTCTGAGCCGCTATTCAGTTCGCAAATCCAATAGAGATCGACGTTGAAGATGACTATGACTGATTACAATGATTGTGGGATGTTGCGACCCCATAAGCGTTAAAGCCATTGGACCATTAATGAATGGAGATATGGAGGTATACATACAGTAGGCTGTCGTGTCGTTAAAAATCAGTCATGAAGTAATGGCTGGGGTGGCTCCATAATACTCAATAGTGCTAATTGTGAAGACCCAAAGAAACTAGAGAAAATCATTAAGGAACTTTTCAATGTTAAATGCTTTCATCACTGCAAATAATCAAGAATTAGAAAGCGGTTCCATTCATTTGCAGTCGAAAACCCCATAAATTGTAAGTTACGCATGTATCAAATGTTTCCTTGTGAGTGATCCCGAGCTTTGGTTACATGCAATTGTCTCTCTATAATTGTTAGGACACTGAATTTGCAGTTAAAATTAAGGAACTATTAAGGAACTTTTGGAACTATAATTGCCTAAAAGAGGTCTAGAAATAAGGAACTATAACGATTAGGCCCTGAGGTAGGTTCCTTATAAATATAAGAGTGTGTACATTAATATATTCTCAAGAATCTGGCCGGTCAGAGTATCAGCCTTTGTTGCATGCTTATGCCAAAAACAAGGGATTGGAGAAGTAAAAACATTGTAAAGCCTTGCAGCATCAATTCTTTATTTCTATAATTGAGGGTCGTATAGGGGTTCTGGGGAACATGGGAACAAGCCCCAAAATGGCTTAGGGAACAGGGAACATTTGCATGAATTTAGGGGAACAAGGGAACATTTTGCACATATTTTTCAGGGAACATTCTGAAAATTCTACAAATCTTAAGGGAACAAATTATAATTTTCTAAGGGAACAGGGGAACAAGGACCCCCCCTATACGACCCTCATAATTGGACCATCTTTTGGTAGCCATTTTAAGACCCTCAAATCGACTGGACCCAACTGTCGGGCCTCAATGAGTTTACCCCTAGGTAGCAAACTCTTTAAATTACCAATGAACAAACATAAGGAAGACAGGAAAAGCAAAAACACATTTGATCAGTATCTTTGCAGCATAATATCATAGAAAAAGATTAATTAGAATCACGCGTAAGATATAAGTCCAAGTTCCTGCTCAGTCCTTTACCATCTTCGTCTTCTTCCATGCCAGCCCCAAGGTATGCACCGACGGCGACACAAAGAATTGCAGAAACAATTTCCAGGAGAAGGGTCTGTTGGGAAAAATGTGTCAAATTAGTGATAACTAAAAGCTCTATTAAGCTGCCTGGGGTATACTGGGGTATACTTTTGGGGCACCTTGGGAGCCAGAGAGGACATTACCCCGAAGTTTGGAATTTCATTTTCTTACCAAACTAGTGTACTTCTTCTCATATCCAGAATAGGCGGGAGGCTTCTTATTGATTAAATCTCTTGATTGTTGCGTAATTCAGTTTCTTAATGTAAAACCAACATGAAATAAAGAATGGAAAAAGAGAGGTTTTGCGGAAATCCCAAAAAAAACAGATTATATAGATCATGGCAAAAAACCTTTTGCGGCCTCTGAATCCTCGTCAAGTTCATCAAAATCTAACCCATCATCAAGTTCTTCTTCATTATTTGCGTCTGAAATCAAAATTGAAAACTTTACGAAAAGGCAACAAAGTACGAAAATGGGAACACACAAAACGTTGCACACATAAGCTGGTAGTGTGTTTTGCTCTTATATGAGGCATTGAAAATATAACTGTTTGATGATTTGTGGAGGAGGAAATTTTCCACAGAACAAGCCCTGCCCAGGGTTAGCCACAGGTTAACTTACCGCAAAATGCAAATGCAAAAACAAGAGCGAGAGTCAGAAGCAAAATGGTTTTCATTTTCTCAAGCTTTCTTGCTGATCAACCTGATGACGAACAAGCTGTGAAATTTTTGAGTGGAGGTTGAGGAATGAGCAAAGCATTTATTTAGAATGTTTTTCCGCTGGTACAAAAAAGTTTTATTGATGAGCGGAAGAATTTGCTTCAAAGGAGACTATTTGTTGTGTTTCCTTTCAAGATCGAGCGATTTGATTGGACGTTATGCTCCATTCTAATGAAATACAAAGAAATTTATACAACAGAATTAGGGTATTTTTCCGCTGGTACAAAAAGCTTTATTGGTGAGCGGAAGAATTTCTTACAAAGGAGACTATTGTGTTGTGTTTCGTTTCAAGATCGAGCGATTTGATTGGACGTTATGGGCTATAACTAAAAAAGGGAACGGGAACGGGAACGGGAACGGGAATGGGAATGGGAACGGGAACGGGAACGGGAACGGGAACGGGAATGGGAACGGGAACGGGAACGGGAACGGGAATGGGAACGGGAACGGGAGCGGGAACGGGAATGGGAACGGGAACGGGAATGGGAACGGGAATGGGAATTTTTAAAGACATCATTTAAAACAAACTAAATTTTGGTAACTAATCATAATAATATGTAAACATATTGTACGTGAATGTGTATATAATTAACTAAAATTTATTAAAACATTTAAGGAGCAACATCATGTGACATAGCCCTGTGTTATTTTGTAATTGTGTAAAATGATTTGCTATATATAAGCGTTATTCATTTTTGAATTAATCTCAAATATATTGCTACTTATTTTTGCTTATTTTATTGTCAGTTTTAATCGTTATCAAGTATAATGAATAAAATAATTTCATTCATGAATACGTAGTTACGACACACCTGAGAAGGGATTATTATTAAAGGTTAAACAGAAAATCATTCATTCCTCCGTACGTCGACTGTAATTTTTTTTATTCGAAAATCAAACTCGAGTCCAGTTATTTTCATGAAGGTTTACAGCAACAGTTGATATTTCATAGAACTTTCAGATATCACATGTTGGTTCAAGCTTCAAAATTACACTACCACTGCAATTTTCACGTACCATAATTGCATAACGAGTTTACAATCGGACATGTCAAAAGATTTAATTTGATACTCGAAACCGCCTTTTGATTGCTGTGACTCCTGTGAAGGATAACCTGGGTTAACAATGGCATTATTTACTTGCAATGTATTTCCAATTTTTGTTAAATATAACTTGTAGCAAGGATTTCTACAATGTAAAGGGTCTGTAAAGTATCTTGAAATCTAGATCACGAACACGTCGGCTCTTCTGATGATCATGCATTGAAGAAAGAACTAAATGAACTGATTAATGAGTTTTTCGTTTTGCACCCTCAATTAACGGATCTAAATAGAGAACAAAAATGTTAATTTCAAGACTTTTGACAGGCACGAAGCTTAGGGGCGGCACGGGGGCAGCACGGGGGCACTGCCCCCCCCCGAAGAAAGAAATTTTCGCTCTTCTTTGCCCGTCCAAAAATAACAGGATTAGAATGTTTGTTTTAACCTTTGAAAAGAATCCAAAAAAATCAACACAACTTTGATAATTTTAAAATGCTAAACTGATACTGAATTAAAGGTACCCATTAGCCATGTTTGACGAATGAGATCATGCCTATGCAACTCTTCTCGGTTCTTGTCCGCTTGTTCACTCTGATTCCCACTAAAACCAAATCCAGCTTTTAGCCCCCTCGGACGCTCTGATTCCTACTTTTTTCCTTTCACAGCCGCCAGATCCCCTTGTTATGTTAACATAAAAAGTACTTTTGCTTTGAACCATGAAAAATAAGTGGACTTGAGTTTGATTTTTAAATAGAAAAAATAACAGTCGACGTACGGAGGAATTAATGATTTTCTGTTTAACCTTTGATAATAATCCCTTCTCAGGTGTGACGTAACTACGTATTCATGAATGAAATTATTTTATTCATTATACTTGATAACGATTAAAACTGACAATAAAATAAGCAAAAATAAGTAGCAATATATTTGAGATTAATTCAAAAATGAATAACGCTTATATATAGCAAATCATTTTACACAATTACAAAATGACACAGGGCTATGTCACATGATGTTGCTCCTTAAATGTTTTACTAAATTTTAGTGAATTTTATACACGTTCACGTACAATATGTTTACATATTATTATGATTAGTTACCAAAATTTAGTTTGTTTTAAATGATGTCTTTAAAAATTCCCATTCCCGTTCCCATTCCTGTTCCCGTTCCCGTTCCCGTTCCCGTTCCCGTTCCCGTTCCCATTCCCGTTCCCGTTCCCATTCCCGTTCCCGTTCCCGTTCCCGTTCCCATTCCCGTTCCCATTCCCATTCCCATTCCTATTCCCATTCCCGTTCCCGTTCCCGTTCCCATTCCCGTTCCCGTTCCCTATTTTAGTAATAGCCGACGTTATGCTACATTCTAATGTGATATGAAGAAATTTATACAACAGAATTAGGGTGTTTTTCCGCTGGTACAAAAAAGTTTTATTGATGAGCGGAAGAATTTCTTACAAAGGAAACTATTTTGTGGAGTCTCCAATGTGGTTTTAGAAATTCATTAAGTTTTTGGGTGGCTATCTGTAAAGCATGGAATGTGGAATGAGGGAATGGAATGGAATGATGGAATGGAATGGAGGAATGGAATGGAGAAATGGAATGGAATGATGGAATGGAATGATGGAATGGAATGGAATGATCAAATGGAATGGAATGATGAAATGGAATGGAATGATGAAATGGAATGGAATGATGGAATGGAATGATGCAATGGGATACTGGAATGGAATGATGGAATGGAATGATGAATAGGATTGTTCAAATCATTTCTCGAAGTATCAATTAAGGCTTGGGTAGTTTGACATACCATAATCTCTTTAAATGTATCATGCCACCAAGATCCACTCAATCCAATACGGGGGTTTTACGATTGCGACACCATGAACATTCACCCTTTAAATGCTATAGGGGTATTATTATTGTATTAAAATTGACTCCCTTTCTACTGTTCTGCAAACAAAGATCTTTTTCAACACGTTCCTTTTTCAACGCGTTCCTTCTTGGTCACTGCTCTTTGAGTATGTCCCACAGCCTAAAACGTCTCTGAAGTTTAGGCTGCCTAAGCCAGCAAGCAGCAAAAAAAAGACGATGTTTTCGTTGATATTGAAAGGATCGATTGGGAGTCTTTGCAAGACAGGAGAGAGATAGGGAAAGGATCCTATGGCTGCGTAGAGTTTGCTCGTTATAGCCGAGAGAATTGCAATAAATCTGTGGAGGTGGTGGCAGACAATTCAGCAACAACAACATACACAAGTATACAATTCCAAGGAGCAAAGACAAAATCCACTACAAGGTCTTTTCAAAGCATCTTTCCTTCAGGATCATCAGAAACATATGAAGTTGTAAGTAATGGTTGAATATTTCAAACACGAGGCTACCTACGGCTAAGCCTTCAGAAAAATCTCTTTAAAAAAATAACAATATCTATTCTAAATAAGCAGGAGGTCCTAAGAAGAGCAGGGTGCTAGAAATCCACAAAAAATTAGCCAGCGGGGGACAGCAGCAAGGCAGCTAAAGGAATACATAGTTCTGCTTTCAGCTTCCACAATGGAAGGATCATGATTGATAATTAAAAATGATACACTACCGTTCGAAAAGTTTGGAAACGGTCGCTCAAAAATGGCCGCCAGCAGCGGCCAAGGGCCTAATCCAAAATATTTTCATTTTAAAAGTCAGAGGTCATGCGGCCATTATCTTGCTAAGTTTCGGCGGGAAAATGTTCGTCACTGCACTCGCCATCACTTAAAGTTGAAAAGAGAAGATAATTTCAATAGTATAATGGTTGTTTCAAACCAATACATAACCCTCCAATGCAAGGAGTTGATGACACAGTTGTCGTATATAAAGACATTAGAGAGTACCGAGATCGCGGGAAAGGCCAGAGGCAGCTAAGCCCCAGCCCTCAAAATGTGCACTTTCATTTGAGAGAAGAATGCGTACAAAAAAGATATCCTGGATTCCAAAGGAGCCAGCTCATAGTCCCAGTGGAGTTTCAAACTTTTTGCGACAGGAGCATCTTGAGCGACTTTTCATGGAATTTGGAGTAGTCTGCTGAAATTCATTGTTTAAAAATTTGACTCTACTTTACAAACTCTTGTTATGTTAAACTTTTGTTGTGTTATTATAGTAATTATGTTTTGTTCTATGCACACATTAATTATAGTAGAATCACAATTTGCTTAGCTTTTGCAACTTTATTGCACAATGTTGAGCTTATAATTCCCTTACATCACTTAAATTATGTCTGGCTACTTTCTGCTATAATCCATTTATTTAAATGGAAGTTAGGAAAGCCTTAATGGATACTTCGAGAAATTATTTGACCATTCCATTCCATCATTCCATTCCATTATTCCGTTCTATTCCATTCCATTCCATCATTCCATTCCATTCCATCATTCCATTCCATTCTATCATTCCATTCCATTCCATCATTCTATTCCATCATCCCATTCCTTTCCATCATTACATTCCATTCCATCATTCCATTCCATTCCATCATTCCATTCCATTCCATCATTCTACATTCCATGTTTTACAGATAGCCTTTTTGGGTCGTCAAATTCATGCAAAGGTTTACAAAGAAGGCATCGAAGTTCTAAGCGCTTTATCTTTCTTGATCCGTCATTTTTGCATAGAAAATTGTTCTTTTAACTAACTTTCAAATGCTACATGCTGCATGATGTTGTAATATCGATGCAAGGAAATTCCAATGAGGTTATTGCTTAGGATAGAAATATTTTGGACTTCAATTTTCTCAGTTGCGACGACCCCCGCATTAGAGACAAGTTGCCGACAGGCTTGAGGCCAGGGGGTGCCGCACCCCCCGAAACCCTCTCCCCCAAAGTGACGGCTCTGCATACTGTTTCTACGCTATCTTCGACTATTACAGAATTTAAAGCTTGTCGTTGATTCAGAACAATGCTGCAGCCTGAATGTGATAAAAACGCAGTCCACAATTTTTACTTGCTCAATTGGCGCTTAATCTACCGAATCTTTGTATGCACTGTGTTATAACTTTGTGTAACAGAATCCAAAATGCTATGTTGTCATTTAAGTTCCCCGTTTACTTAATTTTGAATACTGTATTCATTAACACTATACCAGATTTTAGAATGCTTCAGTCGCTGTATATTGAGTACCAATACTCCTAAACATACTGAAAGCATAATCATGCAGCTAAACATGGCAGTAAGTCTTAAGACACACTGTAGTTGTCATTAGTAAAATAACAATAAAAAGAATACGACAGCATACTAAGAATGAATATTAGGATAAGGTAAGAGGCCCTACTCCTTTGTTTTCGATTCTTCTTTGTCTGTGTGTGTTCTAAAATGTATCTATTAGCCCAAGGAGGGTGGGACTCATTATAGGTAAATGACAGGGGGGGGGGTCAGAAACAGGCTCTCCTCCAACATCCCAAAAAAATACCACATAGTTCAGTAATTTCATACCCCAAAAGTATACTAACCAATCTTATGTGCCTCAGTATCAGTATTTTCTCCTTAAATTAGGCTCAACGGACACCTTTTTCAACAAATTCAAATCAAAACAACCTTTAGTTTGAATATCTGCACTTTTTTTTTTATCTGCACTTTTGTCGTGAGTTTTTCTGGATTTTTTATGAATCAACCCAAAAATATACCAATTTTGCTAAAACAACACACCCAAAAATATGCTAAATTCCATTTTTCATTTTTCGATACCCAAAAAGTGTCTGACCCCCGTCACTTACCTATAGCGACAGCGAGTCCTCCCTGGGCTATTAGTAAACAAAAATACATTCATGGTTGTCCGTGCGTTCCTTACATTCACTACAAAACATCGAGTCGTGCATCCTCTGCTGGCTAATGGTCATATCAATAGTCGTTGTTGTTGTTATCGTTTATCGATTTGGTTAAACTAAGTTATAAATACTTCTTACTAAACCTTAAAATAGAACTATGAACGTAGCGAAGGTCATGATGCAGCTAAAGAACCTCATTTTAGTTGCTTTTCGTATTATTTTATGAGATACATTTTTCGCCAAAGGTCACCAATGTACCTAGCGTCCCACTTGGAGGAAAATTCATCAATGACCAAGCTGTTTGTGTGATAGGTATGCAAAATGTTTGCTTCCAGACAGACATTTTACGTCAGATTTCAGGCATTTTGTCTCAAGGTGGCGGCCGCAGTAGGGACTGGATGATAATAATTCAGATGAATACTCTTCGACATGAAGCATATGGCAATTTTAAGCCAATTGTTGTTCGTCGAAGAAAGCATAAATGGATAGAAGAAAATACGTGTATAGATCCTCGATTGTTTCCTGATAAAAGTGGTCTGAATAATACAAAGAAACCAAAGGGTCTTTATTGGTTCAAAATGACATATATATATAAGCATAATAGAGCAGCGCTGCGTGCTGTTTTCATAATGCACTCATTTCAAAGAATAGTATTAGATAAAAATCCGTTCATGGACAAAATACTGTTACTGCAGTGCATAAACATCAATGCACATTCTTCCAGGATTGTCTCCCTCAGCATAATCAAAGAGATCTTCTCCATACCAAACTCTGTACAGAACTCTTTCTTTGAATGTGTATGGTTGAAAACCAGTAGAAAATACCACGTGATTAGAACCAATCTTATTTCCATTCAAATAATACCAACCTTTGTGTTCGACTGCGTATTGGACAGGTGGGGGAGGAACAATCACCTTGTTATTAGCGTCGGTGACATGAACTTCAAAATATGTTTTTACTGTTTTGTAACGACAGTTGAAGATCCCATAGTAATTCTCACCAGCGCACGAAATGTTGCCACTTACATGAACAAGCTTTACTGCGTATGCTGTCATCTGGCTATCAACGAGAAATACTCCGTATGAGCTTCCTCGTCCACCATAACAAACTGGTCTGCAATTCAGCTTTGTCCATCTTGCAGAGCTATCATGTGCTAACGCCAGAACTGCAAAATATAGCAGTGCCACAGCTAAAGCCTGAAGAATAAATAAAAGGCAAATCAATGAAAAAAATTCATCTGTGTCTCATGGTTTAATTTTTGCAAGATAATTTCCCCCACTCTGTCCGAAGCGAAAGCTCGTTCCATAAAGTTCCAAATAAAAACTCATTTTTATTCAAATTACTGTACGCCATTTATCCGCTGCGATCGATTCCGATGCAAGCACTGTTTTTTTTTATAGCTTCATCTCGACTTATATGTGTAAAGTTTTGACTTATTTATTAGCTGTTTCTACTAATTAATTAAGTTATCATGCAAAGCTGTTATCAATTTTTTGCTTCGTTAAGCGGCTCAGTTGGCTGTGCAAATATTAAAAAACAAATGGAAACGTTAAAAAAATGATTCTACTCACTGTCCTCGAATTTGCTTCTTTTCGTACCATATTATTTTTCTTGTTGGCTTAAACTCACACCTTTCGATTGCAGACTTTGAAAGGAAACACGATGGAAATCGTTGTTGTTTTGACAAACACTATCGTACCTTGAATCCAGCTATTCAATTCTAATATAGCCGTGTGTAGAGTCTGTCTATGTGATTTTTTGTTCAGCTTTTCTGAATGTTGGTTGAAGGCTATTGTTTTAAGTACAAATATTGGAGTTTTCGAGATTGTATTGAAACAGACAGTGGTAGAAAGTGTCCTTTTTGCACGACTGCCAATCTCCAAAAGACGTTGATCTATCTATGGACAGCTGACAAACTGAACAAGCCAAAAAACTTAGAAAACAAAAAAACTAGGACAACATAGTTTAAAAAGCATGCAAACAACGGAATCCGACATTTGTAAATCGCTTCCTGCTTTTTTCGCTATATTCCAGGACAATGAAAATGCTGTGCGCCTGCACGAACATGAATTTGCGATTTGTCAAGTTGCAGGTGCAGTGACAAACAAGGAGTGCAATGATAAATTGCTCAGAACAGCAACAAATGCGCAGTTCAGTGATACGGCATGTTTCATATGTTTAATGAACTAAAAGCTTTCAATTTCCTTGAAAAAGCAATATTATGTTCTCAAATGACACCGATTTTTAACACTTTTATTTATAAAATTCGCAATTTTTCTTGTATGCTTGTTTCTACTATTCTTAGTGATTCTGAAATTTTTCTATTATCAAAAGTCCAAAAGATGTCAACAAATTGACTACCACAGATTTTATGTGCGAAAAATTTCTTTTTCAAGTGAATAAAATCTATCTTGCTGAATTTTAAATTTCTCTGGCCTGGTTCGTCACAGGCGATATGTGTTGTTTGGTAGTTCACATGCAAAAGTGGGGTTGTCTGTATCTAATAGTCTATTCTGCAATAATTGCTTGGTATCTTTCTAGTTGCAAGTTGAATTAGGCAAGAATCACGTTGTGTGTTTGCAAGAAAGCAATAGATATGTTCAAAGTCTGTCTAATCACAGACAAATTGCCGAATGACAAGAAAGACATTTGCCAAAGTAAGCAGAACGCTCCACGATATTGACGGTACAGGCTGTACGTACTGAAAGAAAATCGATAAATGGACCAAATAACAAGGAAAACATGTTACATGCCCTCCAAAAACAAAACTTAATTATGGTGAAGTTTTCTTCTAAAGAAATATGAAAAAATAATGCGCTGGACATTATGAATAGTTATGAACCTCATGACCTTGTAGGAAAAAATTGAAAGATGCTATTTGTAAAGGGTGGTAAAGGGGGGTCAGGATCACGAATCACGGGGATAAAATTGTTTGCCATTCACGTTTCACATTAAAAAGATACAGCGTTTCACGTTTTCCTATTAGAAAATATGGTCAATCACGTTTCCCTACCCTTTGGCACCCCTTTTGTAATGTTTGGCAACGAAGGTTCCATGATGTTTGCAAAGTAATGTTAAATAAGAGGAGTCTGTTAAATTACGTGTTATACGTGCGCAATGTACTCAACATGCCCTCGTACCCTCAGTAAATCTGTGCTCTCGTCCCGTCCTTATTACGTGCCCTCAATAGCTACGAGTCCTAATGCCTACTTACATGTGATTTAACCGAAGAGATTCAACCTGCCATGCCACCTTTCGTAATATGCTAAAAACTGCCGGGCTTTGTGTTGTAATTGAACCCTTTTCATTCCCCAAATATTCATTCCCCGATTAGAAATTATGTCAATCAAGTTTAGCCACGATACTTTCCAAACCTCTTTGACGTTTCCCGATGAAAAAAATACGGTCAATCACGTTTTCAAAATACCCTTTACCACCCAGCCACCCTCATTGAAGAGACGTTAAATGAAGGGACGTTTTTGTTCATACTCTGGAGAGTGTTCGACAAACAAGCTTATTTTCAAAAATGTTTCCCCTGTTTCTTGCAATTAAAAATAATCTAACTTATTGATCAGACGAATGGCAAAACCTTGGTTGCTCAATTTTTATTTCCAGGATATCATATCTTGGCAAGGTTGCGAGATCTCATTGCATCAGGTGTCATAGCACCCTATACCTTGCACTAACAAGAGTAATATCTTTCTTGATGTCATAAAACTGTTATGAAAAAATGGCTTGGTTTTCTAGACTTTCCCAAACTTAATGCGATTTGTTAGAAACTTCTTGACTAATCAAAGGACCAGTTTTCTGGAAAAGTGAAGTTTCGATCGCATAGATGAAATGCTTTCTTTTAATCTTATTATCTGAAGTTTTAGGAAACTTAACTAGACAAAAAAGGTTCAACCTGTGAAAAATTCAGTTGACTGCAGCGGAGTGGCCCCCAACTGACCACCTGTGGAATACCAAACAAACGCCTAACACCATTGCAAAATGAAAAATAACAATATAGAAAAAATTAAAGTAGAAGCCAAATAGAAATAAAATACTTTCCATATCATAGATATACTTCTAAACATACTTGAAATTTCACTCTGACAGAGATTTCTTTCATAACACAATAATCTACTTTAAAGCAAGGCAACAAGTCAGAAAGTCGAAATCGAAATCAATAAAAAATGTCACCAAAACTGAGATTTTGTAATTGTTATTTGAGTATCCTGAGCTTTCAAAATCCAATAATGTTTTTGTTGTTACTCAATAATGCCAAAGAGGAATCTTTAAAAAGACCAAGAAGTTTTCTGAGATCTTCTTTCTTGAAAACGGTGTACAATTTATGCTGCTCTGACTGCACAATGTCTGCTAACTGGAGACATTCAGTGTATTCTTCAGAAGAGTGAAGCACAGAATGCAGCATAAAACAAAGCAATGGAATGGCTAATTGCCTCAAAAGAACCATTTGGTGAGCATGCCCGGTATCAGCAGACCTTGCATGAGAATAAATCATCCATCCTTCTGGAAAGAGCAAAACATTGTAGATCTTTTCAGAGACATTTTGAACATGATTTCGTAGATGTGCCTTCCACATTTCATATCTCCCTTTATATTCATTCATTAGCTCTTCACATGCTATT
>JACTAT010000165.1:67520-82101 GCA_014526335.1 Chrysaora quinquecirrha | reverse complement strand
CACAAACTCCTATAATATTGTCATTCATTAGAGACTGTAGTTATGGGACTTTAAGAAGAATGAAACAACAAAATAAGCATCCTCTATATTATTCATATGTTTTTTTTCAATTTACCACTGCTTGTGTTGTACAGTAAGAGATATGTATGAAACCAGCCACCAACATTTACAATGTTATGGAGAAGTGGGTAGGATATGCTTTGGGGCACCAGTGAAATGTTTAGCAGATAACAAAGTTGAGTTTGCAAAAAAGCATCAAGATATGTGTTAAATCCTGAATGTTGAGTTGTTGCACATTGCAGCAGAAAGCCCATGGCAAAATTGACTCTGGTGCATGACCATGATGAACCACTGTCTGGAACCTACTTTCGAGGACAACTCTAAATTGAAGTTGCCCCAAACGCTGTCCATTGATTGTTTACAGATATGCAAACGTTTCTAATTATATCAGCTGGTATTTGAACAAAACCAACATATACCAGACATGATGGTCAATCAGCTCTCAGCCCTCAAAGAGACAACCAGGAGTCACATTGTTGCTTCCCACGTAAATATGCTCTATGATGCTGGATAGAACTAAATTTAGGCTGAGTCTTCACAAGAAGCGCAAATAGCTCTTGAACACAAAGTTAAAGCAAATGCAACCTATTTCTCTACTTGGGACAAGGTATTCGATAAGAAAGATAATAACAATAAATGGAATAGGCCAGGCAAGGTAATAGGCAAAGATGAAAAATTCATATTTGTTGGACGTGGAGACCTATATTCCAGGGTATCAACCTTTTCAAAGTTCAAAGGAACTATTTCCAATGGACAGTGATAGCGCAAGCCCAACACAAAAGTGTAACATTAAAATCTAGCATCCCTGATGTGGAACAACAAGAGCAAAATACAACCAGTGAGATTCGTACAACCAGTACGCCTCCAGTAGAAGATTCAAAAAATCATACAACGCAAAATTGAAAACAAGAGAAAGTCTTCCTAAGAAACGTGACTCTTGTAAAACAGATAAGGCGGAGTAGGTGAATGGAAAGATGCAGCTGATGTAGACAGAGCAGGAAAAGCCACCAAGGTACACTAGGGAAGCTTTTGAAGTGGTTTTAACAAAAAAAACAACAAAGATGGTGCAGGCCGAGCCTAAGTGTATTGATTTTGACAAAGTTGAAGAGTAGCAAGACGGCAACAGTAACAGAACATGGATAAAAACCAAAGAGGCCTCTTGGACAGTTTTTCAAAATTGTTCCTATTGCATAGCATCAAACAAGTGCTGTTGATGATGCCAAGAAGCAAGAATTTGAAAACTGGAAAAACTTAGAAGGCGAACATAAAAGGCATTACTTCTACTTGGTTCATAACTCGGACAACATACACTTAAGGATATTCCTTAAGACGCTCGACTTGGTTACCCACCATCACCTGCTTCAGATTCTTAGATCACCGATCACGATTGTACAGTGTGGGGAGAGTGTGGCCTCTCTGGATCACTTCATTCGACAACCATTTGAGAAGCGAGATGACAGCTCTGAAAGGTCAGACTACAACGTTGATTGCTCCAAAGTGACTAACTTTCCCCGATGCTATTTTGTCTAGGTATCAGCCCTCTCTTGACACCACTTAATACATCCAATCGAGTCACAGATTTTAAGACGGAGAAAGGAAGGTATACTCCCACCTCCTCTATATGGATGACCTCAATATCTTTGGCCCTTGTAAGTTCGCAATGGAATGAACTATGAATGTTAGTACGAGATTCTCTAAAGCCATAGGCATGGCTTTAGAAATGTGGCATGGCATTCCGATTTTCGACTGTCTTCAGTTGGGCATATCTCCATACCGTACTGCTGGGAAGATGGTTATCCTTATATGGGCCAAAATTAGGCCAAAATTATGTTGCCCGCAAGCAGAGATAATGCTTTACCATTGCCACGCAGACAACACTTTCTGAGCTTAGAGTCCTCTGTTACAGCTTGTGCTGCCTTGGACAAAAAGTTGCCATCTTGGACGGCAGTGACATATCCGTCTGACTAGAGCCGAAGAAACCCTTCAGTCAGCCGTTGTTGTGGTAGGCATGCATCAAGCCATCTTCATACTGAAGAAGCCATCTATGAAGCCATCTTCATGCTAAAGATTCAATAACTGGCAGTTTAGAATAGAAACAGGCATGCTGCAGAAAGCCATGATAGTCTTTTTGATCACGTAACGCAGAGATGTTGTGAGTCAAATCGTGTTTATTTAATATTTTCGTTACACAGTATGACGAGCTCTTTCAGTTGGAGTAATCAGTTTTCAAAAATAAGGAATTTATTTATAGGCTTACCCAATTACATGAAGTCATTAATCAAGTGATTACCCCAAATTTTTCAGAATGTAACCCAAGCTTAAATTAACTGCAAAAACATCATAAATATGGAAACCTTTTTGAAATTTTACGTTTCCCAGTTTGCTGGACGGTTTTCCCTGTCTATGGAGGATAGAAGTAATTTTAAGATCTACCCCAATGTAGCCTATGGAAATCTTCCTGGTAGGTGAAGCTTCAAGTACTGCTGGTCATTTAATATTCCTCGCTGGAGACGTTAATTCCAGTGTTATTTCGTGGAGATAAAATGAGATAAAGAGAATAGCATGAAGCTCAACAGCTGCTGAAAATCTTGCTACCTCTGATGCTTTGGTTGATGCGTTGTACCTTCAGTAGGTAATGGCCGAATTTCTTGGAAAAGCCCCACAAATAGTTGCCTGAATTGATATAAAACCTTCTTTCTCTTCACTGAACAACATCCGTCACTGAAAAGAGACTGAGCATTGAATTGGCTGTGATTGCAGAAATGGTTGCACGAAAAGAAATGTAGTTTCATTGGACACCAATTACAGAACAACTGAGCGACTCATTGACCAAACGCAGTTCTTGTACCAAACGTGGGTCCTGTAAAACCCACTGATGTTCTTACTTCCGCAAATTTAAGCCAGTGACAATTGATTAACGTTACCTGATGCACAGAAATGTGTATACAAGACATGTGATTGATATTTTTCTTTATTGGTTTCCTGTTAGTATTTGTTTACAGTTGATTTTATCGTCTTAGTTCCTCCAGCATTCAGGAATGCATCGGACAATAATTTATCTTCATCAAGTTTTGTCAGCAGGTTGTCTTTCCACACCAGTCCAAGACTACCCTGCCATTTTCAGATTATTATTTAAAAGAAATAGGGAGGAATCTGTCATGAATTTATATATGTTATAACATTGTCTAGTTACATGTTAATTTTATATGTTATAATATTACTAATATTTATGAATGACTAGTGGGTGTTATCCCCCTTCGCAAGAATTGTCTTTCTGTTTCACAATTTTTTGTCATCTCTTTGAACCATTACATAGACTTTGCACATCATGTTCAAAAATATAGTCTAAACAAAATAATTACAAAAGTCTTTTGTCTAATCGGTTTTCTTTTGAAGCTAAATTGCTAAGGTTCTCATTCGGCAAGAGATAGCAGGAGAGATATTTCTCATGATGGGCATCATCTCTGTCAAAATATTGCACCCACAGAATAGGGATACAGAATAATGACATTAAGAAATTTACTTTTATCGCATATCAGTCACCTTTTTGAGAATATGAAACTTTTGAATTCAGTATGGCATTGCAGTATATGAAATGCATTTGTAATCCTTGATTTGTGGTTCTATCTATCGATTTTATGATTTCCTGTTATTGCCATTTTGAACTTATTTTTGTCGGCTGGAAGATCCTGATATGATTATCTTGTTTTAAGTTTGTTTTGCATTCTATGAGATAATGGTACGATTATTACGATTCTTAGTGTACAACTCTATGCATACTACTTAGTGAAACCTTGAAGCTTTGTCCTCTTGGTTATGGCCTCATCTATTGGCACTCCACTGCTACCTTGTGTCCTATCTTACCTATGCAATTTTCATTTAAAAATCTCTTTTTTCAGGTTGTGTCTTGGATAATAACGATATGGTTCACTGGATCATTTGTTATATTTGTGCTTGCTAGAGCTTTAGGGGGAGAGGTAACCATATTTTGAGCTTTGAGAACTGTGTGTTCTGAATATTATGTTAAAAACACTAACAACCCACAATGCAGTCGTCTGCAAATAGTCACCCATTAAAGTCAATGACTGCGCGATCTTTATAGTTTTAGAGAGCTTTGCTCTGTAATGTATTTTTCAAAATAATTCAGCTATTGAAGTTGTGATTTTTTTACAAGCAAATAAGAGTCTGCATGTTTTACATTAATTATTTACATTGTTAATGTCAAATTCGGTGAATATTTTATAGGTGAGCTACTCGCAGTGCTTGGGAGTCGTTGGTTACTGTGTGCTTCCATTAATTATCGTTGGTGTTGCTCATCCAGTATTCAAAGGATTTGCTTTTCTGAGCTTAGCATCAAAGGTAACTTTTGCTTGTAACCTGCTTGCTAGAACTTCTTGGCTGGAAAACTGGTTTTGCATATTTTCAAATATTTTTGAAAACCTGACCCATTTCTTAAAAAGACCATTGATTAAAGAAATTGCTTTTGACACATTTTTTCATTTGCATTTTGTCCAATATTTACGAAAATAAGTGAGAGGAATTATCAAAAAATAGTGATAATTTCCGATTTTCCTTTAACTCACAAGTTTTGTCTTTTAAAAGCCTATTGAATCTCTAAACTGGAAGGCTCTTAGTCTTATTATTAATTCTGTCATAAAGGAAACGAAAAGCCGGTTATAACGCTAGACGCTGAAGACAAAGACAGCTTGATATGGAAATGCCGTAGAACAACAAGATTGAAAAATGCAATACCTTTCTTTTATAAATGCTTTCTTTAAATACATTGCTATATCTTTTTAAACACTGCTGGACACAGCTATAGATCAGGTCATGAATGCCATGATTTAGTAACGAAATCGTTCATTGCTGAAAGACAATTATAAAGTTATCGACCTGTTTATGGAGAACCTGGTTGATCTGATTCAATTTGGTCCGCTTTCCTTACCCAATTGAGAAGTGGTATAGTATCCTTCCATAAATCTGCTAAGTAAACAGCATCCAAATGGGTGCACATAGGAGTCGATACTTGCACAAAATCGAAATTGAGTTTTTAAGGCACAGTGAGTGAAGTTTTATTGATTTGGCTGCTAGCTGTAAAATAAAATATATTTTCATATTTACTAACATTCGCCTCGCTTACTTCCTACGTGTCATGAAAACGACAACAATACCAACAACAAAGCTTCTCTTTCTAATTTTGTCAACGACAATTTTGATCTAGGTGTGAAATAAAAAGAAAGGAAACTGGTGCCAAAACTTCAGAATGTTTGTGCAAACAATTTTGTGTCCGATCTCATGCAAGCACGTCCTTTAAGAACAAGATTGTTTCCAAAGGGTTGCTACCCCGACTGGATCCTAACAGGGTTGGATGCCCAAACCTTGGCATTCTTTACTGTTAAGATTTCTCCAGGTTTCTGTAAAAGAATCTTAAAGGTTCAATGCATTTCAGATATTTGGTGTTATCTGGGCTTCTTACAGTGCAGGATCATTACTCATCCAAGAAGAACTCAAAAACAAAAGACCTTT
Source organism: Chrysaora quinquecirrha (assembly GCA_014526335.1). Taxonomy (NCBI): domain Eukaryota; kingdom Metazoa; phylum Cnidaria; class Scyphozoa; order Semaeostomeae; family Pelagiidae; genus Chrysaora; species Chrysaora quinquecirrha. The sequence continues at coordinate 76,515 of JACTAT010000165.1, read as the reverse complement.
ATTATTTTATCCAGTATTCCTATTATATGTTTATTTCTTTTCATTGTATACAGGAGCATAATTTTTGAGCATAGCAAGTAGTATATTTATCGAATTTTGGAATTAGGTTTTCAATCAAAGTACTTTGAGTAATGCAGTTATTAGTCCTAGACAAATTGCTAGCAAATTAACTGTAGTTTACCAAAGTCAACTGCCTTAAATATAGGAATCGACTATATTCGGTTTTCATCTTTCCTCTAGCGTTATTCACTTTCGATAATCAAGTAAAAATCGGTTCAAGCTATACATTAAATGTAGCCAGTTTCATCTGACGTAAATTAGAAAAATATAAGTAATTTTCTTCACTGAAGATTTTCTGCTAGAGCCGTTGAATTGTAAATTTTGCCGTGAAACTAAGTATAAAAACGTGACTGTACAAATAATGCCCCCTCTCGTCGCCTCTCGTTTTACATATTCTCTTGTCTTGTCTTTGAGCTCGTACGCCCGCAATACGGGATCGTTATAATAGGGTGGGAATATTAGATGGAGAGTATAAGGCAACTAATGCATATGTACGGCTAAATTCGAACTTATGTCGAGTCAAATCAAATTATTTAATTAAATCTAAGATAAATCCATGATAAATCTATCGTCTGAATTCAAGTGATAAACTTGACTCAAATCTGACTCAAGTTTATGATGCTCTGTTAGATGATCTAACACAAATGCGACGTGGGTTCATACGATGGATTTCTGTCGAGTCAAATTCAATTGATTTCAGTTCTGGTCCGCTGTTTGTCCTATCACCTAGCTTTGAGCATGCGTATTAGAGTTAAAAAAAAGTGCACGCTTTTCGTGTGCGGCCTTTATTATGTGCACCTTGAAGAAAACATCGCGACATCTGTTGGTGACTACGACATTGAGGAAGAATTCGACTTAGATAGCAATGACGGGATTTCCGCAGCACAATGTTCTAAAAGTCGCGTAATATTTAAAGATTTAGTGAATATTTTTGCAAAAGAGCAAGAGGAGGAAGAAGACGAGGTAGAAGAAGATGAATGCATTGATGAATCTTGCGCGTCAGCTTCATCGAAGTCAGATAGGCCTGCCAGGCAAAAAGGCAAAAAAGCCGGAAGAAAGGCCAAGTGGAGTGCATCTTGCACAGATGATTTGGTCGATATAATCTGCAACGACGAAACGGCAAAATATTTTGAGCGAGTACCAGCGCAGCGTTGAAAAAAGTAGGCATCAGACATCAGATCACAACAAACTAAGAAACCGTCACCATGTCAACGACGCAATGTCTACTACCCAGACGCCTGTGTAATTTAATTTATCTTCTTCTACGTGTTTAATCAACTACTTCAATAATGAAGGCTCTGTTGATGTATAAAAAAAAAAAAAAACAATTATGTGAAAATAATAGAAGATTAAATTGCTAGAGAGGAAGAAAAGATATTGATAAATAGGTTTGGCAACTGAGCAGCAATAATGGCACAATTGCAAATGGTGAGTTAAACCTATAGGTTATGCAATTGTGATAGGTTATACTCATGGTTCATTGCAACACATTGGCTCACATCTTGGCCTTTGTTTCCCTGTGGTTCAAGAATTAAATCTGACACAAATTCGACGTCTGAATCCAACTCAAACTTTGGTCGCGTTTATGTTGGACTCAATAGCAATTAGATTTAACTCGACATAAGTTCGACTTATGAAATAAGCCTACGTGTTGATTAGAAAAATAAAAGAACGTTTAGCTTTTTAAGGTTGGATTCGGTTAGTCACTCTATTGTTAGATTATCCTCATTACTGATTGGTTGGTTTGAATTCAAATCTCTAAGTTGCTCGTCTTGATTATTTGATTTGAATTAAGATAAGCTGATTGATTTGCGACTTATTATTTGTTATATCGAAGTATATTTATTAAGAAGTTTCTCAGTATTTAGTAAATAAAGCGTCATTAACTCTAAAACGGCAAGCATACGTTCAATGCTCCAAGGAGCAAATTTATATATCTACTCGAAATTATTCTTCCATGGCTAGCTTTTTTGTCAAAGATAAATTTATTCTCTATTGAATATTCTAGCAAACCAGAAACACCTTGTATGGCATGTTTAGTCTTGAAATACCAGATTTGATCCTGTTTTTGATAAAGTAGACTGTTATAGTCCATCGCCACGTGCAAGTTTATTGTTTTCTTCAACAGGTGACTACATGCTCTACTGATCTAACCAGTATTGCCATGGTGTTTAGGGACAGATTTTCCATACGGTTAGAAATATGCCATATTCACAATGTATTCAGATCTATCTGAGTAAATACTTTGATCCGTTTTGTTAATGTATTGCTGTGAACACTTGAGTTTAGCTGCATGGTTTCATTAATTGTTGGAGAATCGAACGTATTTTCAACTTTACAAGCGCCCTTACCAGTTATTTTCGTTGCGTAAGAGATCAAAACGTAGAAAGAAGATACCCAGTTGGACTGCTGTTCCTGATATATCAAATTGAAAACTTGAAAAGTTCTAAGGTAATTGAGTATCAAGTGAAACAGATGTAAGTGAACGATTGTTCTGTTGCTGCAGTTGGGTTAAGTCCTTTCACTTTGAATATTGTTGTTGTTTTGGTTGTAAATCAACGAACTTACTGATCGTTTGCACGCTTTGAGGTTTAATAGCGTGAGATAAAGAATTCCCAGAACATGATACTACAGTAGTTTTCGCATTTGTAGAGCAAAACAAAGCAGAGAAATTATTTGATTCAAATCTAAATACAATATATAGATAGAAATAAAGATTTAGATGTATATCAACACATTGTTACAGCAACGGATTTGAATCCGAAAGTCAAGTGCTGAAACATTAAATTGACTGGAACGTTTTCTGGAAACTTCTTTCAGCATGAAGTCGACAATAGAACGGCTTTTTATAATATTCATATTTACAATAAACATCATAGCAGTTTGCTCGAGTAGTTCTTTACCAGAAGACTACGTCACAGACAACGAAGAACAGCTGGCACGGCTGAAAAGGGAAAACTTTCTTGAGAGCATTCTGAAGCATCTACCTTTCTTTCGTGACACCAGTGAGCAAGTAAACGAAGATAAAGAAACTGAGAATAAGGATCAGGAACCGAAGAAGTCAGAAGCAAAATCAGAAGAAAAGATCATTCCACTAATGTCCAGTATTGTTACTTCTTCATCGTTTGCATCGTATCAGATACAAAGTATCAAACTGTCTTCACAAATCAACATCACACAAAGTACGTTGCCATTCAACAATACATTAAAATCTGCTCATTCCTCTTCCGCTTCAAGCTTGAATAAAACGGCAATTGTAAATCAAACAACATCTGCAAGGCCTTTCATCTCAACTACATCAACGATTTCCGCTTTTTCTAAATCAACAACCGTGCTGTTGACAAGCTCTTTAATTTTCAAAGACAGTGTTAGCCGATCTAATAAAACCGAAACCGCCTCGATACTTAACTTTCCAGTATCGTCGATGTTGTTTTCAACAGTTGCGTTCCCTTCCCCATCGACTCCAGCACCACACCTTCCATCTTCAGCAATGGATACAGCTCCTCTAACATCAATGCCGTTACAAACAGTTTTCAGCAGTAGTCTCATTAATTCAAGTTCCGTAGTTCCTAAGACGCAAGTTGCTTTTGATCGTCATAGTAGCTCTTTCTCAGCAAAAAGCTCTTCCACGGAATCTGTCAACCTGAAAGAAGAAGAAAAGCGAATGCCTGTTTTGCCAGATGAAACAGGGTACGGCGAAAAAAGTAAGTTTCAACAATGGCAATCCTCTCTCATTTACTTTTATTTGTATTAAAAACTTTAATTCGTATTTCTCAAATGCAAGACATGGGAATATTCATAAAGTACACAAGTAACTGATCTCTAGAAAAATCTTTTATTTGATGCAAATGAGATATTATATGATAAATCTCATGACGTGGAGTCCAAAAGCTCATCCGCTTTTTATTTTGAGAGTGAAAATTTGTAAGGTAGACGATTCCATTAGCAAAAATGTATATTCTTTGAGCGAAGTTCTACTGCTATTAAAGGATTGTTTGCAGATTCTATATCACGGTGCATGAATGATAATAGAATTTCTAAGCTGCTTCTAGATATAAGATAGATGCTCCCAAGGTACCATACTACCTGTTTTTAAATAAAATTTGCGAGAAAGATATACCCAACTTGAAACAAATTTTGGGGAAAAGTTATACAAGAATGTATACCTATTTAGCAAATGATGAACCCAAACTTCAGCAAAAATGAATACTTTCATATTATCGAAAGTTAGTAACCGTCGTTATTCCTGTCCTGAAAACCCTCTGAAACAAAATTCTGAAAATTGATAATGTAAATTAATCTTTAAAATGGATGCCCACCAGGCGGCATCTCCCAAATACTTGAAATAAATGAGTCGCTTCCGGGCTTGCCGTCGCTACTAAAAGTGTTCTTCATATTTTTCAGGCTATAACCCACCTGGTATTCAAAACGTGAAGGTAACTATTGAGATTTTTAATGCATTTTGATTTGCTGAAAATTTGGTTTGCTGTATAAAGTATGGGACCATTAAGAAGCTAAGTATTAATGATGATATAAACAACGATATTTTTGCCTGAAGTTTTTGCGGAATAAACAAAACCTTTAGCAATTAACGTATTTGGTACTGATAACTGATTAGTTTAAGGTAAATTACCTCTGACATGCTGGGTTGCAGAAATGTCAACTTTGAAGAAAACAGAGGTGAGATTTTGAATACATGTTAACTTAATAAGCTCTGAACTAGCTTTGTTGTTTCCTTGCATCTTGACTTATTAACACGTTTTCATTCGATTGCAGGAAGTCAGCTTCGTCTACCTCAACATATTACTTCCTGTTGTGTCAGGAATATCAGGAGCATTGCTTATCACGTTTTCCATAATGCTGTTTCGTTGCTGCAGAAGAAGGAAGTTGAAGAAAGTCAGATATTTTGGAGGAAAGGTAAGAGATACAAACCTTATCTCAACAATTTTTGGATGATGTTTTTCATCATTATTATTGAGTATTATCCTATTCCCTGAAATCAGTGTGCCAATGCACTCTGTCTTTGCACAAAAATTCTTTAATAGTAGCTGTTATTACTCACGAGGGTGATAAATTGGTTCTTGTTGAGCTAAGTTAAACTGAGTAGCTACTGACTAATGCAGCATCTTCTGCAAAGAACTACAACACTAGCATTGTTAAAACATTGCCCATAAAGCTGCAAAAGGCTAAGGATCACTTTTATCTGACCAACTTTTAGCTCACCAATAGACGCTTCCACAATAGATGGCCGCCGTTTTGCCTACTGTTTACATTTAGGATTTTCGAAAGGAACTCTGGCAATAATTTCCTTAGTTATGTATTTTACATAGCTGCAGACGTTGAATTCGTAACTAAGGAAATTATTCCCAGAATTCCTTTCGAAAAACCTTAAGAAAAACAAGGTATTGACAGAAACGGCGGCCATCTTTTGCGGAAACCTCTATTAGAATATCCATTGTGGTCATTATGAGGCATTCCAGGAAATACGAAATCAGAAAATATGAAGTGAAACAATCACCTTGAATCAGCCACGTTTGCTGGACAAACACGTTAACCGTAATCATCAAATCACCTTACTTAGAAGTCTTTTGAGTTCCCAAAGCTTCAAAATTGGGAGAAATAGCAGCAAAATCTTTGGAAACACTTAATTGATAATAATAATTCTGCGGGCAGTTATGGTATTGTCGATTGTTGTGTTGTTTATATCTTCTTTATCGCGAGCAGAAATCGGTATTCAAAACACAATACCCAATGCAGCTTCACTTTTCAGGCTGATGCATTTCGATCCTCATCTGGGCATAAATTTCGCCTTAGGCAATCGTTTCGTGTTGTTTCTGACGTCTATACTCTGAGGAGCATCAGACGAAAAAGGCGTTTAAAGGCATTTGGGTTCAAATTGATGTGCTGAAACCAAGTGTAGTATATAAATTTAAAAGATGCATGGTCAACTCCTTTGCATGTATATACAGGCATGCAACCACCTTGATACCTAGAAACTTGCCCTGCTTGCTCTCTGTTCTTGTCTTTCAAATTCCAAGATTTTATTGCGTACTCTTTGATGTAAGAGTTTATATTAGCTGTTATGTTATTTATACTATTACATATTGCCAATATACAGTTTTTCTAGCAAATGCTCTTTTTTGCAGCCTTCATCGGACTTTGTTAGGCTGGACAAGATGAGTTTGCTGACAGACACAAGCGATGAAGAAGATTTTGATTAAGGAATTAAAATATCATCACATCTTAAGTGCAGTTAAAACTGCTATGTTGGTTGCATATTAATAGTTTTACTGCAATTAGAATTCATTAGATAACTAGTGTCCTAAACAGGATTTCTAGGTTTTTCTAAGTTTGACTAAAACTCTGAAGCTTCACAAAAGTAGCAGATATTTGCTGTTAAATTTCCTTTTCTAAAATGAGTAAATGTAGCAGATGACTGATCAATATTCATTTATGTGACCGTATTTAGATTCTTTGGAAGTATTATTAGCTAAATCTTTGGTTGATCCACCAATATTGCAGAAATATAGGCGTTATCTAATAAATCAAAACGACCGTGGGATGTCATCGTTTTACCGTTAACTGTCGCAGTTGTACTCCGGTATACTACTTGCTGATAAAGCAGGTGATCTGTGGTAGTGCTTATCCACTTGTAAGCTATAGTCTACATGTGAGAAGTGAGTGCAGGAAGATAAAATGGAAAAGTTATTGCACTTAAGAAAGTTTTCTTATTCTTAAAACATAAAAAAGAAACAAATAAAGCAATGACTTGGAGACAATGTTAAATTCGACTGTTGTAACGAATTTGCAATCCATGTAGAATTGATAACTTTGAATGAAATATATTTTATGACTTTTAGATATCAAGCATTATTTATTTGAATAGTTTGAAACCAACTTTGTTGAATAAATTTTTTCGACGCTCTATGACGTGATTTCAGTTGTGATACGTCATATTAGACATTACAATCACTGCTTATCTTGATGAGTCTTTGATATTAATCGGGACAGCGTTTTTGGAGACCTCCGTCTCCAATCATCGGACAATGAGATATTGGAAAGGAGAGACTGCAACTCGGTTCAAAGAATGTAAACAAAATTTGATCCCTGGTCAAACTGACAAAAATGATCAATCATTGTTAGACAGAAGAACATCTGATTGATTGAGAAATTTCAGTGATTTGATGGAGGTAGAACTAGCAAAATAGACTTTGCAAAGAAAGAGCATCAACTCAGTCGTGTCAAGTATCAAATGTTGGTCTTATGACTTTTACAAAATGAGGGCCAAAAATCCCAGCTTCAAGCTGGTTCTTCGGTTATTGTATTTTACATCTATTCCATCACCCACGCAATTAATAGCAGAACCACATTTCTCGTTGCCACGTGATGAGAAACTTGCACCGACAAGTATTAACGGCTAGTTATGACTGTCATTGATTACCATATCTAATAATGGGTCAAAAACAGCCTTGATCAGTAGAAATATACTTATTCTGATGATTCGATCAATCGTAACAATGGTAAAATTCGATCAATCGTAACAATTGCCTAACTAAAATATGAATTCGAGGTCAGATGAAAGAAGGTTTGTCTGAAAGAAAAAACAAGATTTCACAGCAAGAAAAATCCAGTTTGAACCGAAATCGCATGTTAGATTATCTTATCGATGAGCTCGAGTCTATTTTTTATGAACACTGGTACATATTTTTGGAACCACAGATTCAGAATAAATTTCAATACCAAAACTACAACGAATAGATTGTGCATCTTCATGACAATCCAAGATTAAGCAGAATTCCCTAGTTCCTTACTCACAGGAGTTTATAGGTCATATAACTATGCTTTCCTTTATTTTCCTTTTGTAATAAGCAATAACCGTCAACTTATTGAGGCTTACATTACTCGGTGGATGGATATCTAACTCTGGAGTTGTCCTTAACCTTGGATTTGGATTGTAATGAAATGAAGAAGAAAAATTTTGTCGTTGTTTCGGTATGGAAACAACATAACTGACAGCAACGAAGAAACCATCCAGATTGAAAATTAGTAAATAACCGGAAGAGATTTGACATAAACCCATAAAACTACATTTGGGAAATTTAAAAGGCATATCCCGAAAATTCAATTACAATTCAACAGCCAATGTAGCCATTGATAAAAAACATTGCTTCAATGATTTTCGGTGCCTGACGATTCAGCTGATAAAAGAAATGTTGTCCCTGGAGATAATACCTATTTCGAAGCAACTACGGTGTATTTGTCAAATCAGTGTGCCACAAAGCACATTTAAATGACAAAGACAGAGACAAAAACAAACAAGAAATCCTAGAAATTTAGCTTAAACCTTATCATCCGTGATTACATGTTGAGAGCCAATTGTGTGGTTAGCGTTGTGCAAGCCAGTCGTTAAAATTTAGAGCAGATTTTGACTATCCGTCTTGTCAAGAAATTGCAATTCAGCTTAACATTATTGTAAATGCATTCTTAGAGTAAAGAAATCTTGGTATTTGTTTTGTCAAGAACGGCATTTGGACAAATGGAGACTTCGGTTGAATTTTTCGTGTAGTCAAACATTTACAGGTAGGACATCTGGTATATTTCTCGCCCTTTAACATTTTTTGCCTTCTCTTTAGATACAAATTGGAATAAAAGTTATCTAGTACACATAAAATACGTTTACAGACGAATGTGGCGTGTTTTCCTTTTAACGAATCATTATGTGAGAGCGACATTTCATTTCAAGAACATCAAAGATACAGCAAAACTATTAATAAAATTATAAGTAAAAAATCACAGCAACAGCAGCAAATCTTGCCTTAATGTCCAACCATAACTGCGATAATCACAGTCATTCATTGTCGTTTTGATGACATTTTTAACATTCGTTGCTATCGGAGATGAACCACAAAGTAGATCGATACATAAGGACAGGTTT
>JACTAT010000165.1:0-33716 GCA_014526335.1 Chrysaora quinquecirrha | reverse complement strand
ATATCTATTTGAAATTATTTCTATCTATAGAGTACAAACATTTATCATGTCCGTAGGTATAATCAACTATACATCACTGTATCACCTATAAATTTTCACCTTTAAGGTTGGTTATACTGAGAATATTTGCTTCAAAAGTCCAACTGTAACATGTTCTTTAACTCTAGTTATCACCTCGGTAATTAAGCATTTTGATTTCTTTCTTACATTTTTAGGGAATAAACGCTGAGATTGGTTATTCTGTGGTTGGTGGTGATGCCAAATTTATAGTTTCAGCGAATGGCAGTGTTGCATTGGCTGACAGTGTGGACAGAGAGAAGCAAGATAGCTACAATTTTGTGGTAAGCACATTGAAATGAAAACTATATTCATTTTTTCAACAGGGTCATCAAAGACGTCTTTCTTACCGTCACAACACTACGCACTGAGAATAAAGTTGTGTCACTACTACCATTAACATTCAACTAAATACGAGATAGCATGTGTTAGAAGAATGTCGAGACGGCACATCGGTTCTTCAGCAGCGCATATCGTGTGATCTTGCAAACAGATCATCTGGTAAATCTGAAACCCAGGAAAATATGAACCGTCTCAAAACCTTAAAAAATACATTACACATATTCCCCTGACGTACAATGAGATCCCAGGGGTATTTCAGTTTGGTACAAAACAAGTTTTTAAGCAGCAACTGTCCAGTTCTTTTTCTTTACTACATACTAAATTATCTACGTAATAGAACCTTTTCCTTAGGATATAGTGCTTAGTAGAATTTTTCTAACAATATTTGTTCATTGAGAAAATTTCTTCAACTCTGGTTTCTTATGGTCACGACTGCACACGAGTTTTTTGGGACATGGCAAAGAAATAAAAAATTAGAGAATTTTTAGTGCTCTATGGTTTCTGGACATTCCAGTGCCAGGGGTCCTGTTAAAAATCACTGATCTTTAACAAAATAATATTATTTTCAAAGGTTGTAGCAGCTGAAACGAAGACGCCCGAGCTCTATGATGCAAGTGTCCCTGTTTATGTCAGTATTATTGATATAAACGACAATGAACCAAAATTTGAAGAATCGAATTATACAATCTTGGTCAAAGAAAATGTGCCATTGGGTACTTCAGTTTTGAAGGTAAAGTACTCAATTTTGAAGCATTTTCGGTTGAAAGAATATGTAAGCTTGCTAATTCTAATTGTTTCTATTTTAATAGATCTGATTTGTCTTTCCTAGAGAATTGATTACAGTGGCATATAACAAAAACTTTATTGGGTTTGCAATTTTCGCAGTCTGTTTTACGAGACGCGAATGTCAAAATAGGGCATTTTTCTCAAAAAATTTTCTCGTGTAACATCTCAATAAGACAATTTAGATATTAACATGCTAAAAAATTTGACTGCCGAGGCTTGGTGAAAAGATAGCAGCTATATATCAGCTGTAGGTTGCTGGATTGTTAAATTTATGTTCAAAAAGATCTCAAATTCCCCACAATTTAAGTAAATGATAAAACAAACTAAAAGTGCTATGATAATAAGTTGCTACATTTTCTCCATAGCGGCATGCTTAATATTAAGGAATTAACTATACAACTGAGAAATGATGAAATACAGTATATTAACCCCGTAGATGTTGGGTCTTAATAGGGGGAATAGACTACGACAAAAATAAAACAAACTTATAATGTTATGTTATTTCTTGCAATGCTGCTAAGGATGAAAATTCTTTATATAAGTGAAAATCCTTTTTTCGTGTTTGTTTGCATCCCGTTGATGGCTACCCATGAGTCCAATGTTGAGGTGTTCGATAGATATACTCTCGATTATAGTCTTAGATTAAAATGTTTCCATTTCAGGTGAAAGCGGTAGACAAAGATTCTGGAGATAATGCTCTTGTATCCTATCTAATCAATCCAAATTCATCCTTAGCACTTCAGACTTTCAATATCAATTCAGAGACAGGAGAAATTCGGACAATGAAGCTGCTGGACAGAGAAAAGTACATTTGTTTACTTTTCAAGTCATAGCAATAAACAGTCCGAGCAAACCAGCATTGTAAGATTTTCATGCAATAAAATTTGATTACTTTGCATCGATAATTTTTCGGCGACCAACAAAGTGCTTGTCTCTGCATGTGCTCCATTTTCTGCTGAGATAACAGCCAACAAGGGCCAGAGGCCAGAAGTAAGGATTTCAATCTGAATATTTGATCACCTTCCATGAAGTGGTGTTGGCAGAACCTTTCCCGCAAAATGCGATGATCGAGGTTGACAGAAGCTATCGAAGTGAAGTCCCGCCTCACTGCTAACAGAGAGTTTTTGAGCAACATTCAATAATGTATTATCTCAAAGTAGCATAAGCTTTAACTTGCATCACGTCATCCTCTTAGCGACCTTCAAGCAGACGTGGGTTGATAGGACTGTGCGACATCATTTTGTATAATACAGGGTGCTCCTAAAAAAGGAACTCGGTAAGGAAACCTTCGTGCCAAAGTCAAAATTTAATTTTCGAGCATGAATTTAGTAGTAATGTTTTTAAAGGAATGAGGAATATGCTGACATCACTTTATAATGCTTTACTTCATGAGTAACTATAGGAAGAAACAAAACTTTTGACACAGTATTTCTTAGTCAACATAAAGCGCAGTGAAATGTGTACTTGAAAAAACCACAAGTCGCCATAAACAATTTTTTTAAACAATTTTATCCGTCTAAATCAATCATTATTCAAACCCTTGGCCTCAAATAACCTGTGGTTGTATCAATTAACTCTTGCTGTTACATATCTCAGCAACAGAAAACCCTCAAATCCGTGTGAAATATGCATGCAGTTTGTGCACAAGCTTTATTTATTACTGAAATTCATTACAGCATATTTTTGTGAAATTGAAATATGAAAACTTATCCTTATATACTCATAAGAGTGTATGTACACGGATAGTATTATGACAACATTTTATTGGCCTTGAAGCTACGGTTCGCAAATAAGAGCCATTTAAAAAGCAGGTTCCTTTTTTTCGGAACACCCTGTGCATATTATATTTTTGTATTCTTTTTATTTCTTTAGTTGTCTATTGTTTCCATAATTTTAAAAGCAACTCGACCCTCCTCCAAAACTTTATTCCTTGTGAGGCTGCCGGTCGATGCCATCATTTCTTGGAGGAACACCCTTGTCTGATTTAAGTCAAGTAACCCCCCTGGGGGTTCAAAGCAGCTATTTTATAGCTAAACCTTTTTTGGTAAAAATTTTAGAATTTTGCGATATTCTTTATCGAAGACCCAACTCGGTTGTATAATTGTTTTAATCGAAGGAAAAGATAATATGCTGCTACTCTGAACTATTACAAAATATTTTTTCTTCAAATTCATTTTTAGGTCCAGCATAGCAACTGTGAATGTTATAGTTGAAGATGTAAATGACAACAGTCCGGTTTTTAGTCAGTCACAGTATTTTGCGTCAGTCACTGAGCATTCACCTATGAATACATTAGTTTTCAATATGACGGTTAGTACATTTATCGTTGCGATAACACCTATTTGACCTTTGAATATAAGAAGCCTTGTCTGATACGAAACCAATCATTAATCAGGTCAGCCTTCAAAAATTGAAATTTTTTCACCAAGGAATTTTACTAATAGTTTAGGAATACCATCTTTCTTTCTGCTTTTAAGACCAGGGCTTTCGGATACATGGATACAATCATATTCCCCTTGGTTTATGTTCAAATTGAACATAAGAGCAAAACAGATCGATATTGCAATGGAAGAATCGAATTTCAAAATGGTGTTAACTAAAGTAGAAGAATTCAAAGTTACAAACTGAACTAAATCGCTGCCAATTAGCTCAACATGAAGGACCCTTAAAGAGAGGCGCTGAAACAGAAAAAAGCGTGTAAATTGAAATAAGTGTGGAAAAATAAATATGATGCTGCTTTATTATCTTCTTGTAATTGCTGTTTGCTTTGTAATGCAGTAAAATTGTGACTGATTTTACCCCCATTATAATGAAAACATGGATCGACACTTTTAAAAAGTTGTCTATATTTTTGAATTTCTATATTTTAGCAATTTATAACCTAAGGAACTCTTTAATGTGTTTTTTTTCTTAAATTATCGAAATGCTGGTTCTCAGATAAAATGTTTTGTTCTAACAGGCGTTTGATGCTGACACGGGATTAAATGCACTATTGAACTACAAGTTGCTGTCAGGTGACAGTACCATATTTTACATCAACGAAACAAGGTATTTGTTTGTGGAAAATCGGTTCTTTAGACGTTATCCTCTGGCACCTAAAGCTAATATATTCAACATTTTAAGACTCTTTAGCCATGAAGAGTTTCTAAAATCTAACCAATTTTTGTGCTTGTGAGAGTCCTCAAAAGATTCATATAAAGAGCGAATTACACTTGCACTTGAGGAGCCTATGCTTTTACTTTGCCTATTTCTCTAAAACAGTGGTGAAGTAAAAACAAAGATGGAGCTTGACAGAGAAGTGAAGGATGTTTATGTGCTGCTCATAAAAGCAGAAGACAGAAAGGGAAAGGTAATAAAATCAATGAAGAAAATGCAGAATATCTTTGAAATCGACATTACATGGCCCGTAGTGTAATTTTTTTGGAAGTTGGAAGTATCGCTTCTCATAGATTCTTTGGGCATACAAATGCCACTAACAAATGATGTTCGGATTCGAGAAAAATATATGCCACTGTTTCTATTAGAGAAAATACTGTAGGCCCTATTTTAGATCCAAAAGTTTGTTCAATCATATCTTTGAAACTTCCCATTTTCACGTGGTTCGAATGCTAAAATGAGGAATTATAATTTGCCTGAAATAGCCTCGACCTAAGACGAGAAAAAGTGATAACTTTGTTAGACCTCATGAGCCTAAGTATAATCATAATTTTTACCACGAGGAAACCGTAAGCGGGGAATTTGAATCTCCTCCATTAACTATATTTCAGCGCAACATACTGTGCTGAGAACCTTGTTTTGTATTTAAGTTCCAAGGTCAACATTCGGTCATTGGAATTGGAATTGGGAAACCGGAACCAGCTAGCGTCTACTTATACCTAGAATGCTCAAAGTTTTAAAAGCCACAAATCTTTAATGTTGACTTTTTTTGTCTTCCTAGAATAGTACAGCAGAGCTTTTTATAAGAGTCCTCGATATAAATGACAATTACCCAATATTCAGCCTTCCTGTGTACCAGTTTTATGTAATGGAAGAAATAAACGATGCATTGGTTGGCCAAGTCAAAGTGAGTTATATTTTTAAGGAAGAAAACCTTTGAATATATCTTTTTACTGCTCCTAGCTATCACTAGATTATTTGTTCTTGTCGAAAAAAGAAATATCTGACATAAAACCCAGCAAATTTCTTCCATTCCTTCAAAAATAAGATGCTGAATTTTTCTTTTGAACAATAGTTTATCTATTTACTTGCTTAAGTAAGCTCTTCTCATTTTTCCGCACATTTTACCCTTCACTACCTGACGGCCTTATGTCTAACGCAGAATGTTAGAAAAACGTTCGTTTTCGTCGAACTGCAACAATGACGCATGGAATGGGCAGAATGCTAGCGCATCTATTTTTTCCTTAACTTCATTCAATTATGTCTTTGTCTCTTCCGTCGCCAATTTTACGGCATTATTCTTAGAGAAACGATCCTATTTTACTTTCTAAGAGAGTGCTGTTCTTGTTAAGGTTTCACCTAGACGAAATTCACTCGCTCTGTCTTTAGAGGAACGAAAAATCCCTTTTTGCAGAATTTTATCAAAGAGAGTGTCTTAAGACATTCTTCATGTTAAATAAATGAATTGACCTGTTTTTTCTTCAAAATAAGACCTTCAGTTTCTATATCTTGAAGAACGCTTTGTCAGCATTTTCGATTATTAGGAGCATTAATGTCTTCCTTTTCTGTAAAAAGTATTCTCTTTAGTTGTTCTCCTACAGGCAATATTGTCTGTATCCGCATCTTACCTTATCTATTTTACCAGGTCTGATTTTGTCATGTCCGAGCAAGGAAGTATATGCTTCTCTCTTTAAACAATGAAAAATTCTATTATTAGTATTATGATGAAGTTTCATGATTTTTATCTTCAGATACCATTTGTATCTTTGTCTTACATTCTTTGTAATTACTCTGAGGCATCTTATACTTTAATTATGTTCAAGGCAAGTGATCGTGATTATGGTCGGAATTCGAATCTCACTTATGGAATTATCAAAGGCCACGAATCGTATGTATTCGTTTGATAACTATCATAGATTCATTGCTTATGATTTTCTGTTTAGTTGCGTTGCTTAATGGTAGAAAATTAACGGTTCCCAAATGTGCTCCATCCATCAAGTTATCCAGTAAAATTCTTTCTGGATGGACATTCACATAGCTCAATGATAAATATTTTGACCTTCTTTGACCAAGAAGTAATGATATAAAAATTTTGAGAAGTTCCTGTCCCATATAGCTATAAACGGAGGAATAAAACAAAAGACATCAAATTACAGAATGTGAAGAAGAGGCAACAACGATCTGCGAATTCCTAGAGTCAATTATCGAAGAAAATCTTTTATCATTCTGGTACCTAAATCTACACAACATCCCTGATGCTCTTTGAGAATAAGATTCGGTCTTTTTAAGCCCGGTTTCAGATACTATCTTCCTAACCAGCGTAACCAAAGTGAATAGTTCTTTGAGTTGTTCCAAACTTCAGGATTGCGATAAACAGCGGAAAAATTTTCGGGCATGCATAACCAAAGTTCAAACACGAACCCATGGTGTGTTGCAGCTAAATAGGCCGATACAAATATTTTGTTCTCTTTTTATTTGGTCTATTATTTTTTTCATCACGAAGTTCAATTTCAGAATAAATGTTTTAAATGTAAAGCTGGAAGGGTTTAATGTTTATAAATATTATATGTAAAAGATGACCAAATATAAAAATGACTTCAGATTCTGTTTCGGCCAGTAATACACTTGAAAATTTCAGCACTGTATAACACGAAATAACGAAATAAAAATATGGCTATTGTGTCTGTATTCATTGATATTTTTCAAATTTCAGGTTTACGATTGACCCTGTCACTGGTGTTATAAAGAGTAAAGTGGCGTTTGATTTTGAAAAACATCGAGATTACCAACTTGAGGTTTCTGTTTCTGATGATGGTACTCCTGAAAGAAAATCTAGTAACGCAAACGTTTCGGTTATGATTTTGGACTCAAACGACCACAAACCAGTTTTTGATTCACGTTTCTATCAATTAAACGTCACAGAAAATAGACTCATTAAGAATATTGGATTCCTTAAAGTGAGTAATTACTGGCTGTTACTGGTTGTTTGTTGTAGTTTTCTTAACTTAACATCACCTGATTCTTTTTTTTTCTTGGTCTGCTCGTGTTTGTCTACATAGCTTCTTTTGATTTGATCTTGTTTGATATTGTTTTTTTTATTTTGCTTTGTTTCATTCTTTACTTCTGGTTTTGTTTTTTGCTTCGCTTCTTTATCAGATCAGTACGGTTTGGTTTGGTGAATGCTGTGTTTTGGCTAAAATTGGCCTACATTTGCTTACCTTGTGGCTTTGTCTTTATGTTTGCTGGGTGTGGCTTTATTTGAGTTAGCTTGGACCTGGCGTTGTTTCTATTTTGGACTGAATCATTTCATTTTTGTTTGTTTTCTACACTACCCTAAACTCGTTTTTGACTGAAACATGCAAATTCGGTGACCGCTTGATGTTTACATTTGAAGTTCTATGGCACATCTTAAATAAAACTCCACTTGTCAATTTCAGGCAACGGATAAAGACAGTGGTATCAATGGAGCTCTCCATTACCAAATATTGTCAGGAAATGAAAATGGTGAGCTTGCATTGAACTCCAGCACTGGTTTTCTTTCCATCATCAAGATGCTCGATCAGGAGAAACAGAGTTCATTTGTACTAATCGTCAGTGTCATGGATCAAAATGGTGGAAAAGCTGCTTTGGAAGACCTTGCGGCTGTCCAAGTTACAGTGGAGGTTTGCAGGTTTTATTATCTTTTACTGCAATATTCATAGGTTGTATTTTGTACCACATTTTATCTTCTTCAAATCAGTAGCAATTTCCTTTATTTGAACACTTCAAAAACTTTTTCTAACCTTTTTTTGGGGAAATGTAATCGACAAAGCCGGAAGAAGTAAGTTCCTGATAAAGTAAGTTCCTGAGCAGTTTTTGTAGGGTGTAGTTTTGTATTTATTTTTTCTTGAGAAAGCCGATTTCATTTAATTTGTAAACGTTGTTGGTCTGGCTGTCATGCATAAGACAAATTTTCTTCATGCTGGATTTTGCCGTTTCAAATTCAAAAAAAAAAAAACAAGAATATTCGAAGGATAAGCATTTCTTGATGCCCTAGGTATATAAAATCAACTCAGTTTTGCGGTATGCTGGACCTGTCGTTGTTTCAAACACATATGGAGCAAATTTTTTTCAAGGACCTTGAGCGATCTCTTCATTTTTATTGTTTCTTCCAATTGCTCAATCTGCCGACTGCTTTAGATATACTTTCTCTTTTTTAAACAGGACGAAAATGATAACTCGCCGTCATTCTCAAAATACTCTCTTTCTGTCACAATAAACGAGAACTCTCCAGCCGGAAGTTTTGTTTCAAGCTTCGAAGCTACTGACAGCGACTCTGGACCAAATGGCCAAATACGATACAACATAACAAAAGGAAATACAAACCAAAGATTCTATATTGATCAAGCAAGTGGACGCATATCAATTCAAAGCATGATTGATAGAGATCCTCCTCATAACGAAAGATATTTCGAATTATCGGTAATCTCCCAATATTTAATGATTTTTCCTTCTCCTATTTAGAGGTATAGTTTCTTTCCTAACTTATAAGTAAGGGTTAATGGCAACAGAAATTGTGATTAGTTTAAAAGGTGTGTTTTATTTTTGTCTGGCTTTAAATTTTTTAAGAAAAGAACGTACTGTACTTTCTTACAAACCGTGCATTTGCAAGAATTTAGATACGATATAATTTACTCCCAGCAGTTCATCAAAAAAGAATTGTTTTTTTTTACTTTTTCATGCTAGCAAGATTACATTTCCCTAAGGCCTATGGTGACGTGTAATAGTCTTTTAACAATCGATGTGCTCTCAAAGTATTTCAGTTTCCGTAATAACCCTCGGGTATTTATCACCGGCTTTAGCGATAGAAATACCCGTGGAGCAATTATAGAATATCTATTTGAAAAACGCAATTAAATTTTTTTCTAGATAGAAGCATCCGACAAAGGCAAACCATCGAAGAGCTCTATTGCAAAGGTAAAGACAATATTTGATAGACCGACATCGCTTCCTGTACTGCCCGTATATAATTAATGAAATGTGCATTTAATATTTAAGAACAACAATCTTGGACAAAATATTATGAGACCAATTTTTCTTTGAGATTACCTCTACCTCCCTCCCCCTGATTCAATGTTGTGCGTATAAAAAGTTGTCGCACTGTCACTTTATGTATTTTCTTGGTATTTCATGTTGTTTTCAACACTTTTCAACATTGAAAAGGGGGAAGTGGGCAAAATTATAGAAAAATCCAGTTTGTCTCATAATTTTTGTCCATGACTGTAGCTTTCTTATCTCTCAAAGTTCATTAACTGTCTGAAATATCAACAAACACAAATGTTCTACGAAAAAAGCCCAGAATGAAGCTTATGATGATTATATGTGACAGCAACTTGAAATTGAGTTAAAATCAGTGTGTTACCAACATAAATGTCATAGTATTACACGCTAGCGAATCTATAATCACTACTGTGGTGGATAATCACTGTGGTGGTACTATTTGCGTAATGTGGTGGTAGTTTCTGCGTACTGTGGTGGATAATCACTACTTGTGGTGGGTTACTATGCTTGCGGTGGTGGCAGTTTTGGCGTACTGTGGTGGATAATCACTACTTATGGTGGGTTACTATGCTTGCAGTGGTGGCAGTTTTAGCGTACTGTGGTGGAAAATCACTACTTGTGGTGGGATATTATGCTTGTTTTAGTGGTAGTTTTTGCGTACTGTGGTGGATAATCACTACTTGTGGTGGGTTATAATGCTTTATGTGGTGAATACGAAATCATAGCAAAACTCATAGATCAAGCAAGAACAAGCCACATAATCCACCACAGTACGCCAAAACTGGCACCACCGCAAGCATAGTAACCAACCACAAGTAGCGATTATCCACCACAGTACGCAGAAACTACCACCACAGTACGCAAATAGTACCACCACAGTAGTGATTATCCACCACAGTAGCGATTATAGATTTGCTAGCGTGGTATTATGTCGTTCGTGAATTTCTCATTGTATGTACTCCCCTTCTAAAGGAAGCTGGATGAATATCTACAAATTAAAGAAATGACTTGAGTAGAGTCCCGTCGCCTTGAGTGGAACGTTTTCAGGATAAATATTTTTTTACCGTCCTTTCACGCAATAATAAGAAAAAAACTTATCATAGATATGTTCCTTATGGCATTATCTGTATTCGCATGTAATTCCACTTCAATCAGTTCTTTCGTCTCTCCACAAGAATGTGATAACTACGCACTACTTTATCGATAAAAATTTAGGCCGTTCGCCATGAGTGGAACGATAGAAATTTACCTGAATCGCCTGCGCAGAAGTAAGTAAAATCGTTCGTAGCATCGCAGCATCGGTTGCTTTCTCTATTGGAACTAGCGCGGAAGGCAGTCGTTCCACTCAACACGAAAATAGGCCGGTCACATAGCGTCTGGTAAATAACCTCCGGAATGAAAACTGCGCACGAAATCTGTAAACTTTCTTCAAAAGTTTACTTTTGAATGGAGAAGGAACATGTTGAGGAGTTTTGTTTTGTTGAAATTAACCCAGAGACAGAAAAAATGACCATGAAAGTTAGAGTAAAAAAAATGAAGACAAGATATTTCGAAGGTACTTGCATTTCATTTCAAACTGCTAACTTTCAAAATATTATAACAAATTATCAGCAATAATCTAACATCAAAAATTGGTGAAGAAACAAGAAATGGCGTCAGCAAAATATTTTCGCGGGTTTTTCTTAAAGTATTAAACCCAAACTCCTTGAAATTTAAATTTAACTTTGCTCAGTCAGAAATCAGAAAAATGCGAATCGTTCCACTCAAGGCGACGGGACTCTAGTACTAAATATCACAATTTGAAAATTTCGAGAATTCTGTCATACATTCTGATGTAAATATTATTTCTGAATTGTGATTATATATTCCTGACACTGCAACTACACTTTTTACCTTTTTTATCTTCCTTCTAGCTATTCGTTACTGTAATCGATGCAAATGATAATGCCCCGACCTTTTTGCGAGGTAAGTTCTAGTTAAACCTGCTTTCCATATTTCTAGTTCTAGTTAAACCTGCTTTCCATATTTCAATATGCTTTCCATACTATCTGGTAATGCAGAAAAGATGAACTGGCTGAAACATATTCCACCACGGTTCTGAACAATTCCCAAACATCCTTCATAATATATAATAATAATATAACCTTCCACGGTACTGATGGTACCACTCCACGCAACGTATGGCAATCCTTCCGTGGTATTATGATATCCAATGCCATGCTGAGCATCCTCAATGGCACTGCGCAAATATTTATTTTGAAGACGATCTTTACCAGGAACATCAAGATCATCTATATTGAAACTAGTTTTTGCTAAAATTTCAAAGATACAATGCAAGCGAGCAAAGCTTATTATAAGCATTATAAGCAGTTCAATAGCTTTGTGTGCACGCTCTTTTTTTTGAAAAGTGCCTAATACAGGATGATTGGAGGGGAATTAAGTAACATTGAGCTAGTTGAAACAACCTTTTAATAAATATGAACTCTAATTTTCAATATGTCTCGATAATCCTTTCATAAGCAAGAAGTTCTTCTTTCATAGAAGAGCACACTGTATCAATATACGAAAATGTTACCATTGGAACAAATATCTTTTCTCCTAACTGCACTGATAAAGACAGCGGACAAAATGGCTTAATTACTTATCAACTCGTCCAGGGAGGTGATAAGGTAATGTTAAACATGCCTGCCTTTTAATTTTACTTACATATTTTAACACGTCATTCATAGCTTCTTGCGAATACAGAATAGCCAATAGTTTTGCGCGTTATTAAATAAAACAATTTAAGTTACAGAAGTTAAATGCATTTGTTTTAAATCACGTCACTTTGTTTAACAGTATTGTCAACTTATAAAAAATTCATTCAAGACTCAAGAGACAGAAATTGAGTCCTCTTAAGTTAGGATTATCGATTATGGCATTGCACATATAGTAGCAACTAGTTGCCCACTGCTTATTGGTAAGTTATTGAAAGTAATTTATCGCAACTCACCTGTCGACGTATGTACTCTGGAAGCTAGCTGGCAACTAGTTCCCCGGGAGGGGGGGGGATACTTCATTGTTCAAATGACTAGACGTGCCGCCCAGCTTTTTCCAAACCAACCCATGTCTACCAATAAATTCTTTTTCTCATGGTACCATGTATAGAAAAAAAAACGAAATTTTTTACCCATTTGTACCAATATCTCAAATATTTGAACCCAATTTAAAGCCTGAGGCAACTCTAAATGCGTCGAAAAATCATTTGCGCTGAAAACTAAAACGCACTTTTTATCAGGCTTTTCAAAGAAATGCATGTCTAAAATGTTATATATATTTTACTATCCATGTGTAGAGATTCTTTACGAAAAATCAATCAATATGTAGGGAATTTGGCGATGAAAAAGTTACCCATTTGGACGGCGCGTCTAGTATAACAAAAAATGGAAGTACCCCCGGGAACTAGCTAGTTCCAATTTTAAGGCAGAGAGTTTGCGCACAGTTCCGGAAATGGGCATATTCTACTTCAGCAAATAGTTGGCAATTGATTGCCGTCAGTCACGACCGCGGTCAAATGAATCTCGTAAGTTCTGAACAGTCGTTGACATACGTTGGCAGTTACACATAGTTGGCATTAGTTCTATCGAATCTTTGGTCACCATTCAGCTTTAAAGATCGAAAATAAAGAATTCTTATTTAATTATGTTTTTAGTATTCTCTGCGATTCTCTGTGATAACATGGGTTTTATAATGATGCAAGATATTTTATCCCTTTTCTTCTCAGGGTTTTGCTGTCGATGCAGTCAGTGGTTCAGTTAGCACATCGCAGCTGTTTGATTATGACAAAGGAAGTAATAAATTTGAACTGGTCCTTCAAGCAAGTGATTCTGGAATTCCACCTTTAACAAGGTACATTTATCGTAAGACCTGTTTGGCAAATAAATCACATTTTTTAATTAAGAAATATGTAAAGAGTATCAGTGAGGCATCTGGAAAAAGCAAAACTAAATGAAAAATAAATCAATACCTATATCTCAAGCCGGCTTGAAGTCCCTTATTAAAATGATTGAAAGAGAAAACGAAAGAATTTGCACACAATGTAATCCATTAATTCATTACTGTGCGCTACTCTGCGTCCATCTTTATTGTCTTAAAATGTTGCTTTAAATGGTCTATTTAATGCTATTATATAATATTTTTCTCACAGCACCAAAAAGTTAACAGTGAATATCCAGAATGTCAATGATAACTGGCCATGGTTTCAAGCTGTAGGACCATTTGAAATTTTAGAGGTAAATCAGCTTTTATTCAATTATGTTTTCTTTAACATTTATGGAGAAGGAGGGCATGACTTGTATTAGATTAGACGCCTGTGCATAAGAGCCTGACGTTACGAAACCCTCTTAACTGTGATTATTATCAGTAGTGAGTATACGTTAATCATAGGTACAGTTTACAACATGGGTACCAAACAAGGGTTTCAAATAATAGACGATTTAACTTCACTAATAAGGCCACTATTTTTATGTAATCATACAATAGTTTGCATCATTTGATGAAAGATGAAAAGGTTTCAGCAAATATCTCGCTTTTTTCCAGTCTGAAAAGGAACTAATTCGTATATAAAATGTATGAAATAAATATTTTAAGGCATGAGATTAATGAACACATTATCGTGATTCCGTTTTCGCTATGGCGTAGGTTAATATCAATTTAGGAGTACTATGTTTAGTTGCCTATAATCTTATTCAGATATCTCTCAAATCATTAAAACAATCTTTTTTCAATCGAACACATAGTAACTTGTTGAAAATACTGAATTTATTCTACAATTTTATTTTCGATTTATTCAAGGGTGATTATAGAAAGAAACGACATAAAATTGGACAAATAAAAGCGTTTGACAATGATTCAGATTCAACATCTTCAGCTTTTGGAGAGCTTTCTTACAGCTTGGTCAACATGTCAAGCAAGTACAATTTCATTTTAAGAGTAGAAATATTTATGACACGCAAAGTTATAGATTTACTTTAGATTATCGATCTTCTTTAAAGTATCGTAATGTTGTGGTTTTCTCCATTTACAACGAGAACATAAGGAAATCTAGACATAAACGCTAGCAGCAAATATGAAATCTGGCTGGTCAGCCTCAGGTTTAATGGGTTGTCTCTTGGATGCGTTTCTTTCCATTTTTCAATTCGTTGAATTTATGTATTTTCTCAATGTGTTAATTTTTTCATTCGTAATGCTTTTTGCTGCACACGATGAAATTGGAAATAAAAATAAATTGAAAGTGGAAAAATATTGTTAAATCCATACATTGTTAAAATATATAAAAATGTTAATGCCAACAGTCCATACATTCCAGGTTATTCGTACGATTTCTACTGGTCATTCAGAGATATATCAACTGGGTCGACAATTAGAGACAGAAAATCGAATGCAAGTGCAATTCTGAATGGTGCACGTGTGGTTCAAGATGTTGATATGGGTCCGGTTGTACTGATTTCAGGATATCCGCAGTCTGTTTCCATGGGAGACTTCGAAGGTACGTCCTCAATCTCTTTTCATGCATAATACTCTAGAAAAATATTGTAGCACTTAACCCTTTAACGTTAAAGTGTCAACTGTTCCTATCAGAGCAATCAAGACAATGTTTTAAGTTCAAACTAATCATGAAAGACTTTAGAAGTGCTTTTATGTGAGTATTTTTTTGACAAAAAGAAATGTGTAGATGAATCCCGTTTAAAGTTCTTCCTGCCTCCGTCCCCCGTCTTAAAACGTTTTCAACTCTTTGGTCGATCAAAGCTATTTTTTCTCAATAGAGTTCATAAGAAATTTAAGCTCAATTTCAAATGTAACAATAACTTAATTATTTCACCTTATACTGTTTCTAACATAGCCAGGAGCATACAGTTGCTTTTAGAGGTTAATAATCTAATTCCAGAAGTTCTTGTACATTAAATCTCCCTTTTAATTCTCACTAAGTTTTTATCCTCCAAAAAGCCAAGGTATTTCTGCAATCAACTTGCATGGACTTTGGTATTTCGGTAACCGGGACTTGTAGCAGACTATGTAACCTGCAGTTTATTATGTGGAAAAGTCTTACCTCTTTTTCTCATTTCCTGAATAAATCATTTCTCTGAAGAAACTTTGCAAGGGTCAACATAGCCGAAACACAAAAAGGCAAAATGGGATGAGAACCTTGGGCTGTATGACTTGGAGAGTTACCCGGTGATTTCATTGAGCTCTATAGCTCAGTGGAAACGTCGTTGGCCATCTGATCATGCAGTCATGAGTTCAAATCCAATCAATTGTGGTATGCCACTTGTGGAAAAATTAAATCCTTGAGACATGACCGTTTACGGTTACTGTTTACTGATTGCTCTGGCTGTACACATGCTGTTTAGGAATGCGAAGGAATGGTTGAAAACACCCTTCCCCTGTGTTGTAAGATCGAAAAGCCCGCATGGATTAGTGTTAAAATATTCTCTCATGCAAAAAGTGGTGGGAGGGAGGGGGGTTATAGCTTTATCACAAAATGACGTTGGAGAAAATTCTTAGAAAAATATTTGTGAGTAAAGGAATCAAGCTCAGATTATTTTATTATTTCACGTTGTATTGTTTCGAAGACAGTCTGGGTCAAACAATGCATGTCTGCGAAGATTATAATCTAATTTTAGAACATCTTGGTGCATTGCATTTAAGTTTTCTCTTCATTTCTATCCTGCCAACAACCAAGATATTTTTGCGATCTCCTTGCATAAAATTTGGCAAAGCGGCTATGTAGCTAACCTGTAGTATATGTTTACAATTTTTTTCCTTTCCTCATTTGAAACATAGGAATTGATTGTTGTTTTTCTTAAAATGATTGCTTAGTCATTTTTACTGAAATTTTTGCCGAGGCTTCTTATAGCTTATCTTGGACATTCGTCAATGATGTGTGAGCTACACAGAAACAGCAACTTGATCATATTTGATTACCTTTGAGTGTGATAATTGGTTTCTTAAATGGTTTAACTGAAGTGAAAACAATTTTGATTAAGCCCTATAGTACCCTAAAATGGTTCCTGGTTATAGAGAATGGTCATTCAGAGCTCTTGCGAAGACAATTTTCTTATATTCAATGCATAGAAGTCTACATTAAGTTTCTATGCTGTGAAAAGACAAGATATCGCTCAATCTAATTGCATGAACATTAGCATCGCGGCAACCCAGACCTGTAGTAGACCATGTTACAAGAAATAGACCATGTGACCTTTCTTCCAAGGCCAAAATAAAAACTCTAATTTGTTCCGTTTTGAATTGATTACTTAATTCTTTGAATGAAGAAATTTTGCAAGGTTTAAAGACTCCTATGTTCCGCTTATTTTAGACTAGACGCTCATAAACGACTGATCAGCTGAGAAAACAATATTTTGAGCATCATTGATTAATTTTAAGAGTGTTAAGGCATCTTCCAAATCTTCTAAATGAAGTAAAAGCTATGTATATTGGACCTACGATTGAGCTCCAACGACTCCGCACGTGACATCCAAAAGGTCGTAATTTACCACTTTGCAAAAAAAAATAATTGGTTCCATTAATACTCAGAGAATGTTTGGTTTTACTACCTTCATTTGCCATAGATTTTCTAAAATGTCTTTGAGCGGTGCAAAATTTCAAAATTGCAAGATTCAGCAGAACCGTTTTTGGTCATACTAGATTTTCTCTGAATATTTTAACTTCGATGCACAGTATTCGCAATATTTTTGAACGGATGGCGTAAATACCACAATATGCTATAATTTACCAGAAGGATTGAATTGAAACGACTATATTTTAGAATGAAAAAAAATTATACATAAAAATACAACGTAGTACAAAATACTTGGAAAGAGGCACAGATTTTGCCTAAGAAATTTCTATCAAGCTATGTATATGTTCGGACACGCATCGAAAATATCTTCGTGTGCGCCTATCATGTGAAAGAAAATTATTTACTAATAGATCTGCAGCTAACATTAATAATTTATGTTACTTATCTAGCTAATATTTAAGTCTTATAAGGTTGAAGTTGCTGACTGTTGGCTACTATCATCACCAACATTTGAAACGTCTCCATCCCTTTCTTTTGTTCAGTTTCTTAATTTTTTCACCTAGCGTTACTTCAAGAGCGGTCACTTGGCCTTCCAAGCTACGTATTTGGCCGTTGGTTATAGTAAGCTCATTTTTAAGCTCCTCGATTTTATGTGTTTTCTCTTCAACTTCAACAAAGAGTTCTACTTTTTCTTTGATGACCTTTTCTTTGAGTTCCAATTCTCTCTCCTTGAGTTGTTCTTGCCGCGAAATTCGTTGGTGCAATTCATTAATATGCGAATTGAACTCTCTGGCATTATCTTTCAAACAATTGAGCTGATCTTCAATTGCCAATTTTTCCTTGACTTGTGTAGTAAGTTCCTCATTCAGAAACAAAATTTCCAGCTTCAGCTTCTGGTTTTCAATTTCTGATCTGAACTGAAGCTGGGCTAACAGTTCGTTTGTGCGCTGTTCACGTCCTTTCAGATCATAGACCATGTTTTGAGAAGCCTGCAGTTGGCTCTTCAGATGTTCATTATCTTTCTCTAATGTCTCATATGCTTGCTTATTGATATTTTCTTCTGGCATGGTCTTCCTATCACAACCGTGGGATTGATTGTCTTCCACGGAAGTTATCACATCTACAAAGGATAGTTTTTTATTAATACGGAATAAGTACCTATAGCTAGATCCGTATTTTTAGAGCCTTTTAAGCGGTTCAACTATCGCTATAGGCTGTTATTTTGAATTTGGCAACCAGTATTTGTCACAAAAGATGTTCTTCAAAGATGGCTACTTTATACACGTAACGTTTGAAACCTAAAATTTTCGTCACTCACTGAAAAATACAGCTATGCAAAAAATTTTTAACTTTATCCTACCTCCAGTTTCATCATCCGTTATAGTCTCTTTTGAAATGGTGATGCTGTTTCTTGCTAAAGTCTTTTTTGCAGCCCCATTTTGCGTTGCATCTGCTATATGCTTGTTATTCAGTAATAGAAGAAGTTTTTCTGAAAGAAATTTCTTTACCTTTGACGCGCATCTTTCGAGAAAGACGTTTTTTAATTCTTCTTCAGTCTCAAACTTTTTGCGTGTTCTGAGAATCTACAGATCAAGAATGGAAAAGTATATAAGGAAATTTACATCCAGTTTAAAAAGGTATCTTTTTCACTGAAAATTCTGCATGCAAAAAATATACTTTTCAAAAATACATTTAAAGATAAACATAATTGAAACATATCAAGATTGCGCTCTTTCTAATGGTTTTTTTAGTTCTATGTTTCGTCATGCGGTGGTATCGACAACATCTGTATATACTAAAATAGAGATCGAAACTACGCGCGATTTGCTGACAAGGGCTAGTTATACAATACTTAGTTAACATTGTGTAAGGAAAGAAAAAAATATGAATAAATAAAGCATAACAACGAAAGACTACATAAGCTTAAGTAATAACATTTGTCATATTGCATATAGTCAATAGTCCTTTTTGTATTTACTACATCAAACTGACCTCGATATAATTGTAGAAATATTCCCATTTCGGCTTTTCTTCCCCCATGGGATGATCGCTTTCCTTCTCTTTCTTTACCGTCAAAGCGATTATCTGTTGCTTTAAGGCGTCTATCTCGCCTTCAAGGCTTGCAATCTTGGCTCTATCTCTGAGCTTTGTCTTTTGTCGCTTATATCGCGAATCTTCCATCGTGAATCGATTTTAGTCAATATTTATATCAAAATCGGTAAAATTCTACAGTTTATGTATCCACTGGTTATCAAAATAGAATATTTGAAATCGAAAGCTGCAATCCTTGCTTTATATCTTGTGACACTTAATTTGATTGTGACGTCACACATTATTATAATCAGCTAAACGTCACAATATGTCAATGCTATGAAGAAATACTCGTCGCTCTCACTATGTATTATTTAACTCCTTTAATTCTATTTATCAATGAATATGAAAAGCAGAAATATTTATATTTTGTTTTTTGGTATTTTTATGTTCGATTTTAACACAAAAATTTCTCAGTCCTTTCTTTTATGATAAACCGTTTTAACCCAAGAAATGTCTTGAATTGCTATGTAAGTAAATAAGAAACCAATTGATTCACTTAAACATATTATACGTCAGACTTATGAAAATAAGAATTAGTCAAATGAACATGATAATTATTTGTCGAAGACCAGCATATGCTTTCATTGTGACTATTTTTGGTATTTGTTATTTGTTTGAATAAGATCATTTTCTTTGCTTCATCATATTGTAAACTCGTCAAATTTCGTCATATTTCGTTAACTAAACTTTTAATGAATTGCAAGAAGAGAAGAAATATATCCTTCAATATATCAAAAGCTGACAATGAACGATAAAACATCAAAGTGATTGAAGTTTTTAAGCCATTAAACCAAACTGAAACCAAATTTACTACTCCAGATCGAGACAATTTTCTAAAGCTACCTAACTGTGTACAGGAGATTAACATGGATATGATTTTCTGAAATAATATGTTCTCTTGTATTTTCAAACCCCCCTCCCTTTATTCCAACCCCGTTTATTAAATTTTAACAATATTTCCAACCACCCCGATTATTCCCATCCCCCCGATTATTCGGTACTTCAGAGTACATAGTCATAAGTAGTTATCTTTCATACACAATGAAGATAGATAGAACTGAATGAGAAAATTGCCGATAATAGCGACAAGTACTTCTTCATTCCATATTGTGACGTTGAGCTGATTATACTGACTTTTGACGTCACTATCAAATAAGAACTCACAAGAGATAAAAGGAAAAAATTCCTGCTTGATGTCAAATGTTCTATTTTGCTAGTAAGTCGACACAAAAGCAGTGGTGTTCTACTGACGTTGATATGAATTTTGATTACAAATAGATTCATGATGGAAGATTCACGTTTGATGCTGACACTGGATTAAATGCACTATTGAACTACAAGTTGCTGTTAGGTGACAGTACAAGGTTTTACATCAACGAAACAAGGTATTTGTTTATAGAAAATCGGTTCTTTAGACGTTATCTTCTGGCACCTAAAGCTAATATATTCAACATTTTAAGACTCTTTAGCCATGAAGAGTTTCTAAAAGCTAACAAATTTTTGTGCTTGTGAGAGTCCTCAAAAGATTCATATAAAGAGCGAATTACTCTTGCACTTGAGGAGCCTATGCTTTTATTCTGCCTCTTTCTCTAAAGCAGTGGCGAAGTAAAAACAAAGATGGAGCTTGACAGAGAAGTGAAGGATGTTTATGTGCTGCTCATAAAAGCAGAAGACAGAAAGGGAAAGGTAATCATTCAAATCGACATTAAATTTTCCGATGTGTAAATTTTATCCCGTAAATGGCTGGAAGAGGCTATTGGGAGCATCGTTTCTCATATATTCTTTGGCCATACAAATACGCTAATAAATAACGTTCGAATTCAAGAAAAATAGATGCGAAAGTTTCTACTTGACAAAATACTGTAGGCCCTATTTTAAATGAGAAAGTTTGTTCAATCATATCTTTGAAACTTCCATTTTCACTTGGTTCGAATGCTAAGAACAGGAATTATACTTTGCCTGAAATAGCCTCGACCTAAGACGAGAAAAAGTGGCAACTTCGTTAGGTCTCATTCGCCTCAGTAGAATTATGATTTTTACCACGAGGAAACCACAAGCGGGGAATTTGAATCTCCTCCATTAACTATATTTCAGCGCAACATACTGTGCTGAGAACCTTGTTTTGTATTTAAGTTCCAAGGTCAACATTCGGTCATTGGAATTGGAATTGGGAAATCGGAACCGGCTAGCGTCTACTTATACCTAGAATGCACAGAGTTTTGAAAGCCACAATTCTTTAATGTTGATTTTTTTTGTCTTCCTAGAATAGTACAGCAGAGCTTGTTATAAGAGTCCTCGATATAAATGACAACTACCCAATATTCAGCCTTTCTGTGTACCAGTTTTATGTAATGGAAGAAATAAACGATGTTTTGGTTGGCCAAGTCAAGGTGAGTTATATTTTTAAGGAAGAACACTTTTGAAACTATCTTTCTACACCTGCTACTACTAGATTCCTTGTTCTTGTTGATAAAGAAATATCTGACATTGATGAAACCCAGCAAATTTCATCCACTCTCTTCAAAAATAAGATGCTGAATTTTTCTTTGGAAAAATATTTTAATTTCTTGCTTAATAAGCTTTCTTCCTTTTCGCGGATGTAGCTCTTCCCATTTTAGCACACATTTCACTCTTTACTACCTGACGGCTTTATGTCTAACTCAGAATGTTAGAAAACCGTTCGTTTTAGTCGAACTGCAACAATGACGCAAGGACTGGGCAGAATGCTAGCGCATCTGTTTTTTCTTCAACTTCATTCAATTATGTCTTTATCTCTTTCGTCGCCAAATTTACGGCATTATTCTTAGAAAAAGATCCTATTTTACTTTCTAAGAGAGTGCTGCTTTTGGTAAGGTTTCACCTAGACGAAATTCACTCGTTCTGTCTTTAGAGTAACGAAACATTCCTTTTTGCAGAGTTTTATGTAAGATAGTGTCTTAAGACATTCTTCATGTTCAATAAATGAATTGACCTGTCTTTTCTTGAAAATAAGACCTTCAGTTTCTATATCTTGAAAAACGCTTTGTCAGCATTTTCGATTATTAGGAGAATTAAAGTCTTCCTTTTTTGTCAAAAGTATTCTCTTTTGTTGTTCTCCTAGGAGCAATATTTTCTCTATCTTACCTGCATCTTACCTTATCTATTTTACCAGGTCTTATTTTGTCTTGTCCAAGCAAGGAAGTATATGCTTCTGTCTTTAAAAAAGCCAAATTCTATTATGAGTATTATGATGAAGTTTCATGATTTCTATTGTTAGATACTATTTGTATCTTCGTCTTACATTCTTTGTAATTACTCTGTGGCATCTTATACTTTAATTATGTTCAAGGCAAATGATCGTGATTATGGTCGGAATTCGAATCTTACTTATGGAATTATCAAAGGCCACGAATCGTATGTATTCGTTTGATAACCATCATAGATTCACTGCTTATGATTTTCTGTTTAGTTGCGTTGCTTTATGGTAGAAAATTAACTGTTCCCAAATGTGCTCCATCTATTTAGGTTATCTGGAAAAATTCTTTCTGGATGGACATTCACATGGCTCAATGATAATTATTTTGACCTTTTTTGACCAAGAAGTAATGATATAAAAAATTTTGAGAAGTTCCTGTCCCGTATATAAACGAAGGAATAAAACAAAAGACCTCAAACTACAGAATGTGAAGAAGAGGCAACAACGATATGCGAAATCCTAGAGTCAATTATCGAAGAAGATCTTTTATCATTCTGGTACCAAATCTACACAACATCCCTGACGCCCTCTGAGAGCAAGATTTGATCACTTTTAAAGCCCGGTTTCAGATATTATCTTCCTAACGAGCATAAACAACGTGAATAGTTTTTTGAGTTGTTCCAAACTTCAGGATTGCGATAAACAGCGGAAACATTTTCGGGCATGCATAACCAAAGTTCCAAACACGAACCCATGGTGTGTTGCAGCTAATTAGGCCGATACAAATATTTTGTTATCTTTTTATTTGGTCTATTTTTCATTACGAGGTTCAATTTCAGAATAAATATTTTAAATGAATGCTGGAAGGGTTTAATGTTTATAAATAATATATACAAATGATGACCAAAAATGAAAATGACTTCAGTTTCTGTTTCGGCCAATAATACACTTGAAAGTTGTCAGCACTGTGTAACACGAAATAACGATATAAAAATATGGCTATTGTATCTGTATTCATTGATATTTTTCAAATTTCAGGTTTACGATTGACCCTGTCACTGGTGTTATAAAGAGTAAAGTGGCGTTTGATTTTGAAAAACATCGAGATTACCAACTTGAGGTTTCTGTCTCTGATGATGGTACTCCTGAAAGAAAATCTAGTAACGCAAACGTTTCGGTTACGATTTTGGACTCAAACGACCACAAACCAGTTTTGATTCACGTTTCTATCAATTCAACGTCACAGAAAATAGACTCATTAAGAATATTGGATATGTTAAAGTGAGTAATTACTGGCTGTTACTGGTTGTTTGTTGTAGTTTTCTTAACTTAACATGACCTGATGCTGCTCGTGTTTGTCTACATAGCTTCTTTTGATTTGATCTTGTTTGATATTGTTTTTTTTATTTTTCTTTGTTTCATTCTTTACTTCTGGTTTTGTTTTTTGCTTCGCTTCTTTATCTGACCAGTACGGTTTGGTTTGGTAAATGCTGTGTGTTGGATAAAATTGGCTTACATTTGCTTACCTTGTGGCTTTGCCTTGATGCTTGCTGGCTGTGGCTTTATTTGAGTTAGCTTGGACCTGGCGTTGTTTCTTTTTTGGACTGAATCATTTCATTTTTGTTTGTTTTCTACACTACCCTAAACTCGTTTTTGACTGAAGCATGCAAATTCGGTGACTGCTTGATGTTTACATTTGAAGTTCTATGGCACATCTTAAATAAAATTCCACTTGTCAATTTCAGGCAACGGATAAAGACAGTGGTATCAATGGAGCTCTCCATTACCAAATATTATCAGGAAATGAAAACGGTGAATTTGCATTGAACTTCAGCACTGGTTTTCTTTCCATCATCAAGATGCTCGATCGGGAGAAACAGAGTTCATTTGTACTAATCGTCAGTGTCATGGATCAAAATGGTGGAAAAGCTGCTTTGGAAGACCTTGCGGCTGTCCAAGTTAGAGTGGAGGTTTGTAGGTCTCACTATGTTTTACTGCAATATTCTTAGGTTGTATTTCGTGCCACATCTTATCTTCTTCAAATCAGTAGCAATTTCCTTTTTGCAACGCTTCAAAAACTTTTTCTAACCTTTTTTGGGGAAACGTAATCGACAAAACCGGAAGAAGTAAGTTCCTGATCAAGTAAGTTCCTGATCAGTTTTTGTAGGGTGTAGTTTTGTATTTATTTTTTCTTGAGAAAGCCGATTTCATTTAATTTGTAAACGTTGTTGGTCTGGCTGTCATGCATAAGACAAATTTTCTTCATGCTGGATTTTGCCGTTTCAAATTAAAAAAAAAAACAAGAATATACGAAGGACAAGCATTTCTTGATGCCCTAGGTATATAAAATCAACTCAGTTTTGCGGTATGCTGGACCTGTCGTTGTTTCAAACACATATGGAGCAAATTTTTTTCAAGGACTTTGAGCGATCTCTTCATTTTTATTGTTTCTTCCAATTGCTCAATCTGCCGACTGCTTTAGATATACTTTCTCTTTTTTAAACAGGACGAAAATGATAACTCACCGTCATTCTCAAAATACTCTCTTTCTGTCGCAATAAACGAGAACTCTCCAGCTGGAAGTTTTGTTTCAAGCTTCGAAGCTGCTGACAGTGACTCTGGACCGAATGGTCAAATACGATACAACATAACAAAAGGAAATACAAACCAAAGATTCTATATTGATCAAGCAAGTGGACGCATATCAATTCAAAGCATGATTAATAGAGATCCTCCTCATAACGAAAGATATTTCGAATTATCGGTAATCTCCTAATATTTAATGATTTTTCCTTCTCCTATTTAGAGGTATAGTTTCTTTCCTAACTTATAAGTAAGGGTTAATGGCAACAGAAATTGTGATTAGTTTAAAAGGTGTGTTTTATTTTTGTCTGGCTTTAAATTTTTTAAGAAAAGAACGTACTGTACTTTCTTACAAACCGTGCATTTGCAAGAATTTAGATACGATATAATTTACTCCCAGCAATTCATCAAAAAAGAATTGTTTTTTACTCTTTCATGCTAGCAAGATTACAGTTCCCTAAGGCTTATGGTGATGTGTAATAGTCTTTTAACAATCGATGTGCTCTCAAAGTATTTCAGTTTCCGTAATAACCCTCGGGTATTTATCACCGGCTTTAGCGATAGAAATACCCGTGGAGCAATTATAGAATATCTATTTGAAAAAACGCAATTAAATTTTTTTCTAGATAGAAGCATCCGACAAAGGGAAACCATCGAAGAGCTCTATTGCAAAGGTAAAGACAATTTTTGATAGACCGACATCGTTTCCTGTACTGCCCGTATATAATT
Organism: Chrysaora quinquecirrha; assembly: GCA_014526335.1. Lineage (NCBI taxonomy): Eukaryota > Metazoa > Cnidaria > Scyphozoa > Semaeostomeae > Pelagiidae > Chrysaora > Chrysaora quinquecirrha. Next base: position 8,196 of record JACTAT010000165.1, on the reverse strand, counting down.
AATGAAATGTTCATTAAATATCTAAGAACAACAATCTTGGACAAAATATTATGAGACCAATTTTTCTTTGAGATTACCTCTACCCTCCTCCCCCTGATTCAATGTTGTGCGTATAAAAAGTTGTCGCACTGTCACTTTATGTATTTTCTTGGTTCATGTTGTTTTCAACACTTTTTAACATTGAAAAGGGGGAAGTGGGCAAAATTATAGAAAAATCCAGTTTGTCTCATAATTTTTGTCCATGACTGTAGCTTTCCCATCTCTAAAAGTTCATTAACTGTCTGAAATATCAACAAACACAAATGTTCTACGAAAAAAGCCCAGAATGAAGCTTATGATGATTATACGTGACAGGAACTTGAAATTGAGTTAAAATCAGTGTGTTACCAACATAAATGTCATAGTATTACACGCTAGCGAATCTATAATCATTACTGTGGTGGATAATCACTACTGTGGTGGTGCTATTTGCGTAATGTGGTGGTAGTTTCTGCGTACTGTGGTGGATAATCACTACTTGTGGTGGGTTGCTATGCTTTCGGTGGTGGCAGTTTTGGCGTACTGTGGTGGATAATCACTACTTGTGGTGGGTAACTATGCTTGCAGTGTTGGCAGTTTTAGCGTACTGTGGTGGAAAATCACTACTTTTGGTGGGTTATTATGCTTGTTGTGGTGGTAGTTTTTGCGTACTGTGGTGGATAATCACTACTTGTGGTGGTTATAATGCTTTATGTGGTCAATACCAAATCATAGCAAAACTCTATAGATCAAGCAAGAACAAACCACAAAATCCACCACAGTACGCCAAAACTGCACCACCACCAAGCAAGTAACCCACCACAAGTAGTGAGTATAGTACGCCAAAACTGCCACCACCACAAGTAACCCACCACAAGTAGCGATTATCCACCACAGTACGCAGAAACTACCACCACAGTACGCAAATAGTACCACCACAGTAGTGATTATCCACCACAGTAGCGATTATAGATTAGCTAGCGTGGTATTATGTCGTTCGTGAATTTCTCATTGTATGTACTCCCCTTCTAAAGGACGCTGGATGAATATCTACAAATTAAAGAAATGACTTGAGTAGTACTAAATATCACAATTTGAAAATTTCGAGAATTCTGTCATACATTTTGATGTAAATATCATTTCTGAATTATGATTTTATATTCCTGCCACTGCAACTACACTTTTTACCTTTTTTATCTTCCTTCTAGCTATTCGTTACTGTAATCGATGCAAATGATAATGCCCCGACCTTTTTGCGAGGTAAGTTCTAGTTAAACCTGCTTTCCATATTTCTAGTTCTAGTTAAACTTGCTTTCCATATTTCAATATGCTTTCCATACTATCTGGTAATGCAGAAAAGATGAACTGGCTGAAACATATTCCACCACGGTTCTGAACAATTCCCGAACATCCTTCATAATATATAATAATAATATAGCCTTCCACAGTACTGATGGTACCACTCCACGCAACGTATGGCAATCCTTCCGTGGTATTATGATATCCAATGCGATGCTGAGCATCCTCAATGGCACCGCGCAAATATTCATTTTGAAGACGATCTTTACCAGGATCATCAAGATCATCTATATTGAAACTAGTTTTTGCTAAAATTTCAAAGATAGAATGCAAGCGAGCAAAGCTTTTTATAAGCATTATAAGCAGTTCAATAGCTTTGTGTGCACGCTCTTTTTTTTGAAAAGTGCCTAATACAGGATGATTGGAGGGGAATTAAGTAACATTGAGCTAGTTGAAACAACCATTTTAATAAATATGAACTCTAATTTTCAATATGTCTCGATAATCCTTTCATAAGCAAGAAGTTCTTCTTTCATAGAAAAGCACACTGTATCAATATATGAAAATGTTACCATTGGAACAAATATCTTTACTCCTAACTGTACTGATAAAGACAGCGGACAAAATGGCTTAATTACTTATCAACTCGTCCAGGGAGGTGATAAGGTAATGTTAAACATGCCTTCCTTTTAATTTTACTTATATACTTTAACAGGTCATTCATAGCTTCTTGCGAATAAATAGCCCATAGTTTTGCGCGTTATAAATTAAACAATTTAAGTTACAGAATTTAAATGCATTTGTTTTAAATCACGTCACTTCGTCTAACAGTATTGTCAGCTTATAAAAAATTTATTCAAGACTCGAGAGACAGAAATTGAGTCCTCATAAGTTAGGATTATGGCATTGCACATATAGTAGCAACTAGTTGCCCACTGCTTATTCGTAAGTTATTGAAAGTAATTTATCGCAACTCACCAGTGACTTTTGCACTCTGGGAACAAGTTTGCAACTAATTCGATTTTAAGGCAACCAACTGACGCACGGTTCTGGAAAGTTGGGCATGTTCTACTTCAGTGAATAGTTGGCAATTGAGTGCCGTCAGTCGCGATCGCGGTCAAATGTACCTCGTAAGTTCTGAATCGTTGTTGACATGTCGACATAAATTGGCAGTAACAGCTAGTTGGCATTAGTTCAATCGTATCGTAGGTCAGCATTCGCCTTAAAAGCTCGAAAATAGAGAATTCTCATTCATGTATGTTTATTAGTATTCTCTGAGATTTTCTGATAACATGGGTTTTATAATTATGCAAGATGTTTTTTCTCTTTTTTTTCTCAGGGTTTTACTGTCCATGCAGTCAGTGGTTCAGTTAGCACAACGCAGCTGTTTGATTATGATAATGGAAGTAATAAATTTGAACTGGTCCTTCAAGCAAGTGATTCTGGAATTCCACCTTTAGCGAGGTACATTTATCATAAGACCTGTTTGGCAAAAAAACACTTTTTTAATTAAGAAGTATATAAAAAGTATCAGTGAAGCATGAGGAACAAGCAAAAGTAAATGCAAAAATATATCTTAAATACTTATATCTCAAGCCGGCTTGAAGTCCCTTACTAGCTAAAATGATTGAAAGAGAAAACGAAGGAATTTGCACACAATAAAATCCATTAATTCATTACTGTGCGCTACTCTGCGTCCATTTTTATTGTCTTAAAATGTTGCTTTAAATGGTCTATTTAATCCTATTATGTAATATTTTTCTCACAGCACCAAAAAGTTAACAGTAAATATCCAGAATGTCAATGATAACTGGCCTTGGTTTCAAGCTGCAGGGCCATTTGACATTTTAGAGGTAAATCAGCTTTTATTCAATTATGTTTTCTTGAACACTTATGGAGAAGAAGGGCATGACTTGTATTAGGTTAGACACCTGTGCATAAGAGCCTGACGTTACAAAACCCTTAACTGTGATTATTATCAGTAGGGGTATACGTTAATCATAGGTCCAGTTTACAACATGGGTACCAAACAAGGGTTTCAAATAATAGACGATTCAACTTCACTAATAAGGCCACTATTTTTATGTAACCATACAATAGTTTGCATCATCTGATGAAAGATGAGAAGGTTTCAGCAAATATCTCGCTTTATTCCAGTCTGAAAAGGAACTAATTCGTATATAAAATGTTAAAAATAAATATTTTAAGGCATGAAATTAATGAACACATTATCGTGATTCCGTTTTCGCTATGGCGTAGTTTAATATCAATTTATGAGTACTATGTTTAGTTGCCTATAATCTTATTTAGATATCTCTCAAATCATTAAAACAATCTTTTTTCAATCGAACACATAGTAACTTGTTGAAAATACTGAATTTATTCTACAATTTTATTTTCGATTCATTCAAGGGTGATTATAGAAGGAAACGACATAAAATTGGACAAATGAAAGCGTTTGACAATGATTCAGATTCAACATCTTCAGCTTTCGGAGAGCTTTCTTACAGCTTGGTCAACATGTCAAGCAAGTACAATTTCATTTTAAGAATAGAAATATTTATGACACGCAAAGTTATAGATTTACTTTAGATTATCGATCTTCTTTAAAGTATCGTAATGTTGTGGTTCTCTCCATTTACAACGAGAACATAAGGAAATCTAGACATAAACGCTAGCAGCAAATATGAAATCTGGCTGGTCAGCCTCAGGTTTAATGGGTTGTCTCTTGGATGCGTTTCTTTCCATTTTTCAATTCGTTGAATTTATGTATTTTCTCAATGTGTTAATTTTTTCATTCGTAATGCTTTTTGCTGCACACGATGAAATTGGAAATAAAAATAAATTGAAAGTGGAAAAATATTGTTAAATCCATACATTGTTAAAATATATAAACATGTGAATGCCAACAGTCCATACATTCCAGGTTATTCGTACGATTTCTACTGGTCATTCAGAGATATATCAACTGGGTCGACAATTAGAGACAGAAAATCGAATGCAAGTGCTATTCTGAATGGTGCACGTGTGGTTCAAGATGTTGATATGGGTCCGGTTGTACTGATTTCAGGATATCCGCAGTCTGTTTCCATGGGAGACTTCGAAGGTACGTCCTCAATCTCTTTTCATGCATAATACTCTAGAAAAATATTGTAGCACTTAACCCTTTAACATTAAAGTGTCAACTGTTCCTATCAGAGCAATCAAGACAAAGGGTTAAGTTCAAACTAATCATGAAAGACTTTAGAAGTGCTTTTATGTGAGTATTTTTTTGACAAAAAGAAATGTGTAGATGAATCCCGTTTAAAGTTCTTCCTGCCTCCGTTCCCCCCCCCCGTCTTAAAACGTTTTCAACTTTTCGGTCGATCAAAGCTATTTTTTCTCAATAGCGTTGATAAGAAATTTAAGCTAAATTTCGAAAGTAACAATAACTTAATCATTTCACCATGTACTGTTTCTAACATAGCCTGAAGCATACAGTGCTTCTAGAGGTTAATAATTTAATTCCAGAAGTTCTTGTACATTAAATCTCCCTTTTAATTCTTACTAAGTTTCTATCCTCCAAAAGCCAAGGTATTTCTGCAATCAACTTGCATGGACTTTGGCATTTCGGTATCCGGGACTTCTAGTAGACTATGTAACCTGCAGTTTATTATGTGGACAAGTCTTACCTCTTTTTCTCATTTTCTCAATAAATCATTTTTCTGAAGAAACCTTGCAAGGCTCAACATAGCCGAAACACAAAAAAGCAAAATGGGATGAGAACCTTGGGCTGTATGACTTGGAGAGTTACCCGGTGATTTCATTGAGCTCTATAACTCAGTGGAAACGTCGTTGGCCATCTGATCATGCAGTCATGAGTTCAAATCCCATCAATTGTGGTATGCCACTTGTGGAAAAATTTAATCTTTGAGACATGACCGTTTACGGTTACTGTTTACTGATTGCTCTGGCTGTACACAGGCTGTTTAGGAATGCGAAGGAATGGTTGAAAACACCCTTCCCCTGTCATGTAAGATCAAATAGCCCGCTTGGATTAGTGTTAAAATATTCTATCATGGAAAAAGTGGTGTCAGGGAGTTATAACTTTACCACAAAATAATGTTGGAGACAATTCTTGGAAACATATTTGTGAGTAAAGGAATCAAGCTCATATTGTATTATTATTTCATGTTGTATTGTTTCGAAGACAGTCTGGGTCAAACAATGTATGTCTGCGAAGATGATAATCTAATTTTAGAAGATCTTGGTGCATTGCATTTAAGTTTTCTCTTCATCTCTATCCTGCCAGCGACCAAGGTATTTTGCAATCTCCTTGCATAAAATTGGCAAAGCGGCTATGTAGCTAACCTGTTGTATACGTTGATAATCTTTTTCCTTTCCTCATTTGAAACATAGGAACTCGATGTTGTTTTCCTTAAATTGATTGTTAAGTCATTTTGACTGAAGAGCTTGCCGAGGCTTCTTATAGCTTGTTTTGGACATTCGTCAATAATGTGTGAGCCCCATGAGCTACACAGAAAACAGCAACTTGATCATATTTGATTACCTTTGAGTGTGATAATTGGCTTCTTAACTCGTTTAACTGAAGTAAAAACAATTTTGATTAAGCCCTATAGTACCCTAAAATGGTTCCTGGTTATAGAGAATGGTCATTCAGAGCTCTTGCGAAGATAATTTTCTTATATGCCTTGCATTCAAGTCTACATAAAGTTTCTATCCTGCGCAAAGACAAGATATCGCTCAATCTAATTGGATGAACATTAGCGTCGCAGCAACCGAGACCTGTAGTAGACCATGTTACATGAAGTAGACCATGTAACCTTTCTTTTCCAAAGCCAAAATAAAAACTCTACTTTGGTCCTTTTTGAATTGATTTCTTAATTCTTTGTATGAAGAAAGTTTGCAACGTTTAGAGATATCCTGCTCCGCTTATTTTATAGACGCTCATAAACGACTGATCAGCTGAGAAAACAATATTTTGAGCATAATTGATTTCTTTTAAGTGTGTTAAGACATCTTCCAAATCTTCTAAATGAGTAAAAAGCTATGTATATTGGGCCTACGATTGAGCACTGAGGACTCCGTAAATGACACCCAAAGGGTCGTAATTTACTATTTTGCAACAAAACTTTTTGGTTCAATTAATACTCAAAGAATGGTTGGTCTTACTACCTTCATTTACCATAGGTTTTCTAAAATGTTTTGGAGCGGTAGAAAATTTCAAAATTGCAAGATTCAGCAAAAACGTATTTGGTCATACTAGATTTTCTCTGAATATTTTAACTTCGTTGCACAGTATCCGCAGTATTTTTGAACGGATGGCGTAACTACAACAATATACAATAGCTAATTTACCAGAAGGAATGAATTGAAACGACTATATATTAGATTGAAAAAAATTATCCATAAAAATATAACGCATTAAAAAATACTTGGACAGAGGCACAGATTTTGCCTAAGAAATTTCTCTCAAGCTATGTATATGTTCTGACACGCATCGAAAATATCTTCGTGTGCGCCTATCATGTGAAAGAAAATCATTTACTAATAGATATGCAGCTAACTATAATAATTTATGTTACTTTTCTAGCTAATATTTAACTCTTACAAGGTTGAAGTTGCTGACTGTTGGTTACTATCATCACCAACATTTGAAACGCCTCCATCCCTTTCTTTTGTTCAGTGTTTTCATATTTTCACCAAGCGTTACTTCAAGAGCGGTCACTTGGCCTTCCAAGCTACGTATTTGGCCGTTGGTTTCAGTAAGCTCGTTTTTAAGCTCCTCGATTTTATTTGTTTTCTCTTCAACCTCAACAAAGAGTTCTACCTTTTCTTTGATGACTTTTTCTTTGAGTTCCGATTCTCTCTCCTTGAGTTGTTCTTGCCACAAAATTTGTTGGTGCAATTCACTAATATGCGAATTGAACTCTCTGGCATTATCTTTCAAAAAATTGAGCTGATCTTCCACGGCCAATTTTTCCTTGACCTGTGTAGCAAGTTCCTCATTCAGAAACAAAATTTCTAGCTTCAGCTTCTGGTTTTCGATCTCTGATCTGAACTGAAGCTGGGCTAACAGTTCGTTTGTGCGCTGTTCACGTCCTTTCAGATCATACACCATGTTTTGTGAAGCTTGCAGTTGGCTCTTCAGATTTTCGTTATCTTTTTCTAAAGTCTCATATGCTTGCTGTTTGATATTTTCTTCTGGCATGGTCTTCCTATCACAACGGTTGGATTGATTGTCTTCGACCGAGCTCGCCACATCTGCAAAGGACAAGTTTTTGTTTAATACAGAATAAGCAACAATAGCTAGATCCATATTTTTGGAGTCCTTCAAGGGGTCCAACTATCGCTATAGGCTGCTATTGTGGATTTTGTCATCCAATATTTGTCACAAAAGATGTTCTTCAAAGATGGCTACTTCATACACATAACGTTTTAAACCTAAATTTTTGTGTCAATCGCTGAAAAAATAGCTATGCAAAATTTTTTACTTTTTCCTACCTCCAGTTTTATCATCCGTTAAAGTCTCTTTTGAAATGGAGATGCTGTTTCTTGATAAAGTCTTTTTTTGCAGCCTCATTTTGAGTTGCATCTGCTATATGCTTGCTATTCAGTAATAAAAGAAGCTTTTCTGAAAGAAATTTCTTTGCCTTTGACACGCATCTTTCAAGAAAGACGTTTTTCAGTTCTTCTTCAGTCTCAAACTTTTTGCGAATCCTGAGAATCTGCAGAAAAAAAATGAAAAAGCACAAAGGAAATTTGAATCAAATTTAAATTTTATTTTATTCCATATTCTGTACGCAAAAAAATTCACATTTAAAAATAAGTGCAAAGACAAGCATATTAAAGACATTTAAATTTGGCGCTTTGCTGCTT
>JACTAT010000164.1:607397-773000 GCA_014526335.1 Chrysaora quinquecirrha | reverse complement strand
CTTTAATGCACCTTTCCTAACAGTTATCAATGAGTTTCTGTCCATTTCCTTTGCTCAGGACATCCTTCAGGATGAAAATCTTGCTTCGATGGCTAGGCCAAATTTGCCAAAATTTTCGCAAATTTTGTGGTCGGTATCAGCGAGTATCAGTGGCCGAATCGGTTACCAAATCGGATTGAAGGAAACACGATCAGGAAATAGGTATGAGGTCGTGCAGGTCAACTCTAGCTGGGGAAAGTGTAGCCTATACAATACTCTGCTAAATCGTTTTATTATATTATATATTGCGTTTCGAGTGAAATGCTATTGCGTTTCAAAGTAGTGAAACGCATTCCTTCTCAATGGGACCCTTTTGCATAGGGGACACTCTGCATACGACACCGGCGAATTGTTGGTTGCAAGGAGAGTTAGAAACCCTTTTTATTATCACAGGTAATCAGTTAATCACCTTTAATGTTGATTAACAATGATTTGCAAGCTCATTTAAAAACAACAGATGACTTGTAAAATGAACATCATAGCTACTTTTTAGCACCTACAAAATGTTTTATGCATATTTATTTTGAGCAAAAAAATTGCAGTTTGCTCGTAAATTTAAGGCTCTGACCAAACGATCAAGGTTCATGCGACAGACTTAAATGATAACATCTTCTACAAAAACCCTTGATAGTACAAACGATTGTTATTGCATCATTTAGGTTTTTTATGATATGCAAAGTTTGCCAGCGTGTATAGAACTTTTCAAAGAGATCTGGGTCGGGCGCGACCTTTTCTGGAAAATGGTAGGCATACCGAGTAAGGGAATCCTCTCAACGGACAAAGACCGGAATTGCAGTCATTTCAGATGAAATAGTGCTCAAAAATCTCTCAAAGGTATTTTCCTCATAAACATGGTAAATAAACAAAGGACATTTTACATGGTAAAATTTTTGGACTTTCCAACAGCTTCTGAATAGATATTTGGCATTTCTATCAATTACGAAAATTTTGACCTCGATACTGTAAGGCTGTGGCCAAACGTTCAAACATATGCTGGTCAAACAATACTTGCCAGTCAAACACATATTTGACAGTCGGACCGCCACTTGCCAAAACATTGTTTATGTACCATGTTTTGCTTTTGTCAAGCAGAACACGTTTTGAACTTTTTCAAAAGCATTTCTAAGCAAATTCTATTTGTCAAGCAATGTTGGCGACGTGGCCAAACGATCAAACATTTGTCGTAAAAAAATTTCAAATGTTTGAGCAACATTTTTTATCGCCTGGCCAGGGTCTAAGGGATCAGAACAATACGATCTATCTTTTAACATTTATCACAACTTAATCAATTGAAATATCATGACAAATAACTCGGCTAATCTTTCAAGACTAGCGACAGAGCAAAACATCATTGTGGAGTCAATATAAAGCTACTGTTTATGGTGTGGCAGTGTTTCACAGTCTTGGTTTGCGTCGTCGTGCGTTGCGTCACAGTGTTTCACAGTCTTGGTTGAGGAGGCTTGGAAAACTTGGCGGGAGAGTAGAAAAGAGAGGAGAAAAGGAGGGTGGATAGAAGAAGCGAGCGAGAGTAAGTGACAAAAATGATGGAGAATGAGTGAATTTTTTTGTAAAATAGGAGTCCTATTCACTTTCTTGCTGTAAAATACTGGGAGTCCACCTCCTCCTCCCGAAACAATGTTGTTTTGTTACTATCTGCTTAACGCAGACACTCACGAGTGAGAAAAAAGAATACAAAATTACTCACAATCAAATCCAACTTATAAAATTCATATACCAAAATCCAAGATTTCTGCTTTATAACTTCTTTCGTAATTTGTTCGTCCAATATTTTCTTCCCTTCCGTTGGGTTTCAAAGATATGTTCTTCTCTTCCGTTAATTCTTTCAAATGGTTCAAATCTTCGACAATCATCATCGTCGTGTACGTCGTCTTCCTTTGATTTGAGGTCGATTAGCTGTGTTTGCAGAGCCAAGTGCAAAGCCACCAGCCTGGGGTTGTGGGGTACCAAACATAGCCCCAGGAGGAGCCGGTTGATTACTGCCGGCTGGTGTAGGTGTACCTGGACGACTGGCCAATCCTGGAAAATAGGTTTAGCAATATCTAAATACATTGAAGAAGAAAGGTTGATAACATAAGAGCTGGATGCAGCTGAGAAGGAGCTACGAAGTGATCCTGAGTCGCTGACCGGACACTTTGAGTCACGGCACTGGGGGTCACAATATAAATGTACTGTATATGGTATGGCACCTGTACAAGAAGATTAAGAACAAGGATGAAAGGAAAGGAGGGGAGGAGAGGGACTAGAAGGAGGAGGAGAGTAAGAAAATAAGGAGGTCGAAAAGTACGAAGAATAAGAGGAAGAAGAAGAGAGGAAGAAGTAAAGACAAAAAATAAAGAGAACAAGAAGAACAAGAACAAGAAAAGAAAAGAAAAGAACAACAAGAAGAGGAAGTAAAAATAGGAGGGAAGGGAGGAGACGAATTAAGAGTCGGAGAAGAATTAGAACGAAGAATAAGTAAAAGAAGAAAAGAAAGAGAAGAAGGAGACAAAGAAAAAGGAAAAAACGCAGGTCAAAAAGGCGAACAACATGAAGAGGAACAAGAGAAATAAGACGGTAAAAGAAAAGGAAGGACAAAACATTGCTATTACAAAGAAATGAAGAAGAAGAAGAAGAAGAAAAAGGAGAAGAAGAAGAAGATGATGATGATGAAAAAGAAGAAGAAAAGAGAAGAAGAGAACAGAAAAGAAAAAAAGAAGAAGAAGGGTAAGGAGAATCGAGGGAAGGAGGGGGATTAAGGGAAGAAGAATGAGAAAATAAGAAGAAGAAAGGATTAGAGCAAAAAAGAAGAAGAATAGAAGGAAAAAGAAGAAAAGAAGGATAGGTAAATGACGAACAAAAGAAGAAGTAGAAAAAGAAAAAGAAGGGGCAGTAAAATAAGGAAAAAAGAGAAGTAGATGAATAGGGACAAAAAAGTAAAAGAAGTCTATAAAAAGAAGAAACAAAGAATTATAGCAAGAAGAGCAAGATGAAGAGTCACAAGAGGAAGAAGAAAACAAAGAAAAGGAACGATAATGATATTACTATTAAGAAAGAAGAACAAGAACAAGGACAAGGAGAAGAAAAAGAAAAAGAAAAAAAAGGAGGAAGAGAAGAAAAGGAAGAAGAAGAAGAATGAAGAAAAAGGAAATCAATGCTAACCTCCTCCAGACTGTCCACTTGAAAACGAAAACAATCCAGGTTTTTGTGAACTAGAACCAAAATTGAATCCAGACGACTGGCTTTGATTAGTACTGCTGCCAAACGCTGGAGTGGTTGAACTACCAAATGCAGGTTGTGTTGATGTAGATTGACCGAAACTTGACTGTGCAGACTGTCCAAAAGCAAATGGTGTTGCTGCAGCAGTGGATTTAGGTTGTCCGAAAGCTGACGCTGCGTTAAACGGATTCGACTTGGACTGACCGAAGCTGAATGTCGACCCTGTATTTGCCGTGCTTTGTCCAAATATGTTCTGCGTACTGCTACTAGCAGCGGTACTCTGGACGGCATTTGTAAATGAAAAGCCTCCTGTTGACGAAGACGCTGCCCCAAATGGATTTGCAGCTGCACTTCCGAAGGAGAAACCAGCAGAAGCTTTTTGAGGTGTACCAAACTGTGGGGCAGTTGACTGTGCAGCTTGTTGGGTGTGCGTGCCAAACAATGATGATGATGCAGGTTTTTGAGTGCTTGTTCCAAAAGTGATGCTCCAGTGGTACTGCTTGATGCTGTTCCAAATAGTGGTGCAGATGTCTGAGCAGCTTGAGAAGCAGCGCCAAAAATGTTGGCGGACTGGGTTGATGCTCCGAAAGCAGGTACTTGGGAGGAAGACGATTGTGGCTTAGCACCAAACAGATTTGAAGAGCTGGAAGCACTTGGTGCTGTCTGTCCGAATAAATTAGTTGCATTGGCTGATGAAGCAGGCTTGAATAATGAGTTTGAGGTCATTTGCGTTGAAGCAACTGACGGGAAAATTGATGAGCTCTGTGAAGAAGTTGGATTGCCAAATGGAGTCGGTAGCTGGGATTGGACTGAGCGTTGTGTTGCTGCAGCCGGCGATTGGCCAAACGCAAAACCAGACTGGGTAGTAGCAGCTGGGAAAGCAAAACCTCCAACAGTAGCTGAAGTTGCCGGCGTTGATTTGTTCCCAAAAGCGAACCCACCAAGGCTTTGAGCTTGCTGGGCAGCTGGTGCAGCTGGTGTTGCACCAAAACTGAATCCACCGATTTTGCTGGTTGGCACAGACGAAGAAGTAGATGAAGGATTGAAGCTGAAGCCTGTAACACTGGGTGCATTAGAGCCGGACGACAAAGAAGAGGTGACAGTCGTGTTTCCAAAACTGAAGCCCCCAACTGTTGACTGCTTCTGTTCTGAAGAAGTACCAAATGAGAAACCTCCTACTGACGATGACGAAGCAGACATCGCATTTGGCAGAGAGACTCCAGTTTGACTTAGGGCTGAAAATGGCTTTGGCGTGTCTTGTTTGCCTTGGGATCCGAATGAGAACCCTTGGGATCCAAACTGTGCCATTGTAGAGGTAGTGGTGTTAGTAAGGATCTGAGAAGGTATCGATGCTTGAGTTGATAGGGCACTGGTATTGGATGAAGTACCAAATGTTAAGCCAGTATTGAATCCAGAAACCGATGAAGCGGCAGTAATACCAGATGAAGAGGAAATAATACTGGATTGGGGAGCAACGGAACCGGAAAGAGCAGCAACGGAAGTTGAAACAACGGAAGTTGGGATAATTGAAGTCAAAGCATCGGAAACAGACTTACTGAATGTGAAACCTGCACTAGCATTATCTTTTAATTGATTGTTCAAATTGAATCTAACTGTTGGTTGACCTTCAGCGGATTTTGTAGACAAAGAGAACCCTGTGAGACCTCCAGTTGTTGAACTTATAGAGCTGGTATTTGTTGCATTACTAGTGACGGCAGACTGAACGGAAGTAGGTGCTGCAAACGATCCAAAATTAAACCCAGAGCTCGTCAGAGGCTTTGTTGAATCAGCAATAGAGACAGTACTTTGGCCTGTAGTAGACGGAACGTCTTCCTGTCCTAAAAGCGGTTGGTTGCCAAACATATTAGGTTTTGTAGATGAATCCTCTGTTTTTCCATCTGTTGTTTTGCTGATGATTGTGAATCCAGTGGCTTTTGGGGCTTCTACCACAGACGCTGAACTTGTTTCTAAAGGCTTGGTCATGCTTGTTCCAAACGATAATTGGGATGTCATGGGAGTCGTTAAACTTGATGAAGCTGGTGCTAGAAAGAAAATAGTACAATTTCTGAAAAAGTGGGACTCCCCAAAGAATTTCTCGGAATTCATTTCACAGTAGGAATCACCCTGTTTATGATCACTGACAATGTTGAAAGGGAAGTCTGATGACAAGTTTTAAGGTAATTTTATCCTTCCGTAATCTCAACTCAACTTAACTTTACCAGCTAACAATTTACATAAAACAAATGTTATCCGTACAAGCAGAGAAATATATTTCTCCCCAGTCAGAGACCCTCCGATAGTGAGACATAATCAATTTATTATAACATAATCAGATTTGATCAATGGGTCAGTATATAACATAAGATCATGACAGAAGTCAATAAAAAGTCAGTTCATCCGAAATAAATTCAGTGTCGATATAACCACGGGTTTAATGGCCTCGTATTATCATTCCCCTCGAATCTATTTCAGACCAAAATCTTTGCATTCAAAAGCCGCACATAACAACAACCATGAACTCCTTTGGGCAACGACAATCTGAGCTCGCTATTAAACCGCAACAGTTGACCTGGTACAAGTAGAGAAACATATGTCTCACCAGTCAGAGCCCCTCCGATTTTCTCACTACAATGAACAACATTACCCCCCGTGAATGGGCAGAAGAGAGGAGGGTCGAAGATGGGAAAGATGACGCAGAAGAAGGATTTCGTTTGAGTTTTAGTTGAAGCATAAATTGTCGCTATTTGTCGTTAAAAGGTTTCAAACAAAGTGACAAGACACTGAAGGGTTAGAAGTCACAAGAAGTTACTAATCATCATGATAACAAAGTTTAAAGCTACCACTGCAGGGCACACAACGAAAATGTTGTGTTTTCGAGCAATCGTCTTTCTACTGTGATTGCAGATATAACAACCCTGGGCAAGTTATCAACACAAATGTGCCTCTCCTCTCCAAGGTATAAAATTGGTATCTTGGCAATGTAAGCAACAAAATTTCAGAAGCGAAAAATGTGTGGCTGCACGCTGTTCAAAAAATTGCCACAGGAAGCAAAAATGCTTAAGCTAAAGGGGTCATAGAATTGTAAAGCGCCTTAGAATATTAAATTACAGTTACAGTGCTATACAAACACAATAACTCTTACCTAACCATTACAAAATCCTCAAATTCAAATTTAGGACTTTCGTATTAAAAGTCTAGATACAAAAATGTTGATCCGAAAATACACGACCCCCGTCTTCAAACGCCCCTCGAATACATCCCCTTCCAAAAATTTAAAAATTCTTAAATGCGCCGGGTGTTTAATCTACGTAATTCAGTATAATAAATTCCGCATAAAACAAACCTGTCGTTTCACTTTTTTCGCTTTCTTCAAGCATTTCTTTGACCCTGTCTGCTTCTGCTTGTTTTGCTGCTTTATATGCATCGCTGGTGACCCCATATTCACCGTATTCCTCGCGGGAAATCTGCAAGAAAAACGCAGCGAATAAATATCAAAAAGATGGCTTCGTGTTGCACGTTCTAAATTGCTGCTACATTGGAGCTAAAATAGCTATACTATGGCCCTGGCCAAACGATCAAATATTGTTGGTCCAACATTTTAAATTTGCTTGTCAAGCAAAATGTTTGGCCGTTTGGCCATGTCCAAAAACAATGTTCGTCCAACATTTTTGCTTGCGTCAAACAAAAAATGTTATTGAACTTTTTCAAAGGCACCACGCAACAAATTTGCTTATTTTCGCTTTTCAAGCAATATTTGATGGCTTGTCCGCCTTTCAAACATCGCTTGTCAAACATTTCTTTTGCTTTTGACAAGCTGCAAGAATTCGCAACATTTCAGCACCTAGAAACATTTCTAAGCAACAAGGCGTTCGTGCTTGCACATTAGCAAAAGCTTTGTTGTTCCAAAATGTTGGAAAGCAATGTTTTTGGACGTGGTCAAACGGTCGAACATTTGTTGTAAAGTAAATTTGAAAAGTTGGTCCAACAATGTTTGATCGTTTGGCCAGGGCCAAAGTTGTTGAACAGTACCCGAGAAAGTCACGATAGATTTTGGTAATGTTATGTAGTATTTATCTTTTGATTTGTAGATACATTTGTCACGCCCCCATGAAAAGCAGTTAACATGAAACGTACGGGTCAACGATTCATTAGATTCCTTTCGTTTTACCGTGCGTGTTGTTGATCTTGAGTTATAAGCGATCAAATCTACATAAATAATACACTACAAAACAGCAACTTCACTTCATTTTTCAGCAACCACTTACATCGATGTTATCTGAGTCCCCGGCTGACATGAAATAGATTGGTATTCTTCTCCTTTTCTCCGTGCTTCCTGGTTTCAAATTCGATGGGAAACCCGATGTGAATATTCTTCTGTACGGGGTCTAAAAAAGAACAACATGACGTATCAATATACCTAAACAAACTGGACTAAGCTGTCAGAGGTGGACTTTGAAGTAAAAAGCCAATG
Source organism: Chrysaora quinquecirrha (assembly GCA_014526335.1). Classification (NCBI taxonomy): domain Eukaryota; kingdom Metazoa; phylum Cnidaria; class Scyphozoa; order Semaeostomeae; family Pelagiidae; genus Chrysaora; species Chrysaora quinquecirrha. Next base: position 765,274 of record JACTAT010000164.1, on the reverse strand, counting down.
AAAGTAGCAACAAGATGTCTAAGACTCCATATTTCTTCACTTTATGAACAACATAACCCCTATGATTGGGCGGAAGAGAACCTGGGTTCAAGCCACGGCCTTTCAAATGTAATTACAGAGATAACACTCCTGGGATTGCAAAGGTAACAAATGTGCCTCTATAACCAAGGTATAAAATTGATATCTCGGCAATGAAAGCAACAAAGGTCCCATTTCCACTTTACCGGATAAGTATCGGAGCACGGCGCCGTACACTATCCCATATCGAATAGGACAAATGTTTAGGCCTACATTATACGGGATAGCTATCGTTGCGTCTTGATTTTCGTATTGGATAAACCCATTTACACTATACCAAATAGTCGAGGCAATAGGAAATTTCAATAGTAAATCCCCACTCACAATAAAATGTCAATAACATTCGGAGCGGAGTGATTTTCATATCACCTACAAAACGGAGTGAAAATCACTCCAATTTTTGAAGCGTTTCGTATCGGATAGCTCTGCATAATGTAAACACCAACCCCTATCCGATACGAAAATCAAGACGCTCCGAACTATCCGGTATACGAGTGGGCAAGTCCAGTATACGAGTAAACGAGGCCTAAAATAACTTTGTTGGTTACCGATAAATTCCAAAATTGAGCATAAAATTCTAACTCTATAGTTTTCAAGGCACAGAAAGGCACAGCTCCTCAACATCTAAAATAATATGCTGAAACTAAGTAGGAGTGAATGACTATTAAAATCAAACAATATGTACATGAAACTAGATATTCCTAAAGCAAAGAGAGAATCATTTTCCAACAGATCATTCAGCGTTATGGGTCAGCTGTGCAACGACATTTCTAATGAAATAAAACAATTCAGTGACAATACACACTTTTATAATAAGAATTCAGTCTTTAAGAATATAAAGGCTCAAAAACGCTGAAATTTAAGAATTATTTAAGAATAATGCCAGGCTCAAACTTCATGAAGACAATTTTTATTTCTCTGCTTTTTCCACAAGGCACAAAATGTGATTGTCGCACTGTATTTTTAAACAATACACATTGGACTAAGAGATTGGCGGAGTTGAAATAGTACTTCTAACTGTAGATTGGGTTTTTTATCATAAACTGGTAAATTACAAAGCTTTGACTTATTCTCTTGATCTTCAGGCCGCTTGGTAATAACATTGTAAATCAAGAATAATTTAAGAATATTTTTAGGCTCAAAATTGAAAAATCTTAAGAATAATTGAGGCTCGGCAAAAATTAAGGTATTTTTATAACAAAAAAGTGTGTAAGTGTTTATGTCGAGCCAGGTGTTTATTCTAGGTAATCTGGTTTTAATTTACCTTTAATTGTTTTGGTGTTTTTGCGTTTAGTTTTTCTTTATCTTCTTCATCCTCCAATTTCAACGGTGTTTGTGTCTCTACTGATTTCACTGGAGTCTTTTTCGCGACTACTCTCTTTGGAATTTTCGAAGTGTTGGATACTTTTTTCAAATCTGCAACAAAAGAATGGCAAGCTATAGTATCTTTGCTCTTTTCAACGTTTCCAGAAAATTCAACTCGTACTGGAAGTTTTTCATCCATCTCAGGACCTCGAGGGGGTACTTGACGAGGTGCCGCCAAAGAAACAAAATGACTACCCATAATTATACCAAATTCCGAAAAATGTTTCCCCAAAATTTTACCAAAATATTAACTCGTACACTACTATATATGCTAAGATGTACTGTAGTATGTTAGTTTTTTATGAAAAAAGTGTACTGCATAAGGAAACCGTAGCACTGACCTTTCGCTTTAGTATCTTTCTTGCCTTTCTTGGCAGATGTTTGCTGTACGTTTGCTTTTCTTTTATTTTGTTTATTGCAGACTTCCATCTATAAAAAGGAAGGCTTGACTGTACAACAGTACATTCTGTGATGAAATGGGCATCATCTACATTTACACAGCGATATGTAACCCAAGCCAACACTCACTGTAACTGTGAATAGGGACTTATATATAAATGCTCACGAATCGCAAAATGCCCCAGTTGCTTCAGCAAGGACTGTGTTTCAATGAAAGCACAATTTTTTTAAATCACTTTTCCCAGAAAATAGAAATGTTCAAACCGCTGACCATTAAGGCACAGGAGGCCCAGTAGCTTAATATCATAAATTAAGTAGCCCTATTTGTGTTGTTTCTCTGCATGCGTATAAAGCTAATATGTGAACACTGATAGATTTTTCCACAGGTGGTATACAACAATCTGAGATTCGACCCTGGGCTTCATATGACCCGAGAACGCAGAACGTTTCCACTGAGCTATAGTGCTGAATGAGACCGCCAAAGAACTCTTCAATTCAAACAGCCCAATCCTCTCCTCCCCTTTGACATTTTAGTGTTTGGGCAGTGTTGAGCCTTCTTCATCAAAATACATATATTTTTATATTTGTAATGACTTGCAAACATTACAATAGACTTTTCCCCAAGTTGCAGACCACTAATAGATATTCAAAATTTCGATGAACAGCGGAATCATTTTCGGGCATACTTAAAAGCTTCTTTTCGTCTGACACTCCTCAGAGTATGAACGTCAAAAAACAGACCGAAACAATAGACTAGGCGGAATTTATACCCAGATGCGGCTCGAAATGCACCAATCAGAAAGAACGAAAAGCTGAATTGATTGGCGCATTTCGAGCCGCATCTGGGTATAAATTCCGCCTTAGTCTATTGTTTTGGTCTGTTTCTGACGTTCATACACTCAGGAGTGTTCGACGAAAATAGCTTTTAAGTTGCCCGAAAATGATTCCGCTGTTCATCGTAATGTTTAAGTTTTGTACAGCTTTAAGACTAATAGATATTCGCAAAGTAGCTGACATACGAACCTTGACCGCATTTGGATATATTCAGACCTAGCATAGTTATGGTCTTACTCAATTGTTGCGGCCTCCCAAAAAATTCTTTATATTGTGAGGGGTGTCAGTCTAAAAAGCCTTCATGTATCTGAATATTCTTTGAGCAGTAAAAAATTCAAAACTGCAAGAAATAGCCGAAACATTTTTGGATATACTATTATAGCTTTTTTCGTTTGACACTTCTCCAAATCTTGCTTTGCCAATGAAAAGAAAAGAAACCTCATTGGGAAAGCAAGATCTTTGCACTTAGGAGTTTTGGAATCTGTCCACATCAAAACCAAAAGGCCTTTTCTGTATAGACAGAAAGAGTTTGGGATGTTTTCTCAGGTCTTCAGGGCTGCAATTAATCCTTTTGGTCTTCCCGCTGCATCCCGCAAGCTGATTGGTGTTTAAAATACAATGTCAACTCAGTGGTATTTTTGATTTGTGCTTTTCAAACCGCATCTGGGCATAAGACCCCGTTTACATGGTACCGGACAAGTTTTTAGCCGCTCAAGTTTTTGTACGGATAGGGGGTGCGTTTACACGGGATAAGCCTATCCGTACATATATTTGTCCTGATAGCCGTACAAAAACTTGAGCGGCCAAAAACTTGTCCGGTACCATGTAAACGGGGTATAAATTTCGCCTTTTTCAACTGTTTCGGATGTTTATGACGTCTATACGCTGAGGAGTGTCAGACGAAAAAATCTCTAAGTATCTCAAAAATTTTTCCACTGTTTCTTCGAACTTTGTGTATTAAATTCAGCTGTTTTTTCATCGCTTTTTCTCTTACACGCATTTTTTTTATAAGGAAGTTCGGCTCAGGGTCAGTACTGAAAATTCTTTAACTGATGGTGAAAATTGAGTACTCAATATTCCTTAGTAATTCCTTAACTTCTTTCTTTGTGATTCTTAAAAACAACAAATGGTGAAGGGAATATAGGTCATAAAGGTTTCAGAAGACGAGTAGAAATGAATACTGATTGAAAACCATTGGCGATAAGTATTGCTTGCTCTGTTAATTCAAAACTTCATTTTTTTAATCGAAATGCTAAGTTAAAGAAAAGTCAGATTCCTTAGTAGTCTCCGGTGCAGTTCTAGAAATTCGTTAAGTTTTTGCCAGCCCGAGTACTACCTTCCTTATAAAGCACGCAGAAAGCAAGCAAACTAAGGAACAAGCATGCTGCATTTTTACACTAACCTAACCTAGTACCAATGTGCCACTGTCCGGACATTCACTGAAAATATAGATGGAATTGAACAGACTAGGAGTGTTTCAGTAGTTTCAAAAAAGAAGGCAAAAACTTAAGAACAGCCAGCCTCGATCAAAGCTTCGTGGTTCTTTTAAAAAACTATTATAGGGTTATAATGCATTCACTTCATTATAAAAAAATGCGTATAACTCACCATTTCAGTTTCATCTCCAGCCAATTGATTAACTTCTTCGTCTTTCATGCCATATTTACTTGCAGATTTTTCATTTTCCATACTTTTCGACCTTTCACTTTGTTCTATTAATCCAGTATCTTTAATTGGTGTCCCCACAACATCTATCTTGTTTGAATAATTTTCATTTTTTGCGTCAACTTTGAGGCTACTTGAAAGTACAACGTCGTTTGAAGCAGTGACTTTTTCACTGTCTAGTCGCCTAGAAAATTTTGATGATAAATGTCAAGCTATTACACCTATGGAGGCTATTGAGGAGCAGGAGGCTAGCTCATCTATGGATGCTTTCATACAAAGATGGTACTTAATTATTGTGTGGTGGGTACTCCAGCCAGTTTGGTGTAATGTAATTGATACGGTAGATAAAGGTGAAGTGAAAACGCGAGCCGAATCCGAAAGAATTTTATGGCGGATATAATTAATCCGCAATTTGTAAAAGTGGGCCTTGGATCCAATGACTCTGTTTCCCAAGACCTCGACTCTGGCTGTGACGCTACCGTGGCTGAGCTCGAACCCTGGCCACACTGAGCTCCTGACACCACAAGTCAGCTGGTTTACACCACGATGCCACAGCACCTTCAGACATTTAGACGCTCGGGGTCCTTGTGTAGGGAAGGAGAAGCAAATACGCTCTACGGGAGGAGGGGTCTCGGAGTAGTTGGAAGATGTTTGAAAACATGCGCTATGTGCCCATGCTTGGTGACTGTTTATAAGATTCCCTTGGAAGCATTTTAGCATAGTAAGGCAAAAAGCACACAATTTAGAATTTTTGGGGGGAGTTTTGGTCGGGGGCCTTTATTCATTCAATTAAGGGAGCCTAAACTGCGCTATGCATTACGCATGAGTAAGCCGCACGACCAAAACGATATCGAGTTTTCGAGGCTAAAATACACCCTGAATAGTAACAATCCTCATGAAATCGTAAACTTTGAACGGCCATATAAATACAAACTCCAAGATGGAAAACCTTTGCACCTACACTACGCTTTAGATGCTTAATATGAATTTGGTAGGTATTGAAAACCCAATATCTAGAAATGTCAAAATAGCTACTTTCAAACCACGGCCTTTCGTCGAAAAGGGGCATTGGAGTACCGTACTTCCTCGATTAAGCGCCCGGGGGGGGCTCATTTAAAAATCTGTAACAAAGAAGAGAAAATTATTTGAAAATTCATGAAAATACTATTTTTCTGTCGAAAACTACGTTTTGCAACAAATAGCAAAAGGTGCCTCTAACACGGGCGCTTATTCGAGGGAGGGCGCCTACTCAAGGTAATATAAATAAAAAATAACCATTGTTACCTCTTTTTATTCTGTACAGTAGACTGCTCAATTGAAGTATCAAATGATAGATCGGCGATGCTTGGTAGATTTCTTTTTCTTTTACTGAGAAGGAAGAGACAACCAATTAAAATATTTCGAGATAAATGCTGACAGTGTTTGGCCATGTCAAGTGTTGTAGAACCTAAATTCGATCAAGGTCAAAATGTTGTTCGAACTGTTGTTGAGCATTGTCAGATGCGTTTGGTGATGTGCTCGACTTTTTGCTCAACTTTGCAGAATAAATCGTTCATCTTTGCAGATAAAGCAATTTGTGTATTCAAAGGAATTCAAGAATTCTCTTATCACTTCCGAGCAGCTAACATAAAGTCAAGTAAAACGTCAAGTTAAAAGTGCAGAGCGTTTGGGCACCTCTTCTCAACATTGCTCAGCAGCAATGTCAATCAAAATGCCGAGTGGAGAGTGTTTGGCAGGGGCTTTAGGATGTTGACAAAATTTTTTTGTTCTTGCAAAAGGCTGAAAATCATCACTCGTAAAGGCGGCACAAACCGTGCCATCATTGTTGGTCAACATCATGTTGGGCTTTGCTGAAATAGGCCAACATATTGGTATGGTTTGCCATAAAATCACAATACCTAAGATGTTTTGGAGTGCTGACGTCATCTAAAAATGATCTTTTGCAAACACAACCCGAAAAAGAAGCAGCTGTTTGTTTATCGATTGTTCTTCTTGTTGACGATTAAGAAGAAAAAACTCTTGGTCCTACTTAAATTTATTTCTCATTACAAGGTCTCCAAAATAATGACCAAAGTTGGAAATGTTGTGCCCACATGTTTGCAAGGCATAGCACTTTTTTGTTTACAACCTGTTGTTTGTTTTAATAACATCTATAGCAAACCGTGCGGACATGTTGGCCAACAACTGTTGACGGTGATATTGGCCAAAATGTTGGCATGGTCTGCACCCGGCTTAACAGTCATTGGGACAAAATGCACCCTGTACATTCCTTTAATAACAGTCCTTGATATAACAAAGTTTAATGTAACTTAACCCAATGATACACGTGACTTATTCAATCATACCTGGTAATTCTCTCTTTTAAAGCTTTCACAACAGTTTCTGTGCTGCTTGTATCTTCAATACTTCTTACTTCTGTTGATCTCAGATTCTCTGACCTTAATGTGAAATAGATACAACTTTTCAACATACGCTTGAGAATATACTTTAAGTAGTACAAAAGTTAAAGATTGCAATAAACAGGGGCAGCAGCAAAGCACTTAGTAATGGCCTTTTTAATTTGATTTCCCAAAAGGCTGGTTTTGTGTAGATAGAAAGAGTTCGTTTTTTTCACTTGGACTTTTCAATTAATTCTATTGGTCTTCCCGCTGTATCTGGCTAGCTGATTGGTGCTCAAAACACAAACAGCCAATCAGAGGACATAATATTTCTGGGTATACTTTAATTCTGGGTATATTTTAGTCGCGTGTATTTAAATTTTTAAATTCCACCTTAGTTCATTGTTTTGGTCTGTTTCTGATGTTTATACTCTGAGGAGTGTCAGACAAAAAAGCTTGTACGTATGCCCAAAAATGTTCTTGCTGCTTATTGTAATTTTGAAGCTTTGTACTACTCAAAAACTAATTTAAGTTTGCAAAAAAACATTGGAAACATTTTTGCACATTCTTAAAAGCATTTTTCTTCTGACACTTCTGTGAGTATGAAGATCAGAAACATACTGAAACAATTGACATAGGCGGCATTTATACCCATATGCGGATAAAAATGAAAATCATAAGTGCTGAATACACCTTTCCAGCTAAGGGCCTCGTTTTCAAGAAAATTGGAAATTAAGTCATAGAAACAGCTTGACTTCTTGCAGATTCGAATTCGGCAACTGTATTTTAATTTTGAGCCATATTTTTACTCTTCTAGTTTTTACGATGTTGACTCTATAGCAATTAAAAGTTTATATATAAAATTTTTATATAAAATTAATATGAGAATGATCATGGAAAACAAACCGAGGATGTAAAATTTCACCCTCAGCGATTTTTCACGGTCAAATCCTTTAAAAAATTTCAAACTTTCAACATCTATAAAATCAATATCGTAAGGACAAGGAAGCACAAAATTTTGCCTCAACCCTAAAATGAAGGTGCTGAATTTGAATCTGAAGTCAAAACTTCTCTATGACTTGATATTCAATTTCTTTGGAAACGAGGCTCTTAGTTTAAAAGGTGTATTGAATTGCATTGTGTTTTAAATACCAACAAGCTTGCGGGATACAGTGAGAAGAGCAATTAAACTAATTGAAGAGTACATTTGAGATAATGAACTCTTTCTGCCTACACTTGAAGTATTGAGCATGGTTTTGCCCCCACCCCTTGAAATCACCCTGTTATTAAGTGTCTTTCAAGTAACCATTCTTTAAAATTCTTACCATGTTTGTTCAAATTTTGAATCACTAACAGATGATAGAAATGTCATTTGCAGGCTGTCTTGACCCCTACTTGGATTGATTCTGCTGAAATATCGTCCATTTAGAGGTGAAATGGCTTTGTGGATTGTTCTATCTGGAGACATTAAGGATTCCTTTAGACCAGATCCATAGAGTGATAACATGTTGGGGGATGATGAATTCTGTAAATCTCTGAAAACTTCTCTGTTTTGCTTCACAGGATATTTGTTACCAAATGGATGCAGAGGTCTTTCTCGTTTTGAATCCCTGGGAAATAAAACATACATTGTTTAGTCTTATATATGATATATACATTTATTGATATATACATACATTGTTTAGTCTTATATAAGATATATACATTTATTTTATATATATATATATATATATATAAAATAAATGTATCAGAATCATTATAGATTAGGGTAAAGGACAACAATTGGTTGCACAAAACATCTTGAAAGGTTGGGTGAAAGTCTCCAACATGGGGCACCAAACCTTATGGGTACTGGCGTAGATCTGTACAAAAGTAATAGCCTGGGCTATAATTTCAATTAGAAAACAATACATCAGTTGTTTCTTCTGGTGTGAAGTCCCATTTGGTTGGCATATTCTCCAGAATGGTGCTAACAATATGGAATGCACCCAGATACAACAGTGATTCTTGAACTCAAGTTGCTAGTGATACGAGGTTGCTTGGAGCCGCTACTTTCTACTCGTAGGAATAAACACTTAACTTAATACATGCCAGCCTGGAAAGTTTGATTTTTGCACGGGCAAGTTAGAATGGCCTAAATTTGCTATGCGAATTTTGCGCGTAAAAAAACAATAGAATGGTCACATAACATGTTGTTCTTCTATTGCTTATGCCAACTGTGCGGCCAATTTTAAAAAACCAGAACAGAGCTGCAACGGCAATATCTTGCAGGCGTGGAGCAAACTTTCCTGTCTTGAATACATGAAAATCTTAGGAATCAAAGGCTTTCTCCCAAACTCTTTGCTATTTTGATTATATACACTACCTGATACATATTCTGCTCTTCACAGCTGATATCAACGGTTGTGGTGATCTTAAGCTTGGAATTTGCTTTCTATATCCACTATGACTGCCAGAGGAAATGTCACTACTATGATTAAAATCTTCTGCAACTGAAAATTCAAAGTTCTCCATAATATGAGGACTAAGACTGTCTTCAAAATTCTCTGTAGACTTCCCTAAAACATCGGCGCCATTTAGGCCCATTTTCCCACTCCTGTTCAGATGATTTTCTTTCCTTTTTGCAAGCATGCGTTTCCGCTTCGAGCTACTTTTGTCGTCAGAATATAAATTTTCAAATGAATTAGGCCCATCTTCTTCTGAATCCCCATCAGTCAAGGTCCCATTTACTCTCCAAATGGCCAGTGCAGAAAGCCCAAAGAGCAATGTCCAAGTCAGACCAAAATAATAGGCAGAAATTGCCAGTCCAATTATTGCTGCTGCAGCACTTTTATGACTAATATAATGATAAAGATTGTTGAACTTTGTTAGATTCATTTTCTATTATTGCTTCTTGTTCTTAATTATCTAATTTTGATCAAAGGTTCGTTAACAATTTTAAAAGCCAGTTATTCCACTTTCACTTCCACATGCTTTCTCGTCAGCTGGTTTTTAGGGCCTAGTTTTTTCGAAAGGAAATTTGGCGGGATCATTTGATTGCGCATGCGACAAATTGAACTTGTTCTCAGACCTCCGAACCAATGGGTGTCACTGTGTCAGTGGTCTCAAAACCGTGGGTAAACCCTGAATACGGCCATACGGTACACTTTTTTTATAAAAACAATCTTTTTATTAGAACAAGAGCCTGGTTTTGCCTAGATCTGAAGAATAAAATATGAACAAGAAGCCGAACGGCTTCAACACGGTAGCAACAGAATGGGAAATAATTCATAACTAGACTCACTACATAAGTCCCACTACTTCGCTCGATGTTGTTGTTGTTGTTGTTTTCTACAATGGTTGGAGTGACAAATCGAAATAAGGGAGCGTAAACTAGAGACTCGTGTCACGAGTCTAATTCATAACCTTTCTTTTAAGAGTCAGAATGTAAGAGAAAAGGAAATATTTAACAAATCAACAAAACATGTATATCAATCTTCACTCAATACAATTCACTTAATGTGATTGTGAACAGAACAATAAATGTAAGTTATTAATAAGTAATTAATAAACAATACACCTTTTCAACTAAGAGCCTCGTTTTCAAAATTTGCGAAAATTTGTTCGTACAAAAATTTTAACCCCAGATTCAGATTGAGCACCTTTATTTTAGTGTTGAGGCAAATTTTTATGATTCTAGTATTACGGTGTTGATTTTATAGCGACGAAAAGTTCGAAAATTTATTAAGGATTTGACCGTGAAAAATCGCTCGGGGTGAAATTTTACACCCTCAGTCATTTTCACGGTTAAATCCTTTATAACTTTTCAAATTTTTAATCGCTATAAAATGAACATCGTAAGGTCTAGAAGCGTAAACATTTGCCCAAACACTAAAACGAAGGTGCTGAATTCGAATCTGACGTCGAAATCCTTCTGTGACACAATTTTAAATTTTTTTGAAAACGAGGTCATTAGTTGAAAAGGTGTATTATAAATACCGTGAACAAGCTGACCTTTTCATGAGCCCGAAGAACATCGGCTAAATATGAAAATAAGCAAGACAGTCAGACTGAAGGCAAAAAGCAAGCAAACTAAGAAAGGAACAAGCATGCTACATTTTTACACTAACCTAACCTAGTACCACTGTGCCACTGTCCGGCAGGGCCGTCCCTACATTGGGGTATTGGGGGTGCGACACCCCCCTGGAAAAAGGACCAGTCGGCAAATCGGTAGTTTCGGTCGGCGAAATCACTCTTTTATGCATTCATGAATCATTTATACAGAGTAAAGGCTAAGAAAAACAATGGGAAATAAAACAGAACTACTGCAAAAGCATGGAGCGTTTTTGCTTGACAAGGGAGGGCCGACCAGCGGTGCAATACAATCAAAATTTTCCAGAATATGCTACATTTTTTCCATTTTCGACGTTTCACCGGCCACAATGCACCAGAGCAACAAATCTATAGATGAATTAATTGTACTGTAATGTAGTATCAATTAGACTTTATAGCAAGCAATAATAATTGCAGCTAAACATGCGTGTTTCGTTGAGGCGTTTCCATTAAACTCTCGAGACAATGTTCTCGTATAATAAGAAACTTTTGGTAATAGTCCTTAGAGCTATGTTTCTTGAAAATCGAACTGTGTGTATGAACATTTGGCTAAGAAAGTTTTTAATAGAACATTTCAGTGCCAAGAATTTTCATTTTGTCCAAGTTATGCAGCATTAAGAAACGGTGAACTTTGTAAAGTCAGATTTTTTTATTCTTTATTTTGTTTCAACTGGTGAAGTATCTTATGGTGAACTGTTCCTTGGTGTCTGTACACTTCAATGCCCGCGGGGTACTTTGTACAATTTAGGTACGGGTATATTCCGCCCGTGAAGTTGTGTTTTTGCGCTGAAATGCTCTTAACATGAGTATGGTTTTAACAGTATCCCATAAAAAAGGGTGAGAAAATTAAGAAAACTTAAAACGTTCACCCTATTTGAGACAGTATAATGTTAAAATCCCGTCGACGATCAAAGGCAGAAGGTTTCCGAGACTTTCGAGAGGTTCACGGTTTGAAGTTATAAATAGACCTCCATTCTACCAGTTGCAAGGATACATTCCACGAATGGGTCTTGGGACGAGGCAAGCAAGAATTTTGGCGCGAAATTTTTCAGATTTTCAGAATTCGTGTTTCTTGAAAATCATGGATTCTGTTTTTGGAAGCTGTTTTCGAATTTCGGAAGGTTTTGGGGGTTAAGAAGTACGCGCCCCAATTGTTTCGGTCGGTTTCTGACGTTTATAATCCCAAAATTGTCAGACAAATGCAGCTTTTAAAAATGCCCTCTTATGTTTCTGCTGTTCATCACGGTTTTGATGTTTTGTACTACTCAAAAATTAAAGACTTTAAACAAAATGTTATGAATATGCGACTCGTCCAGAAAGGACGCTTGACTGTAGGGCTGTTTTGTGTAAACGGAATAAGTAAAGATGCGTGTACTAATGTGTTTGATGTACTGTAGTCGAGACTCTAATCAGGGGCGTCATGACAAGGGAGGTGCAAATTCCCCCTACTCGTAGATTTACAAAATCTTGGGGATATTGGTTTTTTTGGAGATTTTAGCTAAAAAAAACGTCGATTTCCAGTTTCAAAATAATTCTGTCGGGAATAATGACCCGCCGGCCTTCCCGCGGGCAAATCACTCTCCAAAACGGTGCGCGAGATTTTTATTAAAACGAAAGGATTTCCAAGGGGTTTCCGAGAAAGAATAGGTTACCCTGCAAGGGTGTACGAGTTTTCAAAGGAGTGAATCTCCCCTTGGGCCCGAGGTTTTGTCGCTATTCCGCTATTATTTTGGTCTCTGTGGTGCAGTGGTTAGCGTGCAGGCTTCACAACTTAATGTTTATGAGTTCGAACCCCGGTCTTTCCACTTGTGTTGCAGAGATAACAACCTTGGGCAAGTTGTTAAACACAGATGTGCCTATCTATACCAGGATATGTATAAATGGGCAATGGCGACCTGAGATATGAGCGCTGCTTGTGGCTACACACTGCTATAAGTTATTTGCATCCAAACCAGGGGTTAAATTTAAAGTCGACTGAGTAGCCCTAGGCTAGAAATAGACTTTAAAACGGCAACTTTATTTCACTCGACGTTTGAAAATCTGATTTTTTACCAGCATGGCAAAAACTTCAAAACATTGATGAACTCTGCTACAGCTATGTGACCTATCTCAACTCCCGTTGATTAATTCAGACGGCTTGTGTCTCTGGCTTATGTAAGCTTAGTAGTGAAATAAAGCTTATGGGTAGGATCGCTTTAGAGTTGATTGAATATGGAAACAATATCACTGTCTGATTATAGAACTCTTTGTTGTCCTATTACTGTAATTGGTATGATCCCTTCTTAGCTAAAAATTGGATGTTACGCCTAGTGAACCGACTTTTACTCGTATTTTTCATATACAGATGTGTTGCGAAAAACTACGATATTCAACTGCAATTTTGTTTAAATCACTCTATGTTGATCAACACTATATGACCGTACGTTACGTGAAACAATTTATTTTTTCTTATATTTTAAATATCATTTTATATATTTTGAAACTTCTGTCTTTTTAGAATTTTTAATCCATTTAGCTATCTAGCCTCTTTGTATGGTAGCAAAGCTACTGGTCTTTTGTCATGCCATTCAGGAGGGATGACATTCATTTCTATCCACGAAGCTGTCCATCCTTTGGGTGGTTACTAGTTGCTACTTCTAGTAATTAATTGTTACTACACGTTTTTTTTTAAAAGAACACTGAAATTGAAGAAAGCCATGCAATGTTCTTAATTTTTCCGATTTGTATGCTCAAAATGTTCTTAACAAGTTCTTAATTTTCTTGCTTTTTAAAAAGCTGTTGTTTTTCAAATTAGGTATAATTGCTACGAGAAGGGACGCACATATAGTCAAAATGATTGATAGTTCACCTGTTTTCTAGAGTTGAGAACAGGACAGCGCCACTTAAGAAAGTAAATTTTAATTTGTCTCTAGCTTCACAAAGCCTTGTAATGTTCTTAGCATGTTCTTAACTTTTCAGCCTCCGAAGCCTTATGTTCTTATATATTTTGTTCTTATAAAAAAACGTGTAGTAGCTGCGACAGGTAAGTAGTTGTTACAAGTAGTAATACATTGTAACTAGTGGTTACTAGTAAAAAATTGTACTTACTAGTAGTAACAACTAGTAGTAGTTGCATGCAGTTACTTGTAGTAATTAAAAGTTACTATAAGTGAATAGTCTTTGAGTTGTACAAAACTTCAAAATTGCGATAAATAGCGGAATCATTTTTGGGCATACTTAAAAGCTTTTTTCGTCTGACACTCCTCAGAGTATGAACGTCAGAAACAACCGAAACAATGAACTAAGGCGGAATTTATACCCAGATGCGGCTCGAAATGCACCAATCAGAAAGAACGAAAAGCTGAATTGGCATTGTGTTTTAAACACCAATCAGCTGGTCGGATACAACGGGAAGACCAGTAGAATTATTTGGAGAGTCCAAGTGAGAAAACGAACTCTTTCTGTCTACACAGAACCGGCCTTTTGGTTTTGATGTAGACAGATTCCAAAACCCCTAAGTGAAACAAAGATCTTGCTTTGCCAATGATTGTTAAACAATCCTCGCTGTAATTTTCCTCACAAATTGGGTTATCAAGTCAAGCAGATGTTGTCCTATGGCCGAATCATGTTTAAGACTAGATTGTTGTTTAGACCCACGGGGTGGTTGCTCTCTTTGCCGAAAATTATGCAGACGAATATTAGTAGGGACATGCTGCTTTATCCTATCTCCTAATCTCTGGGAAGTACGACCTACGTACCTGGCATCACACCGGCACGAAAATTCATAAATGACCAAACTTGTTTGTGTGGTAGGTACGTAATCCTTTTGAATGGATGGTAGAACTTTCTATAAGTAGTTACTAGTAGTAGCTATTTAATAGTTACAAGCAGTTACTTGTAGTAATTATTAGATACTTGTAGTTACCACTAGTAATTGATAGTAACTATTAGGCACTAGTAGTTATTAAAAGTTATTATTAGTAGTTACAAGCAGTTTCAACTGTTACTGGTAATTGCTAATAGTAATCAATAGTTACTAGTAGTTACTGGTAGTAATCGAAAGTTACTAGTAGTTACTAGTAGTGATTAATAGATACTTATGGTTAATTGAAGTAGTCAGAAGTTTATGGTAGTTATTTCTAATAATTAATAGCTACTAGTAGTTATTAGAAGCAATTAATAGTTATATTCTAGAAGTAACTACTAGTAACTTCTAGTAACTACAAGTAACTTTAATAACTACCAGTAACTACCAGTTAATACTAGCTGTGAATTTATCGCAGGTTTTCCTCCGAAAATATTCAGAGATTTCGGGATTCTCTGTGTATTAAAAGGGTTTTTACTGATGTTTTTTGCCACTCGAAAAAGTGCACATTTATGTAATGGTAATAAATCTTCGAAGAAGTTGAGAAGTTTTGCCTGTTTTGACATAGCTGAAGCATGATTTTTAGGCTATTATCTTGTATTTGAGCGATCTTTTGAACAGGTCTTGAGCTATTGCGACCCCCGTCTTTGCTATCATAGTGATCGTCTTACTCTGGGGGTTAACTGTGTGTTGTTATGTCGAGCATAGATGAATTTTTCTTCTCTGCAGTTGATGTTTGAAGAAGGACCTGTTTTTTCAAACTAGAAAAATATGGTAAGTTATACGTACTTTTTTTAAGAAACCTGCATTACAAGAAACAACTAGAGAAGCTTGTTTCAAGCGGCTTTCCACATTGTTGTAGACAAATGATTTTTTCAAGATTATCTTTAACATTTTATTACACGCAGTTTTTTTATAAGCAACCACTTATAAGCAACCAAGATGTAGAAGGCCTTAAATTTTAAGCAACGTATAGTACCACAGGAAAAATCCTAAGCAACGTTTTTAATTCTTTATAATTCATATCACTGCAAGCAATCAAGGATTGATCAAAGTAGAAGCTATTTCCATTCATTTGTCGTCAAAACTCGCATATAAGCGGAGTGTTTCTCGTTAAGTGAGGCATTTCATTGAGGGGTTTCCGTTTAACTTTCAATACCAAGTCTCAAATGGTAACAATATCAGCAGGGAGAAACAATTCCAGTCATTTTATGTGTAATGTTAGATTTTGCTGTTTTTCTAGCCTCTATACTATTCTTAGGGCAAAGAAGATACAGTTAAAATTAAGCAACTTTTGCTACTAAAAGGTGGCCACAAAAGGTCCATAAATAAGCATCTTTTGGAATTAAGGCAGAGCGAAGTTGCTTAAAAAAGAAACTGCGTGTATAATGTTTCTTATGCTATATTTGAGGCTCCTGAGTGGGTTTGCCCTTTCACTCTTAGGGCCTGGTCAAACGATCAAACATTGTTGGCCCAACATTTTAAATTTGCTGTAAAACAAGCTTTGACCGTGTGGCCATGTCAATAAACATCGCTTGACAAGCAAAAGTAACAAAATTTGTGGCTTTATGTTCTTGAAAAAGTTCAAAACATTTTTTGATTGACGCAAACAAAAAAGGTTGGACGAGCAATGTTTTTGATGTGGCCAAACGGTCAAACATTTTGCTTAACAAGCAAATCTCAAATGTTGGACCGACAATGTTTGATCGTTTGGTCAGGGTCAGGGCCTATTTCTTATCTTTGAGCCATGTTGCATGCTCCAGTGTCGCCAGCATATTTTACAAAACTTCAGCGAAACCAAGCGACAACCAGTGGCATACTGGGAACGTGCACACTACTGTTTCTTCGCTTTTTTTGTTTTTGTTGATCCATCAGGGATAACGTATAAACTTTTTGCTGAAACAGAATTTGTTGTAGCTACAAGGATAGCTACGTATAAGCCATTTGTAGAAATTTAGGACTTATTCATAAAGTGCCTATTAGCGCAGCGAATCCAATTGAACCTATAGTGCGAGTGATGCGCTGTCAAAGCGCTTCAAATTATACAACAGATTCAGAAAGCGAACTTAACTCAAAGCATATCAATTGAAAAGTAGTAATTCGCTTGAAACAGTACAGCAGGAACGAATTTATTTAGTCTGTTAGTCTGTAACAAGTTGTCTCAAAAGATGCTGTGGATTGTTAGCGAATTCAATTTAAACAGACAAACTTTGGGGGCAATAATTTGTTTTGCTGCACCCATACTGCGCTGCGCTGCCGGCTAAGGTCTTGTTTCTTTTTTAAGATTACGGCATAATGCTCATTCTTCTACTTTGCCAGGGTAGCAAAAAATTATCCGATGAACAGATTAAAGGTAACCTTTCTACTGTTTGGGTTTGAATCTGGCTATTTTATCAATTAAGATATATTGCGAAGAAAAGCCAAAACATCTTCGACGATGCTTATGCTTTGAACATTTTTCGTCTGACACTCCTCAAAGCATTAATAATGTCGTAGACAGCTAAGTGCTATAAATATTGTGGAGGACACAGACCACGGACAAATAGGAGGACTGGAGTGTGGAGGCAGTGTGGAGTTCTGAGATTCCTCAGCCTTGCTTGACTACGCATCGTGCAGAGCCCTTTTTCTCTGTATTCTCTTTACCTCAGTTGACAATGATTCGACTAAAAATCTTAAACACGTCGAGTCACTGCATTGCCAGGACTTGTTGTCATGTGTAAAATTAAATACCAGGCCCTGCCCAAACCTTTGTCTCGTTTGCAAACTCGATGGATATAAATTGCAACTGAGGCTGAGACAGTATAGAGAAAATGGGCACGGTTGCAAGCCTTCTGGCATAACTTCTGAACTGGATTACATCTTAACATTCACGAAGACGTGAATTCTTGTTGCTGCTAGTAAAATGTGCTTTGAATGATCTGACCCAGCATCCTAAAAACATTGCAATTTTTTATAGAATTTCGTGAGGCGTTTTTGGTGTTTGACAGAGATGGCGACGGAACAGTCACAGTTTCAGAAATTGGGTTGGTGATGAAGAGCTTGGGACAAAATCCCACTGAAGCTGAAATCAAGAAAATGGTCGCCGAGGTCGACACCAAAGGTAGGCTTGCAGTTCTAAGTTTTGTATAATTTTACTTTTATTTTCTTGCTTTTACTTTTGCTGTTACTGTTACTCTTACTCTTACTCTTATCTTATCTCTAACTCTTACTTTTGCTTTTACTTTTACTTTTACTTTTACTTTTACTTTTACTTTTACTTTTACTTTTACTTTTACTTTTACTTTTACTTTTACTTTTACTTTTACTTTTACTTTTACTTTTACTTTTACTTTTACTTTTACTTTTACTTTTACTTTTACTTTTGTTTTTGCTTTTACTTTTACTTTTGTTTTTGATTTTACTTTTACTTTTGTTTTTACTTTTACTTTTACTTTTACTTTTACATTTACTTTTACTTTTGCTTTTGCTTTTTCTTTTACTTTTACTCTTACTCTTACTCTTATCTTATCTTATCTCTAACTCTTACTCTTACTTTTACTTCTACTTCTACTTTTACTTTTACTTTTACTTTTACTTTTACTTTTACTCTTATTCTCATTCTTACTCTTACTCTTATCTTATCTCTAACTCTTACTCTTACTTTTACATTTACTTTTACTTTTGTTTTTACTTTTACTTTTGTTTTTGCTTTTACTTTTACTTTTACTCTTACTCTTACTTTTTCTTTTACTTTTTCTCTTACTCTTACTTTTACTATTACTCTTACTCTTACTCTTACTTTTACTATTACTCTTACTCTTACTTTTACTCTTACTCTTACTCTTACTCTTACTTTTACTTTTACTTTTACTTTTACTTTTACTTTTACTTTTACTTTTACTTTTGTTTTGCTTTTACTTTTACTTTTGTTTTTGATTTTACTTTTACTTTTGTTTTTACTTTTACTTTTACTTTTACTTTTACTTTTACTTTTACATTTACTTTTACTTTTACTTTTGTTTTTGCTTTTACTTTTACTTTTGTTTTTGATTTTACTTTTACTTTTGTTTTTACTTTTACTTTTACTTTTGCTTTTGCTTTTTCTTTTACTTTTACTCTTACTCTTACTCTTATCTTATCTTATCTCTAACTCTTACTCTTACTTTTACTTCTACTTCTACTTTTACTTTTACTTTTACTTTTACTTTTACTTTTACTTTTACTCTTATTCTCATTCTTACTCTTACTCTTATCTTATCTCTAACTCTTACTCTTACTTTTACTCTTACTTTTACTTTTGTTTTTACTTTTACTTTTGTTTTTGCTTTTACTTTTACTTTTACTCTTACTCTTACTTTTTCTTTTACTTTTTCTCTTACTCTTACTTTTACTATTACTCTTACTCTTACTCTTACTTTTACTATTACTCTTACTCTTACTTTTACTCTTATTCTTACTCTTACTCTTACTTTTACTTTTACTTTTACTTTTACTTTTACTTTTACTTTTACTTTTACTTTTACTTTTACTTTTGTTTTTGCTTTTACTTTTACTTTTGTTTTTGATTTTACTTTTACTTTTGTTTTTACTTTTACTTTTACTTTTACTTTTACTTTTACTTTTACATTTACTTTTACTTTTGCTTTTACTTTTGCTTTTTCTTTTACTTTTACTTTTACTTTTACTTTTACTTTTACTTTTCGTTTACTGTTACTTTTACTTTTGCTTTTTCTTTCAGGCCAAGGTGAAATAGACTTCGATGACTTTTGCGTTCTCATGCAAAGAATGACTGGTGAGGGTGACGTAGACGCGTACGATGAAACAAGAGAGACCTTCAAAGCATTTGATAACGGAGGAAAGGACAAAATCCGAGTCTCTGATTTGAAAAGTGTTTTGGAGAATTTGAGCGTGAAGCTCACATCATCTGAGCTAAGTGGCATTCTTGATGAACTGAATTTGGCTGGAAGTGAATTGGATTATTCTGGTAGGTTTGCTAACGAAGTTTTACCAACGTAGGTCTGTTGTGGCTATCGAAGGCCCTTTGAAAAGCTCATGAAACAAATTGTCGAAAAAGGCAGTTTTCAAAAGGTCATCTGCTTGAACCCCATCGCAATGGTGTAGCAAAGAGGGAGGGGAGATGGGAGATGTTTAAATGTTGGCCAACATTTTCATAGATTTAATCAAAATTGATGTGTTGGTACGGTTTGCTATGTCTCACCAGCATGTTAGCACAGCATTTTCAATTTTGGTTGCTATGTCGAATCTATAAAAATAGATTTAAGCTGGCGTTTTGAGCTGAACCACGAATTTTGTCTTCTTCGTTGTCAACCAAAAGAGCGAGTAATAAACAAACAGCTACTTCCTTTTCGGCCATTTTTGCAAAAGATTATAAGGTAGGCAACCCAATTAATCTCAGATGTTGTGATGGTATGGAAAACCGTGCAAACAAGTTGGCCTATTCTCATCATCCTTTTCTGCATTGGTAAAGTTTGTGACAACACTGTATCTTTTTTCCAGATTTTACGAAGATTTTCCAATTTGAATAACTCTGCTTTTGAAAGGAAGAGGAAACAGTAACTAACAGTAAACGAATAACAATGATAGCGATATAGAATTTGTAGATGTATCCATGATTAAATTATTTGATTTGCAACCTTTATAAACATTATTTGCGATATCATATTTTCAATTTTCCCATATCAATTTTTCCATTCTACTGTAAGGAGCATTTGATAAGCAATTGATCTGGCTAAACATTTTTATTTTAGTATTTTATTAAGAAAGTTTTCGCTTTCCATTTATTCTGGAGCCTTTTCTTTCACTTAGGTTTACGTATTCGCGAATAAAATTCTAACTTTTCTACCCACTGCAAAACTTGGCATTTTGCAAAGCGAAATCTTAATTTGTTAATTTAATTCATAAAATAACGCAATAGCCTCCTCACTTTGGCCTTGGCCAAACTATCAATCATTGTTTTTCAAGCATTTTAAATCTGCTTTTCAAGCAAATGGTTTACTGTTTACCCACGTCACCAAACATTGCTCATCTAACGTTTAGCTTGTGCGTCAAGCAATAATGCGTTTCATCTTCTTGCGAAACATTGCACAGCGAATTCTGTTTATCTGTGCTTGTCAAGCAATGCTTTGCGACGTGGCCAAACGTTGAAACACCGATTGATAAGCATAAGGAGTTTCAACGTTTGTTGAACAATGTTTGAACGTTTGGCCATAGCTTTACACAACGATCAAAACTTTGTTTGTGAGACCTGTTAAATTTGTTTTGTCAAGCAAAATGTTTACTGTTTGATCATGTCGCAAAACGTTGCTCGAAAAACAATTTTTAGCAAAACTGCTTTTCAAGGAATGTTTTGTGACGTTGCCGAGCCGTAAGATATTGTTGGCCAAGCAAATTTGTAATGTTTACCTTGTTTCATGACGCTTGTTGGTGCATGAAGTTCTTGTCCATACCATAGCATGAAGAAATATTCGGGGGAGGGACTAGACGAATTACCTGAGTTGTGAGTCGTAGTTATCGCTTTTTGAGTTAAATTGTGGCTGCTCAAAATTCAGTTTGAGCGATCTCGATTCGGTGTTAGTCTTGATTTCACGAGTAATAACTGGGACTAAAATTAGAATAGCTTCCCAAGTTCCAGTTAGATTTATTACCTTCCTCCCACTCTTTCGGAAACAGCTTCTAACAACTACAACAACATATAGCTGTTTCCTCAGAGTGGGGTGGTGGAGTGTGGAGGAGCGTAGACTACAATGAATGTAATAAGTCTAAGTTCCAGTTCCCAAGTTTCTCACGCATTGAATTGAATTAAATATTCTGTTTTTCGCTTCACTCAGTTTAGCGTCCAGCAATTCAATTCAATAGCGATTTCTTCGACTCATGTAATAAGTTTGAACTGGAACCGGGTAGTAAGTCTAGGAGGGACCCTATAGATTACAGTATACTCAAAACAAATCGATTTTATCTAGATCGTGATCCAGATCCGTCATGATTTGGATTAGGTAAATTCCATTGCGTGCGCACGGCATTAATCTTAATCTAAAAATCCCGTACTCTCATGTCATAGAATTAGCTGGCTGGATTAGACCAATAATATCCTTCTTCATTTCCTCACACAAGGGCTGATCCAGCTAAGTTTGAGATAACAAAGCAAAGAAACTTGCAGAAGCACTTTGGGAATGGCCTTGCGTCGCGTTTCAACCTGTGATCATCACAGATGAGCTTTTTTCGCCTGCTTGAGCATGGATGAAGAATTTCCCTTTATCACGCTATGATCGGTGAAAACATAACGATTAGATATAAAGGAACAGTTAAATGGTTAAGCCAACATCAATGGATTACCCCTTCTCCGCCGTTAAAATGTTTTTGGTGTTAAAAGAAAAGTTATCCTGCGCTAGTTTTATCTTTTCAGGGGTAAAGCACCATTGCAGGAACATTCTTTGAGAAAGAAGCCCAGCTCCAAATATTTTGTCCAGCATTTTAGAGAACCGGAGCACGTTACTAGTAGTAATCGTATAGTAGTAATCGAGTACTGTATGTCATAGGTGGTGGATACGCACCATAGAGGCGGGTTATTATTATGCTTGGTGTTTTAGATAAGGCTTAGAGCATGTATGAGGATAGAAAAGGTTATTTTTAGAATTTAGCAGAGGGTCTTCGTGAAACGTGATTGATCATATTTTTAATCGAGATACACGAAACTCCGTATCTTTTTTAAGTGAAACGTGAATGGCAATTTTTATCCTCTTAATTTGTGATCCTGACCCCACCTTTACCACTATCATGTTTGCATGGGAGATAATGCTCAGCAAGGGATATGATGTGGGTATTAGTTATAATAATCCCATAAAAAGAAGATAACCAGTGTAGTGCATTAGAATCTTAGAAGGATATAGCGCGTATCAAGGGTGTAGAAATCTGAAGTTACGAGGCAGAAGGCTTAGGATTATCGTGTTCGCTGACTCAGCATGTCACGTGATTTTGGTATTAGCTATAATTTTCACATAGAAAATAACAAATTCAGTGCATATAGGGTCTATAGGTTGTAGTGCGTATCAAGGGTGAAGAAACCTGCCGTTCTGCAGTTTGCCTGCCGATGAGAGGGTCTTAGATAATACAGTATTATTGTTGCATTATAACCCTATAATCGTTTTTTAAAAGAACCACGAAGCTTTGATCGAGGCTGGCTGTTCTTAAGTTTTTGCCTTCTTTTTTGAAACTACTCAAATACTCTTAGTCTGTTCAACAGCAGGGCCGTCCCGACAAAATTTTTCGAGGGGGTGTGACCGTCTCAATTTACCGACTAGAGTCGAACCGAAAAAATCTTTCTAGACGTCATCAAATCGGTTTACGAGGGTCCTTAAATTTTGATGGGCGCGAGTAAAACGGGTATTGTGGTAAAACATGCGCCGAAGGCGCATGACACTAGGGGGGGGTCTTGGGGCATGCTCCCCCGAAAATTTTAGGAAAACCTGAAGCTAGAATCGCTCTAGCGGCCCTTTCGGTACTCTTAAAATGCCATTTTCTTGAAACTCTATCGTGGAATTCGTACGGAATTTTTATGGTCTTTGAGTGGCACAAAACTTCAAAATTGTAGTAAAAAACCGAAACATCTTTGAACATCTGAATTCTAACCGAATCCAAGAGATTGACAATTGTATTGAACCGGCTTCCCAAAAAAACCTTGACTGATTGAGGTGATGCAAATTATTCATAATTAAAAAGCTTCTAAAGGATGGCTAACACTACCGCATTCCCTCCATTAAAGGCCCGGGGCGATAATTTAAAAATTTGTGAATAAACTAACGCTGTAGCAAAAACAAGGTTTTGCAGCAACTAGTATAAGATGTTTCTTGATACCTCCCATGAGTTGTCTCTTGCATACACAGAATGAAAGGACTGTCTGAGACTAATCTGATCGCCAGCTTAATCAAAACAGGAAGATAATTCTAGGAGGGGGGGGATTATTCGACAAAATACGATGGTGCTAACTATTTGAAGTTTGCTTGCAATTAAATTTGTGATTGACTGGCAAGCAAGGATTTCACAGTGAAAGAGTCTTGAAATTTACATCTTTCTCCTCTGTTTTTATCCGATAATTAGGCATGCAAGAAGAAAACTTTATGAACCAGTTCATTAAGTTTTCTCTTGCACGCATGATCATCAAAAGAGCCGACAAGTCCACGATCTTAATTTGAAGACAATTTACAGACCCTTTACATTGTGGAGTCCTTGCATGCAAGCAACTTGTAAGTAAAATTTCAGGTTCTGTGCCGTTCTGGCCCAATAAGGTGGCCCTTTGTGTCAGAAGCACAGCGAGGTCGGGGTTTAACCCTTTCCGTCTTTGTGTGTCACTTCGTCCCACCAAAGTAAAAATTGGGTGAAAAATGAAAATAGTGCGATTTTGCTGAGAATTGGCAGCAATTTGTAACTTGGGGTGCTGACTTCGAATCTGAACTTAATCTTTCAAAATTTTCAGTTTTGGAGGTTAAGCCCCAGCTAAGGTAGCATCACAGCCAGGGTCAAAATCTCGATTATTTATCCTACTACAGAAATCCTAGCGACTGGCGCTAAATGCACTAGGTATTTCACCTTTACCTTCAATCGCAAGTAGATGGCACTACAGTAGGATTTTTGCCTATAGCAGCGCAACTATTTAGATTTTCCAGCCTTTTACATCTATGTTTTATACAGGGTTTATTACGAAAACACTGCGTGCAAATGATACCCGCATTGTTCAAGTAGGTCAGTTCTAATGTTCTTCACTGTATGTTCTCTTCATTCAACCATAATGAATGATCATACAAATTTTACCTTGAAAAATCTTCGTCAACTTCATTTTCATCCGTACTCAGCTCTGGATGCTACGATATGTTTTAATCTCATCTAACATATCTTGTAGCTCCTTGTCGTCAAATCTTCCTTCGAGGCTAAAAGAAATGAGGCCAGTAAAGATCCCTGAAGTGCGTCATATGCCTAATATCTATGTTGCGAGAAACAGCGGAAACACCTCTGGACATACATAAAGACTTTTCCGTCTGACACTCTTCAGAGTATAAACGTCAGAAACAGACCGAAACAACTGGTACGCTACATCGCACTTCCCAGAGATTACGAGATAGGATAGAACAACACGTCCCTACTAATATCAGTCAGCACAATTTTCGGCAACCACCCTGCTGGTCCAAACATCAACATCAAAACTAAACGCCAGTTCTCTTCCTCACTTGGATTGGTTGACTTGAATTCTATTGCTCTTCCCGCTGTACCTCACAAGCTGATTTGCGTTAAAAAGAAATTTGTAATCGAAAAAAGGACAGTTCTGTGTAGACAGAAAGAATTTTTTCCATTTGGACTCAACAATTAATTCTGTTGGTCTAGTGTATCCAGTGAGATGACTGGTGCTGCAAACACAATACAAGTCCAGAATCACTTTTCTGATTGCTGCATTTCTATCTGCATTGGGAATTAATTCCACCTTAGACTCTTGTTTGGGTCTGTTCCTGACAGCCATACTTTGATGAGTGTCAGATGAAAAAAGTCTTAAGTATGCCCTTTGATGTTTCGGCTTTTCTTTGCAAGTTCAAGTATTTATTTCTTGCTTTGAATTTATAATATGAAATAACGGACAAGGAAAGATGGCCCAAACAGAGAAAATGTACTTTGAAGTCTTTGTGCAAACTCTTGTCTCCAGAGAGAATTACCGTATAAAATATTGATTGTTATATATTTATAAGAGGATTGGTATGACTTGCTATGAAAATAATGTTGACAAACCTTGGAATGAGTGATCTTGCCTCTTCTGCAGTTTCAGGACAAGAATTTGCAAGACAAGCTAATTCAAACTTATGTAGTTTCTTCTTTGATAGCAAGCTGTAATAAACAATGAAGAATTAAATTCTACTGATGTTGTTATATCTGGAATAGAACTTTAAACATAAACCATTTAGTTCTACTGTGGAAACCAACCAAGGAGAAAAAATGACTGATGATATCTCTTCTGAGAATAACAAAAACAGAAGAAATCTAAAGACTTAAGGGTCTTAAGAGCATATTTGAAGAACAATAATGGTCAATGAAAAGCTATTGGGCAAGAAAGGATGATTATAATGATGATGATATGATAATGACTGATGATGAGGATGATGATAATGGTGATAGTAAATAGATGAAGATGAAGATGACGATAGCAGAGATGAGGATGAAGGGAAACGATGATGGGGATGGTGGTTTTGATAATCATAATGATGATGATAATGCTGATGATGATAATGTTGATTGTGGTGTTGATGATGATTGCAAAAGATGACGAGGATGATGATAAGGAAAATGATGATGAAGATTTAGATAAAGAAAAGTATGATGAAGATGATGATGATGAGATGATGATGACAATGAAGATGATGATGACAATGAAGATGATGATGACAATGAAGATGATGATGATGACAATGGTGATGATGATGATGACAATGGACATTACACCAAACGTTCACTATTGTGAAAAGCTAGGTGAAGGAGCCCCTTTAAATCACAAATGTTAATATGAGAAAGTATCATAAATAAGCATGACTTTAGGTTTTTATATGAATATATGAAATAAGAAATGTTTATTTACCCTCTGACTTGAGCTATTGTTTCTCTGTTTCTATATCTACTAAACTTTTGTGTATATTCATATGTTTTTCTAAATACTTCTGACATTTCTTGTTCATCATCTGCCATTTCATTTTGAGCCTTTCTGTGTTCCAGTAGCATGAATACTTCCGAATTCAATAGCGATTCAGCATTATCAAACTCTAAACAGAACAGAGGAGAAAACTATAATTTGAGTTTATAACAGAAGAAGAATGCATATTTATATATTTGTTAATGCAAGTTTGGGGTTGGCAGTGTTATGCTAATGTGCACCTGTGGCTTGTGCTCCAGACTGATAACATAAGAATACCTCAAGAATTCCGTTTCTGAGCTTGGAACAACAGCTGAGTTACCAGAGGCTTGTAGAATGTGGCCCCAATGAGATTAAACCAATGACCTTACATGGGTGTTTTGCTGACCAGGGTGCATTTCATGTAAACATTACATCGAAGGTACGCCAATGTTCTGGGAACCCACACCAGAAAACAATAGGAATTGTTACTTTAGACACTCACGCCAGTTTCTACTGTTATTTTATGTTTGTCATATGCCTATATGCCAAAAAAATCCTATGTCCACACCAAAGATCTTCAGGCCTCAGTACATGGAATGCAGCCTGGATTGGTGCATGTTATTTTGTGATTCAATGATGGAGAGGGACTATCACCCAAAGATCCCTTTTGACAATGTGGTACATTTGAAAAATGGATTTATTTCATTCCAAGAGTATTTTTTACCAGTTGCCATTTTCCATTTTCGTTTTCTAAGATGCAATAGTAATTCCTAACCTAATCGAACAACCTGTGATACTGCTAGTTTTCTTAGTTTCATTCGTTCGCAAGTAATTTCTTATGGACGTAACATAGCGTAACTTGCACTAATCTCTGTTTGTCACCTAGTACTTAGTTGTTTCATGTTTTACCGGCTTCACATTTTACCGGGATGGTATAATTTAAGATTCAAGATCCAAGATTCAAGATCCAAGATCCGAGATATTAAGATCCGAGATATTAAGATCCGAGATATTAAGATCCGAGATATTAAGATCCGAGAAATTAAGATCCGAGATATTAAGATCCGAGATATTAAGATGCGAGAAATTAAGATCCGAGAAATTAAGATCCGAGAAATTAAGATCCCAGAAATTAAGATCCCAGAAATTAAGATCCCAGAAATTAAGATCCCAGAAATTAAGATCCGAGATATTAATGACGAACTTTTCGTTATTTAGCTTCTGTTTTACTATAAACATGTTTCTGCAATAAATTGCGGAGATACGAGGAGCTTCACACACATGTACCCTGTCTTCCTTGTTCCCAAATAGGGTTTAGGGCCTGGTCAAAATAGGGTTCAGGGTGAAAATGGGGCTGTCTGTTTGCATCAGCAAAATGCAGCAACAATATCTATATTATTCTGTTCATCACATCAAGAAAATCACCGAGTTTCCTCAGCACTACAGTAGCTCAGTGGGTTAGTACGCGTGACGCGAACTATATGGTCGCTGGCTCGATCCATGGTATCACCTTGTGTTTTAGTTTATTAGTTTTAGTTTCCGAAAGATTTTTCTCCGATGAGCACTTCGTTTTCGCGTGAAAATTAATAAAAAAATACAGAATAATTCTTGATAATTTTAATCTTGTTTGTTTTCTATTTTTAAACAATTCTCAAATTTGGCGGCCAAATTTGAGAATTGTTTAAAAATAGAAAACAAACAAATTTAAGCTAAAAATACAGTGACTTCATGTTGTCTATTCCATAGGCCTAAGTTATAAGTACAGTATAATATACTAGTATGTATAAACTGCCAAATATTGGATCTTAATTTCTTGGATCTTAATATCTCGGATCTTAATTTCTGGGATCTTAATTTCTGGGATCTTAATTTCTGGGATCTTAATTTCTCGGATCTTAATTTCTCGGATCTTAATTTCTCGGATCTTAATTTCTCGGATCTTAATATCTCGGATCTTAATATCTCGGATCTTAATTTCTCGGATCTTAATATCTCGGATCTTAATATCTCGGATCTTAATTTCTCGGATCTTGGATCTTGGATCTTGAATCTTAAATTATACCATCCCCATTTTACCAGCTTTTGTATTAGACTTCGTTAATACCACGTATGCAGGAAATCTTTGTATTAGTTCTTCGGTATTTCTTTAACTTCTTTACCCTCGCGAATTTGTAATGATTCCTGTTTATCTCTTAATATTTTGTATATATTGAAGTATCTGACTTAGCTTCAGTAGCAAGGAGATAGGAAAGCAAAGTGTAGATAACCTTTAGGCCGGGAGGCTTGTGAAGGCTCCTGAGCCCTAGTCTCAGTATTATATTATGGACAGGCAGTGCTTGTGAGAGGCTGTACTGTACCACTAAATTATATTATAAAGAAGACATATACTCCTTGTTAGGGGCTGTCATGTACTTCCTGTGTTCGTATCAGGCTCAGAGAAGCCCTTCTTGTTGTAATGCCGTTTAGCCTGGAATTGTTTTATATGGAATAGAAAAGATAATGTCAAGATCGCTCTCAAGTTGGTCTGTTTGTGTGTCTCTGCTCATCGAAGAATTAGTAAAACCCTTATTTACAAACATTATTTTACAAACATTATTTTAAAACCCTTATTTACAAACCCAACAGTTTGATTGCATACCAATCATTAGGGACCCCCTAGATATCAGTTTTACCTGAAATAATGTTCCATTGCATTCATAAGGATAGGCCTAGTGTCTTAATTCAATGGGGCAACAATTTGGTGACTTAGATTAGGTACTTTGTTTGTGAGCTCCATTTCCAAGAAAGGCCTAAACAACAAACAGATGTACTCAAACCCTTAAAAAATGTACAAGGAAACTAATATTTCGAATATTTTAACAAAGATTTAATCTCAGGAAACAAATTAACCTTTTGGAAACTGAAGTTCTTTGGCATCTTCTTCCTCCACAACTGTATCAGCATCATTTTGTTGGTGCGACATTTTGATTTTTTGAAAGTAGTGTGTTGCCTCGTACTCATCACATGTTCTTATTGTTTTGTTTTTGATAATACAACGCGATCGTCGTGTATGGTAGTATTGTTTAAAGCAAATAATTCATTGTTGTTTTGTCTGGTCATAATTGCCATGGTCATTTCATTTTTTGACATCGGGAGTAATGGCCGACAACTTCTGAATGTAGCGAGTATAGGCCGACAACTACTGTATTTGCAATTTTGTTGGAGTGAAATGAGTGGAGAATTTGAAGGAATAATCAATCGTGGCGAATAATAGTGAAAAGAAACTTGACATAGTCGAACATGAACTGTTATTTCAATTTGCTTTCAAGAGATTTTGTTTACGATTTTGGGCCTAAAATGGCATTGTCACGCGCACGCAAGGTCCCTAAGATCAAAGAAATGAATGAATTTGAAAATCGAAGAGAGATTTGGATTCATTAATCGACATTTATCTCTTTCTATGAAAGCCATAGACTGATTACATTCCTCCCACTCTTTCGGAAACAGCTCATAACAACTACAACAACATAATCGCTGTTTCCTCAGAGTGGGGTGGTGGGGTGTGGAGCGGGGTGGTGGGGTGTGGAGGAGCGTAGACTACGACGAATGTAATAAGTCTACGAAAGCCATGGCCATGAAGGCGGTGTAGTTAATGCTTACCAGGGCCGTCCCGACAAAATTTTTCAAGGGGGGGTGTGATCGTCTGAAAACACCTTTTTAGACGTCATCAAATGGGCATAGGAGGGTACTTAAATTTTGATGGGCACGATTAAAACGGGCACTGTGGTAGAAGATGCGCCGAAGGCGCACGCCGCTAGGGGGTCCGGGGCATGCTCCCCGGAAAATTTTGGAAAAACTTGAAGCTAGAATCGCTCTAACGGCCTTTTCGGAACTCTTAAAATGCAATTTTCTTTAAACTCTATCGTGGAATTCATACGGAATTCTTATGGTCTTTGAGTGGTACAAAACTTCAAAATTGTAGTCAAAAGCCGAACCGTCTTAGAACGTCTGAATTCTAAACGCATCCGAAGATTGACAAATATTATTGCTTGCTATAGAGTCTAATTGATACTGCATTACAGTACATGCAATGAATAGATCTATAAATTTGTTGCTCTGGTGCATCGTGGTCGGTGAAACGTCGAAAATGGAAAAATATGGCATATTCTGGAAAATTTTGATTGTATCATTTGATCTGTAGCATGGAAATCAATTATTGTAAACTTCGTTTGGTCGGCCCTCCCTTGTCCAGCAAATGTGGTCCATGCTTTTGCACTAGTTCTGTTTCATTTCCCATTGTTTTTCCTTAGCCTTTACTCTGTATAAATGATTCATGAATGCATAAAAGATTGATTTCACCGACTGAAACTACCGATTTGCCGACTGGTCCTTTTTCCAGGGGGGGTGTCTCACCCCCAACACCCCCAATGTAGGGACGGCCCTGATGCTTACTTAATTTCTTTGCATAGCTGTCGTTTGTTAAGGATCATACTATTTGCATTCAGAAAATTGAAAAGTAATGAATGTTGCAAAATGTTGACTGCGTAATGGATGGAAGGATAACAGAGACACAGGTGAGAAGGCGGTGTAATACGCCGCCATGTGAAATCAATCATACGGTGACATCAGTTGTGAAATTCAACGCACTAGCTAATGTCGCCACTTGCGATCTATAGACCTACGGAGCTTGAAATTAGATAGAAGAAGGTGTTTTTTTTCGTCATGGCCTAGTCCAGCTAAAAACCATTTAAGCAAAGAGCTTAGCGAGATCAGGGTTCGAACCCAAGCCACGCTAGCGTCACAGCAAGATCAAGGTCTCGTTAGTTCCTTCACTTCTGAGACCCTAGCAACTGGTGCTAAATTCAAATTACGCCAATGAGTAAAGAAATGTATTTGCGAACTTGATAAAACTTTCAGTTTGAGACGAATACAGCAATTTCTTGGATTGACCAAGAAATGCCCCTACCAGTTCTTTTCCCCTGGAATCACTTCGGCGCGATCCCTAGAGCACTGCTCCACTTTCGCCTGCGAAGACTCATCCCCTGTAATGTAATGCAAATGTTCATTATACCAGACGTGCTGCCCAAATAGACAACTTGTTCAGCGATAATTTCACTACATATTGGTTGTTTTTTTGCAAAGAATCTCTAATGATTATTTTGTATCTCTAATAAATGATTTGTATTTAGAATCAACTTTTTGGTCCACATCGGGTAAGTGACAAGTGTGGTTTAGTTTTCAGAACAAAGACCTTTTGGCCGCATTTAGAATGTTAAACTGGGTTCAAATATTTGAGATTTTGGTACACATGGGTAAAAAAATTCCGTTGTTTTTGCTATACACGGATACAATGAGTTACGGAATTTATCGGTAGACATGGATGGGTTGGAAAACGATGCAATACGTCTGGTCATTACGTCATTTGAACAATGAAGTACCTCCCCGGGAATACGGAATAAATTTCGCCTCAGTCGATTGCTTCAATCTGTTACTGGCGTTCCTACTCTGAGGAGTGTAAGACGAAAAAGCATTTGAGTATGTCCGAAATTTTTTCCGTTGATCTCGTAATTTTGGAACTGTGTACCTCTCAAAAACGTATAAAATATTTTCAATTTGAAACTACATTATTCTTTCTTGTCTACATAGATTTGTTTTTCATATCGCTCACTTGACATGTGCGAACATCATCCTTACTACGCAGGACGACAAGAAATGAAATATCAATATGCGTAACTTTTTAAGACGTTTGACTTTCGTTTCATCAGTTCTTTGCTTACAATGATTCGGTGGTCTGCCCCCCTATCCCTACCTAATAAACTAAGTTAACAACTGGGTAACAGCATTCTACACAGAATATCTTTTCTGCAGTAAGTATTATTGTGTTTAATACTGATATTAATTACGTCTTAACGTACCTACAAAATCTAGAAACACCAAGGTGACGGTTCTATGCTACATGGAATTTATTGCACTCTCTTGCAAATGATATAAATACCGCTAAGTCAAAATTGAATGTCTATTTTTGTACTAACTTATTGCATCGAGAGAGAGTTATCTAAATGCTTTGTTTGTGCAGTCTTCTTTTTCAAAACAGCTTAGGCCCACAGTTGAATAATTAATGTTGATCAAAAAACCATCGTTGATAGTAGCTTATTGATACAGCTGTTGAAACTAAATGGCTTGTTATTCTGGAAATGTCAAGCTTTGACCTGCACTGTATATCTCAATTACGTTATTTGCTGTCTTAGTGTTTTGCAGTTGAGGCAGTACGGTGAAATCATCCCTCGTTGTCAATCGTAGTAGTTCAGAACCACTGTAGAAAAGGCTCTAAGCAGCGAGCTTCATACTGGATGTTGATAGCGTGACTCATTGGCTTTTTGCACAACAGTGGCGCGTAATATCTCGCATCGAGGGTTATAAGAGAGGTAAACTGAAATATCCAGCGCTACGCTCAGTGTATTTGGAGGACTAGGATGGATTGTTGATTAAAAAGCAATAAAGCCGAGAGCCACAAAATTCTGCATATTGCCTATCGAAAAAATCGCTGAACTGCTTGCTCGCTCGAACTTGAAAGGTACTTAATGCTTAATAGGTATGTAAAATTAGTTATTACGTTACTTTTGTTATAAGAAACCGGATAAAGATAGGCTAATGCCGATCTACTATTCGACAGAACTAACGCTAACTAGTTGTAGCTTCTAAGTTATGTCGACAAGTCAGCAACTAGTCGGAACTTATAGGATGCAATTGATTCCAGTTTCAAGGGCGCTCTGGTCGACTCAAGGGCGCCGGAAGCAATGCAGAGCGGCGGGGGCAGAAGCAACAATTTTGGGGCAATACAATAGGGAAATATAAGAATTTGTCAATTTTTCCGAGGGCAAGGGGGGCAGCTGCCCCCGCTGCCCCCGTGCCTCCGGCGCCCCTGGGTCGACTGCGGCTGACGGGAATTTGTTTTCAGCTAATCGCAGAAGTACAACATATGCCCAACCTCTGTGGAACTGTGCGTAGAGTAGTTCCCGTCACAAAGGAATTCGTTGCCAACTGTTGCAAAGTGCGCTTATGTTGGTTAGGTCAGTTGCGATACATTGATCCAAAAAATCTCTCCGATTAGCAGTCAGCTACTAGTTCTGACTGGCGCAATGAGCGCAATGTCGACGTAAGCCTGGCTTAATACTGTTAGCAACCGGGATCACAGCTCATCAGAGCTGAGCGAAGATGCTGTATACAGTTGCACAATAAAGTAATATTCAATATCTTACTTGCTTACCAGTTTTTGTTCGAATCGAATCTTTTATACATAAATTGCAAATCTTGTCAGTCATAAACTATAACATAAGCAGCAAAAGCGCAAAATCGTTGTTTATAATTAGGGCTGTCACTCTGTGCGAAAGCCAAGTGACTACATTTTGCTATCGACAGTTTGCTATTCTACAATTCCCCTCAAAACTTTAGTGACGTCATATGTGGTGGGCAAACGCGCGATACATGTAACTAAACATTCCAAATTTCTAAATTTTCGACATCATGCAACAACAATCATCAGTACCTGCTTTTCACATTTTCCAAGCCTCTTTACGCTTTCTCTCACGTAAAATAGTTTATGCATGACTCGTATGAGAGAAAACATCAAGTCCTTTACTGGGGTTCAAGTAATAGCTGTAGGGGTTGGTGGAAAATTTTTCCAAGACTTATTTGCGGAGGGGGGCGGCAATTAGGCACTTAAGAGCAGCTGGTTGCCTGTTAAGAGGCTCAATAACCTCATCTTCATCACTTCGGGTAACATCCTTATCATTAACTGTCTGTATTGGAGAAATTTTCATGGTTCTAGTGCTAGAGATTGAAGCAGCAGAGTTAACCATTTTGGAACGCCTTGATTTTCAGTAGCCTAAAGTAGCTAGAGTGCAAGCTATACGAAAACATACCGAAAAGATACCGAATGAGAAACCGCTCAAACGATGACAAGGTCCGAAGTATGTACGATTAGAAAATCCTTTAAATTCACACGAGTCTAATCCACAGAAGCTTTACCGAGGGAAATTTCTTGTTTTTCGGGATGACCTCAAACTGTTAGAAGAGGGGGTGTTTGGGTTTTACGGTTACACGGTTTTTCCAATATTTTTGCTCGGATATTCGGTTTCTTCCGAAAAATTACGCGGTTTTTCGGCTTTCAAAATCTCGTCGGTGAACGGTTTTATGGCATTTCTGGATAATTTTTCGGGTTTTGGTTAAGATTTTGCGTTTTTGGAACTGAATGCCGACTCAGTGAACCTGCAGGTTAGCTCGCAATGAAAACATAAATTTTTGTGAACAGTGAACAAAAGTGAACAGTAAATGTTGACGAAACTACAGTTTTCAAAGATTCTCTTTGCAATTTTTGTGAAAACGGGGACTTGAATCGTACCATACAGCTTTGTTCATAATATCACACGGTTTGACGGTTTTAGAGCAAATTTTGAGCGGATTTACGGTTTCCAGACCCCCCAAACACCCCCTTCTTAGAAAGCATTTTCTCTTTTCGCTTTTCCAAATGTTTTCATGTAGGCTAATATTTTGAATTTCCCATAAGCAACATGTGCTATTTCATGTCTTCAAAATCTTCTTCCTTTGCAATTTTCTTTGGAAGCAATTAATTAGCAACATTAACAGAGCCCGACATCATTGATTGCAAAGGATAGTGGTCAGTCTAGGTTTATGCGAGATTTCGCGCGCATTTTAGCGAGCATTGTATTATATGGGGATTTCAAAATGAACCAAATTTATATACATTGGCTTAAACTTTCCTTATATTCATGAAAATAGGTCTGAAATTCTTGAAATCCTGTCATACAAATCGGTCCTTTTGTCAAAGTCACACTCAGGTCTACTCATCGTCAATGTGAAGTACCCCCCCCACCCCCTCAAGGGTTGAAGCAGCTGACTCGAAACTTCGAATCCTTGATATTTTTGTCAAAGACCAGAATAAAAATATCAAGGTTAGAAAGCTTTTATATATCGGGACGTAATATCTCTAAATTTTTAATGAATTCTAAATTCTATCAAAACTTGCAATAAGTGTATGAAAACAGGCACCAGAATTTTATTGTCACAGTTGAATTAGATGTATAAATTTCTATTGCACAATATCAATAATTCCATTGTATCAATCCGTCGGTATTTACTTGTCTTTTAAATGGATTTGGACAGTATATTTCTTATGTATGCGAACTAGAGAAATAAGTTTATGCTGATTTTGCTAAGTAGAACTGTGAATGTCTAAAGGCCTACTCCAGCCATCGAAAAAGGCTTGTTGGCTGCAGCGGGAATTAACGGTGAGCTATTATATGCAATATTTAGATTAAGGTTCTCATCTTACTTTACAAGCAGTTTTTTTATAAGCAACTTCGCTCGGGGCTTGTTCAAAAAGTTGCTTATTTTTGGACCTCTTATGGCCACCTTTTAGTAGCAAAAGTTGCTTAGAAGTTGCTTAATTTTAACTGTACATTTTTTGTCCTAAGAATAGTATAGAGGCTAAAAAACAGCAAAATTTGAAGTTATCCTATAGCTTTTTGTGCAATATAACGGAAACACCTAGTATACAGCAAAGGCGAGTTTTGACGGCAAATGAAGTGAAATAGCTTCTATGTTGATCAATTCTCGATTGCTTGCAATGATATAAATTATTTTAAATTTAAAATGTTGCTTAGGTTTTTTTCCTGTGGTACTATACGTTGCTTAAAGTTTTAGGCCTTCTACATCTTGGTTGCTTATAAGCGGTTGCTTATAAAAGAAAACTGCGTGTACTCAACTACTTTACTTGACCCCTCTCATAAACCTCCCAGATATCAGTATACAAAAAAAACTAATCGATTGGGACGGTCTGGCATGAACACACCACGTAACTGGTCGGCATGAACTCTCGTACTTCTCTGTCTGCAGCAACGAAAGCTGTGATGATGAAATAGAATTCGTCTAAGACACCGTTTAACGGATTCAAAACATCGATACCTTTCGGGTTACACGAACACGGATCGGGAACGGCATCCAAGTGCACCCAGAAAGATACGACAATGCTTTCGAAAAGGAACGGTTCTATGCTTACATTTGTAAACGAAAAGCTTATCGTGACATTTATGGAACGAAATGGAAGTGGAATGGAAGCAACCGAACAATTTTTTATGGGAACTATATTTTATGCGGAATAATTAAAACCCATAATGCCTTATTGATGTGCTGCTCCAAGCAATAGCATTTAATGCGCTGTGAATTAATTCCCCTGTTTGAATCCGCCATATAGTTTAAAGCACTCTAGTCTAGCAACGTAACACATCACTCGTAATGTATACCCTTTGGATAAAATTAGAAATATAGCGCCGTATGAACTAGGTCTAAAAAATGGCGCCGAGTCAGAATTAGCTGCCGACTGCTAATCGGCAATCTTGCGGAACTAATTTGTCGCAGCTGGCCTGTCGACTGAAGCGTTCCAGAAGCTAGCTGGCAACTAGTTCCTTTTTTTGAAGACACCTAGTCGGTGCACAAGTTAGGCATGTTCTACTATTACGATTAGTTGGCGATTTCCGTCAGTCGCAATAGACCTGTGCGCTTTGGCGCCGCGATTAACTGCATCCTATAAGGACTATAAGGGTGTCTTTGATTGGTACCAATTCTGAAAACGGTAGATTTGGTAGACTCGGGAGGTTTGGAAGTACCAATCAAACAGACTCGGAAATTGTGTTTGATTGACTCAGAAATTCTGCAATCGGTAGGTTTGGCAGGTTTGGAAGGCTGCCAAAAGGCAGAAAGTTTGGCAGACTTCTCAGAGATTCTTCTTTTTATGAGCAAAACCCTGAAAACGAGGCGAACTTGCTAGGTTGCAAATTTTCAATATGGCGGATGAAATGGCGGAATACACGTTGCCATGGCGAATCCTAAACCTGCCGTTTTCAAGATTTTTGTGTTTGATTTGGAAACATTTTTCCATCTCTGCGAAGTCGATCGTTTTCCGAATTCGGGAGGTTTGGAATTACCAATCAAACACACCCTAAGTTCTGACCAGTTGTTGACATGTCGATATAAGTCAGCAGCGGGCTCCCTGGTTAGCGCAGTTACAATAGTTTGCGTTAGTTCTATCGCATCGTACGTCGACTTAAACCTATGGCTAAAGAAGAAGGAGGTCACAGCTGTTTAG
Source organism: Chrysaora quinquecirrha (assembly GCA_014526335.1). NCBI lineage: Eukaryota > Metazoa > Cnidaria > Scyphozoa > Semaeostomeae > Pelagiidae > Chrysaora > Chrysaora quinquecirrha. The sequence continues at coordinate 727,835 of JACTAT010000164.1, read as the reverse complement.
AAAAATTCAAAAAATCAGCGAAGCTAATAAATAGTTTCAGACCTCAGAAAGTTTCCCAACTATTTGTTGACCTCTCTCAGAACTTATACAGTAGGTATAACCAAGTTACTGTATTATTATTAATAATAAAGGAGAAATCTTTTGCAAGTATTTAAAGCAGATGGCGATATAGTAATGAAACTATTGTCTGAAATCTACATTCTTATTGTCAATTTTAAGTGTTTCGTCTGACAGAAATACTCATGTCTTTTAACATGCCTTATATGGAAGTAGAGATGACCTTATTTGAGATTTATCCATCGAAAACAGTTATAATTATTCCTTGAGAAAGACAGCAGATTTTCAATCACTCTCAATTTCGTTGTCATATTTTACTAATTTGCAGATAAAGGCCGAACTTTGGAAGTCTTTCATTTTCAATTTGTGAGCTCAAAAGAAGATTATAAATGCAGGTTGTTTCTTGGAGATCTGGTAGGAAATAATTTCCATTTTTGTGTGTTTTTATCAAATGAAATAGCAAATTACTATTATAGCCATATATCTACAATGCCTGACTAAAATTGTGAGGCCGCTTCTTCTCCCCTCAAGAAAGCAATGTTATGGATTATTATTGTAGATGCTATAGATGCAGATTATTTTTTGTTGCATACATATCTATATGGAAAAATTAATGGCACTGCTTTTTCCGACATCAACATTCCTTTGTCGCTGAAAAAACTACGAAATACGAAAACCAAGTCAGGTAAAGATTTTTTCCGACTATTGACAAAGTTTTCTGCTAAAATTGGTTTTGCTAGATTCAGGCCAAACATGTCTGTACTACCTTAGAAATTTATAGTTCACAAGTTTCTCAAATTTTCCAAATGCAAAATCCGAATTTGCCGTGGATTAATGAAAATTTCACCTTCAAAGTAGCTCAGAAGTTTGGCGTTGCAAAGCTTATAGACACCATCCACACGGGACCAATTTTGAATGGAACTGTTCCCAACTACACGTATTTTTTTCATAAGAAACTCTTTATAACTCGAAACTCGAATGGTTAAAAATTTAAGAAACTCCAATACTGGAAATTTTTTACGTAGGAAACTTATCGCCTCAGACAGCGGGAAATTTTCTTAAATTTTCCGTGTTTCGTCTGAAATAAAGCATTGTAGTAGTTAGCATATATTCGCATACATTAGCATATTTAGTCACTCATTCTTAGCACTAGCCATTTTAGGTAACATCCGTAGCATACACTAGCATAGGCATCCCCGCATTACATCATTGCATTCTGCCCACGTAGGTAATTCCTAATTTGGTAAAACGTGGATTTTTGACTTTTAGAACTACAGTACATCAACATTATTAAGAAACTTCAAAAATTTGTTTTTTTAACCGGAGTATATGGGTGTAAGAACGTATTTGAAAATTTTTCTTGCACTGCGACTCTTCTATCCGTCATGGTTGTATGACTTGAATTTGTTTGTACAATGAAGGAAAATTTTTCGAAACCCTAAACTGTTAGTTGACAAAAATAGTGTCAAAAATTAAGAAACTTCTAGAACTTGTATGATGGGCTTCTTAAAAACTAAAAAATGTGAATCTCTACAAAACTAGCGCAATTCAAATCGCCACTGATCAAATTGGCTTCGTTTAAATGGGGTCTTAAGTAACTTATAGCATACTAAGAAACTGCATATGTTCATCGTGGGAAAATGACAAACATTTATTTTTAGGAAATTCCCAAGCTTTCTCACGATGAACAACGTGGCCTCAGCGGTGTTACTTTTAAACTTCTGGCTGATTCTCAAGCCTAGAGTGAATGGGCACATAGAAAACAACACACCGTCCAAACAGATTTACGTGCCCGGTGATGTCATTCTCGGTGGGCTCTTCACTCTTCATGTCCGATCATCAAGTGAGAGAATTTCTACTGTGAAAAAGACATTTCAATGTCATGGAACGTTCAGCAGAAGAGCTTTTCAAACACTGCATGGAATGTTGATGGCTGTTCGACAAATAAATGCTAACACAGAGCTTCTGCCCGGAATAAAGATTGGAGTAGACATAAAGGATACTTGTGGTAGTGTTGATTTCGCCGTCAGGGAATCACTAAACTTCAGCTTCGTGCGAAAGTATTTCAAAGAACCAACACAATGCCAGAAAAAGCAGCTGCTGATGACAAATAGTAATTATAGTGAAGATGGGAGAGTTGGTATGTTCTCATAGACTAAATTACCTTCATTTAACTCTCTTGGAAACAGCTACTAACGATAACAGAAACATTAGACCTTACCCATTATAACGTCCCATGTGCTAGTACCCGCAATGAATGCGGTAGTTGTAGTCACCACGCCGTTGGGTGGTGATTCAGCCCCGGGTAATGCATGTGCACATGCAGTACAGTTGAGGGTGTGCAGTGGAGGATATTCAGTACAGTTGAGCGATATCATCAGTACGGTGGAGGATATTAAGTACAGTGGTGAGACATCATCAGTACAAGTGGAGGATATTCAGTACTGTGGAGGTATATCATCAATACAGTACAGTCAGTACTAAAAACCCTCCACCGTACTGATGATATCCCTCCACTGTACTGATTATATCCCTCCACTGTACTGAATATCCTCCACTGTACTGCACACCCTCCACTGTATACTGCACATACATTACCTGGGGTGGTACAGTACATGGTGTTGTTTTCTTGGTGTTATTGCTGCGTAATCAGAGACCTCATCTAGCTTAAACGACTAAGAAAGCCTTAGGTTTTTTCAAAATATGGCCTTGAGAAGTCTACAAAATCTTTTTCCTTGGAAATCAGTCAAAAAAAAAACAATTACCAAAATGAGTGCCAGCGCTATAGCGCGTGACTTAATAATGGGAAGGGCCTATTGCTGTTTTCTCAGAGTATAACTCAGAGTCCCGCCAAAAGCACTCTGGCGCAAACAGCAATATGATATTCCTAAAGTTCCCTCTAATCTAATTGTTGAATTTATGAAATCGTACCGGAATCTCCAATGCGAGAGGCACAGGCTTTAATACTAGTCAGGAAAACACGGGGAGGCATGCCCCTGTGAATGGCATTGGTAAAGGTATTATGTATTATCACACTTTCTTACCGTCTTTCCGTTCCTACAATTACTCATTTTGTCTTGTCTTTCAGAGAACAGCGATAGCCGCAGCATCGTGGAGGAAACAGTTGCAATTATAGGCCCTGATTCAAGCGAAATCGCCCGCGCGGTATCTGATCTTGCTGGATTGTTCAGCGTTCCTGTTGTAAGCCCTTCTGCTACAAGCGAGTATCTCGGCGATAGAAAACGCTTCAAACACTTTTTCAGAACCGTTCCGTCAGATACATATCAAACGCGCGTTATTGCCAATCTTCTCGCGTATTTCAAGTGGAATTACATTGTTTTGTTAACAAGTGATGATGAATATGGCAGATCTGGCAGACGCGCGTTGAAAGAAAGAATGGAAAACGCTTCCCCAAGTATTTGCACTATCATTGATGACGTAATCATACCGCAGAAAGTCCCGCAACTTGTGCGCATGATCAAGGCGGAAAAGAAAGCACGCGTGATCGTGTTATTCGCCGATATTGACTACGTTATGCAAATAATTGATGAAAGCAAGGCCCAAAGTCTTCATGGGTACACATGGATTTCATCTGATGGTTGGACTGGAGCAAGAATAATCACAAAAGGCAATGAAAAAATTCTACATGGAATGCTGGGAGTTGGGCCTATTCCTTCATATATACCAAGATTCAAAGAAGAGCTGGCTAAAATTGCAGTTTTTGGATCAAAATATAACGTATGGGTCGACGAATTTCAAGAATACGAAAAACAAACTTGTAATCATGGAGACCTGGCGCAATGCATTCTGGACGAAAGATATGAATTGTCACCGTATATTGGTGCAACTATCGATGCTGTTTATGCAGTCGCGCATGCGCTCCATGAAATGCTTAGATGCTCAACGACGAAATGTCAACGACGTAAAGAGAGCATTAGCAATAGTGAATTAGTAGAGTATCTGAAGAGGGTAAAATTCTTTGGCGTCTCTGGGCGAGAAGTTTCATTCGATTGGTTTGGCAGCGGATCAAACTGGTATCAGGTAATCAAATTATGAGAATTATTGCCTGGAACTGTATTTTAGTTGGAGAATGTCAAGGGTCGTTTTGGGGTTCCAGGGAACACGCAAACATGCGAAATGTATCCAAGAAACAAGGGAATGCAATGCGATGCGGGGAGGGGTAACCTCACTGGATGACAAACTGGGAGAGCCATTTGCATCAAAAATTTGCATCCAAAAATCTAGCTACTTTCCGAGTCAAAGGCTACCCCAGACGATGAAAAAATATTTTGATCATTTTTAGGTAATGAATTTGCAGCGAACAGAATCTAGCTATACCTTTGTCCCAGTTGCTGAATGGCATTACAAAAGCAATGAAAACAATGTATCAAAACGATTCAGTTGGAAGAGTAAAGTGATGTGGAATAAAGGAATTGACATACCCAAGTCAACTTGCAGCAATGATTGTATGCCAGGTTAGTTCTCTAAAATACCGTTTTTTAATTTGCGAGGAATAGGGAAAATATTTGGACATGCTTAAGTTTTCCCCAGAGCTGAATCTTGGTACGGTTTCAGTTGTTAATAATAGGTCCTATTTATCAAGCTAGCGAATCTATAATGTGGTGGATAAGCAATACCATGGTGGTATTTTTTGCGTGCTATGATGGGCACAAAATAATAGCAGAAATCTATGGATAAAGCAAGAAAAAATCACAATTCAGCACAGTACGCAAAAAATACTACCACAGCAAGCACAATAATCCGCCAAGTCAAGCATAATAACTCATCACACAGTAGTGCTTATTCACCAATATACGCAAAATATACAACCAAAGTAGTGCGTATCATCCACAGTAGTGCGTATAGATTCGCTAACGTGTATCTTGTATATGCATCGTCATCAATTTCAGGACAGAGAAGACGGCCACAAAAAACAGATCCGCGTTGCTGTTGGACTTGCGTTATGTGTGGCGGCAACACTATACCAAACAATACGAACAAATACACATGTGCAAAATGCCCGGAAAGCTATTGGCCTAATATCCAGCACACCAAATGCTTAGCAGTCAAAGAAGTATACATCAAGTGGGATGATATGGTGGTCAAAATTATTCTTTCTCTTGCTTCAATTGGACTTGCAATGGTGATATTCACTGCTATTGTGTTTATGAAATCCAGAGCAACCCCCGTCGTGAAAGCTGCAAGCAGAGGATTATGTTATTTGCTTCTCATTGGTGTTTCATTGCTTTATCTTATGCCCTTCACGATGATTGGTAGACCAAATCATGTGTCATGTAAATCTATTCCTTTTACGCTTGGATTGTGTCTGTCATTGAACGTTGGTGAGTAGCCATTAAGGCGGATTTCCACTTATGCAAATTTGGTTCTGTGACAAGTTCCCTGGGCGTGCGTAGTTTGTTTCAGTGACAAAGATTCCCTTGTCATCAGCGATCGCGCGGCTGATTTTGGAAGATGGATTGATTTCTACTTTTTTACGACAAACAAAAGCAGAAACAATCAAATTGCTTTATTTATCAGTCGCACGACCAGATTGAAAAAAGCGGAAATCATTCGTTCGACTTTGTTCGAGCGATCGCACGGGTCACACGGCCAAATTCACACTAGTTAAAACCTGCCTTTACGTTGGAACGTTGCTATCTTGATAGTTGTACAAATCTTCAGTACCGTTAATACTCGAATCCCAGTAGGACGGCACTTAAGACTTTTGCACACGGGGACGTCAGTCCAAAAAGTATCAAAAAAATTCCTAGTGACCCAAAAATATCATTCAAAAATTCCTACAACGACCCAAAAATATCTTAAAAATTACTCTGTTTTTCCTTTTTCCACAAATACTTTCTAATCTTTAACCCAAAAATATCATTTTGGCCTTTCTAAAACCCACCGGGGACTTACTTGCAAAAATGAATTTCGCGGTCGGGGCTTATTCAAGGGCCGGGCATATTCGAGATTGATGGCTATGTCAAGTTCAGTAGTTCTTGTATTAATGAAATTTCAGTAGTTCAGTACTTCCAGTGTGTTTTCGACAGAATAGAAATTTTTGAATGGTATAATCAATAATCAGCTACTTGCCAACAGCAAAACATGGCTGATCTTTGGTTGAATTGATGGTAAAACCTATGTCAGCCATAGCTTTTTCAGTAGGCTCATTTGCAAAATTGAATTCTAAGATGGGGGTTGATTTGAGGGCGTGCTGATTCGGAGGTGGGTGGCTTATTCAGTAATTTACGGTATTGCAACGAGGAGCGAAAGACTAACTGAAACCTATATTTTCTTACAATTCCAGGATCTTTAATTTGAATTTTACAACGTTAAATGCGATATTTCGCCATTGTTATGCCATTCGAACTGCGTACATGTTGAGACATAGCCAAACATACATACCTACATGCGTTCCACGAACACCCTCTCATTATGTCCTTCGGACATAAAAATTGTCGTATCAAATCATGATTAATACTCGTTGAAAAACTTTTGTTGCATTTTAAACCATTCTAAAGGGCGTGGACACAAAAAATTTCCTTGGGGAGTACCACCAAAGCCCCTAATATTCTATTTCAATTGCCCTTACGTTACTGGTCACCCCCCTTGCCCTACCATCGCTCTGGCGTCCCTGATGGTAATACTATATTTCCAAAACGGTTTCCAGAATGGAACCACTTGAAAGCGCATCGTAAAGAAGAACGCATTTTCCCGAGTTGTTGGGCTATTGAGTTAATCCTAGACTTATGGCACGAGTCTCAGTTTCCGTACAAAATATCTAGACCAACTACAACAACAACAACATTAATCGAAGTAGTGGAACGACGTAGTGAGTCTATGAGCAGCCTTCTGTCAACAACAACAACTTGAGGTGGTGGTTGCAATGTGCAATAACTTGGACTCATGTAATGAAACTAAATTAAACCTATTATACTTCTTCCAATTCCAGGAACTATGCTGGTTAAAACGAATAGAATTGCGAGAATCTTCAGCAAGAGAATCATGAGAAGAAACACACATTTCCTCAGCAGCAAATGGCAGTATCTAATGGTATTTTTCATAGTCACTGTGGAGGAGGCGATCTGTTTCGTTTGGCTGTTAGCTTTCAGTCCTCCTCACGTGGAGTCGGGATTTTTCGTTGATCAAATTTCTCGAGTTCTAACATGCAGTTTCAGTGGGGCAAGCAAAGGCCTCGCTATATGGTCTCTGTATAATGCAGGTACATATAAAGAACGATTTTTCGTTTTAGTTTTCAGGATAGTGACGAAAAGCAGAAATATCTTACTCTTACTCTTACTCTTACTCTTATATCTTACTCTTACTTTTGCTCTTACTCTTACTCTTACTCTTACTCTTACTCTTACTCTTACTCTTACTCTTACTCTTACTCTTACTCTTACTCTTACTCTTACTCTTACTCTTACTCTTACTTTATTTTACTCTTACTCTTACTCTTACTCTTTCTCTTATGCTTACTCTTACTAAAGCTCTCTAAGTTGATACTCCTCAAAGCATAAAATTCAGAAACGGGCCGAAACAATTGTTTAAGGCGGAATATACACCTACGTTACGCTATGATACGAATAGTTCTGCTGTTATTCTATGACTTCCCCCTTCTCCCCGGTTACAATTTTGTTTCAAGCAAAAGATGCCTTGCTCTACTACCAACATCTTTCTGGGGACAACGGGAAGAATTGAAGTTATGGACGTAGAAAATCAATAGAATAGGCCGAATTCCTTGGACAAGAGGCCTTGTTCCAAATACTTTGTCATATGCATACAAATACTAGGTCAAATGCATCAATTAATCACGATGTCAATCAAACTTCACCCTATTCTGTTTGATGCATTTCGATCCGCATCTGAGTATCAAGGCCTGGCTAAACTGGGAGATATCTCGCGCGCGACATTTTCACACGTTACATGTTCTCTCGATGCCTCCCATTTTAGCCATCTTGGAATCTTTATAGTGCACGACAGAATTCGTAGCGAGAGACACGCAAATGTTTCTGAGAGACAAAAGAAACATTTCTTGTCTCAGTGACTCAGGAGACATGTTGCTCGCTTGTCACTCGCATGTTTAGCCAGCCTGGGAGACACGCGGAATGCAATTTCGTGCTCCTAGTTTAGCCATAGCTTCAGTTTGTATTACAATAAAGTCAATTGTTTTGGCCTGTTTCTGGCGTTTTTACTGCAATGTGTCAATCGAAAACTTTATTAAGTATGTCTAAGATTTTTCCGCTCTATTGCTATCTTATATATTTGACTGTATAGCTACACACTGGATCCTACATACCAAGTTCTTACATGTCATGTAATGATGAGATCATAAAATTGAAACTTCTTTTATAAATGCCCCTCCAGCATAAACTGCCCTCCTCCCGAAATAACGCCAAGGATAGTGAATTTCGAAGATAAATGCCCAGGCGTCCCGTTTAAACGCTCGTTTACTGTTTGCAAAGACCGCCGCACACGTTTAGGATCTATGTTCTGTGCAAGATGCCATTCGTGGCACTCACCGTGTGCGGGCAAGTTTTGCTGAGAAATAAGTCATTCGTGGCAGTGAGGATTAAAATATTAAAATATCTGTCGTGTTTCATATTTTCTTCCACTTGGGCTCATTTCTCACCGTGTGCAGGGAGAATGCATATTCTGAAACTTGATTGCCCTCGAATGATAGAAATTTGTATGACGCTGGTTTCATCTCTCTTTCATCTTTCAGGACTGATTTTGGTATGTACATACCAAGCATTTCTGGTCCGCAAAGTGCCACATAATTACAACGAAGCGAAGTTCATTGCCTTCACAATGATTTCAATATGCATCACAATTCTTGTCTACATTCCAGTACACGTTGGAACTGTCAGCTACTCGAAAGACATAATTTGCTGCTTTTTGTATACATTTGTTGCCACTGTGGAATTTTCATGTATTTTTGCACCGAAACTCTATATTATTTTGCTGCGACCGAGCAAAAATATTGAAATGCAGATATCGGACTCGTCCGGCGATCAAAGAAGTGGACGGAATGTAGAGATGACAGGGTTGAGTTATAGAGAATCGAAAAGACGAAGACTTGAAATCGGAAGTGAAGCAATTTCTAACCAGTCTCGGTATGGTGTAAGTCAAGAGCAAAAACGAGATAGAATTCTTTGCAAAAAGCGAGCGAAAAGACGCAGAAAAAAGAGCGGACAAGATAGTAATGGAAATTGTTCAGAACATAGTTTGCAAAACGGCGACTTGACTTCTTTAGCTGAAATTTTCGAGGCGAGGACAAGAATGCCAAAGGACCTAAAAAGCGAGCTATATAGTAATGCATTAGACAGTCTGCAGCCCAATAATTTTTACTCTGATATGAGTGACTCAAAAAGTACGATTTCGTCAGACAATTTTTCAAGCTCCGAGATTACTCTTCGCGACGAAAAAGCCTCAGAGAAATCACCTGAACTAAATAATCAACTTCAAATGAGTGAAGCAACAAGAACCACGAGAAATATTCCCAATCAAATAGCTGAAACTGAATTTATAGATAAGCTGATAAAAAACGAAAATGAAATTTTCAAAAAGTTTGAGCATAACGCCTCGTATGATTCTTCAGATTGTGAAAGTTCAGATATCATATTTCCAAGAAGAAATAAAAGGAAAGTCGTTCATGACTCAAATAAAACAAGTTTACGAAGACTGATTCTGAGTAACTATCAAAAACGGAATGAATCTTCAGCATAATTTACGAATACGAATCCTCAACTACCAATATCTTTGATTTAGAATGACTTCCGCTGACACAGGATCTCTTGGATCGGTATGTTTTCTGGCTCTATTTTAGAACCAGTTCTGGATCTGTTCAGAAGCAGAGCTAACTGGTCTCTGTTTCATTCCTATGCAAACGCTTTGGATCGGATCCAAACTGGCACGGACCCGAAACGTGACAAAAAGTGAACGAATAAAGCCTACAATAACACATCATATTTTGAAGAAAAGTCGATTTTTCTGCTTTAGCCTCCATAAGATGCTGCTGGATGAAGAAATTTCAAGCAGTTTTGTAGCAACAAGTGTGATTATAGCGCAAGTGTGAACTCAAAAAATACGGTTGTCAATTATTTCTGGATCGGATCGGAGCCGGTCCAGTTTCTCTCGTGCAAACACTCTCGTAGCTCTTAGCGTGAGGGCGATATAAACCATTTTAAGCAAACAAGTTCAATTTCCACCCATCTAATTAATTCGATCTGTTAGATTAACCAATCAAAATAAAGACTGCTCCTTGTGCGCCTAAAGAACTCATCCTTAACAGCAAATTAATGTTGTTGGCAAAACAATGAAACTAAGAAAAATATATTAAGTTATTTTAAAAAAAAGTTGTTAAATGTAAGACACAATTAAGTGGGATGTACTGTTATGAAATTAAAAAGAACATATTAATGCGCATGCATTGTAATTACTTGTTTTATCGCACTTTCTCCCGTGGATCTTAAAAAGACCTTTTCAAAGAGGACTGGTTCGGCGCTACATTTTCTGGAAAATGGTAGATATGTAGAGTAAGGGAATCCTCTCTGTGCGCTAAGACCATGATTAAAGTCCCTTTAGGAGAGTTAGTGCAGCAAATTTTACTTCTAATTCACATATAATAAATGAAAAGAGGGAGAAACGAAATCTGTGATAGTAAATGTCAAAGTTTTTTGCAGAAACAATTGAAACATTTCTTTCAATTTATTTTCCATCAAACGTGATTTTGAAGCAAAACCTCAAGTCTCCTGAAACGACCACAATTCCGATCTTTGTGCGAGGAGAGGATTCTCTTACTCGAAATGTCTACCATTTTCCAGAAAAATCTCGCGTCGCCCGGACCTCTCTGTAAAGTTGTATTCCAAATTTTAAAAATACCAATTAGAAATGTCACAATAGGCTTTTCAGTTACACAGGTAAGCATGGATTCTTTGATCTTGGGAACGTGATTATTCCTTTTTTGGGTCTTGGTGGTATGCTAGAAAAGCGAATCCATCTGGATCGTTGCCGATCCGCCCCTTGAAACCTTATCGAAACCTTAATGTACGGATCTTTTGGATCTGCTTGGTTTTATTTAGCCCTAAGTAGCAGATATGCGAGATCATGGCGAGATAGAATGGAAACCAAAGTTAGGGTCAGTGGCCCACTGCAAGTTTCGTCCCGTGCATGTATATTTGCTGTATGCTCTATGTCCCTTTGGTGCACAAAGAAAAGGATAGAACATAGGCAGTTTCCGGTCAAAATTGCTTCACGTGGCGTATTGATATTCCAATTTCCTGGAAGCGGCATGCAACGCTGTTGAATCGTGTCCTATTCACCCGCTTTCTGTACAACAAGGACTTAAAGCCTTCTCTATATCTGGGGGGGGGGGTACTTGGCTAGGGATGTAACGGGGATTTATGGCAAACCCCTCTGCATCCTGTACACCGTTGCATAAAAATTCCCTGAAAGTATACCCTGTTCAAATATCATATTTCCAAGAAGAAATAAAAGGAAAGTCGTTCATGACTCAAATAAAACAAGTTTGCGAAGACTGATTCTAAGTAACTATCAAAAACGTAATGAATCTTCAGCATAATTTACTAATCCTCGACTATCCATTCTAGTTCCGATACTCTTCGACTAAACCAAGCGTACTCCATCAATTGCATTAAACACCCGTACACACAGTGGTGATTTCTCAGGGGGCGCAGCCCCCCTTGTTAAAATTACCTTTGATTTAAAAGGGGCTCAGCCCCCAAACAATTATCCATTTATCCTACTTTTGAAAATCTCCTGGTGTCCTTTACATCACTAAAACATGCTTTACTTGCCATGATCTTAGCGTAGAGTGTACATTAATTGTTATATCTCTTTTTCCTAGCTGTCAAATAAAAAATGCGCTAACAGTACACCCTGTTGCGTAAAACATTCTTTAAAGCACTATGTCGCTTATTTTTTATTAGAAAAGAACATCCTGTCCCATCCCATAACTCTTGTAAGAACTTTTACCGCAAAACGACACACTGCTCTGCGGCATATCCCGTCAGGTCAAACATCCTCTGGGCCTCCAAATAGAGAGAAGTTTCATTTCATCCGATGAATAAAGAGTTAAAGGAAATTATTGATTGATATTTGAAGTAAGAGGAAATGATTTGTGACTATGCGAATATCCTTGGTCACCACGCAGTACATAGTGTTTAATACCAGTTAGACAAGAAAGTTTAAGTGGGGTTAATACTTCAGGAGGGAACATGTTTTTATTTGGGGACCCAAACTTTGATGGGGTCCACCTCGGATTCCCTACTGTCAGTTAGCTGTCATAGTGATTGACGTGTCGCAGTCCTTCCGTTTTATGATAATCATATTGGGTGGGCTACGACGTGCCCTCAGTCATTCAGTCATTCCTACTCTTGGACACAGGAGGCATCGTCAAGCTCAATCCTTTCCTTGACAATTCAGCAATTTCCCTCCCACCCGCCCTGTTATGTAGCCTTTGCCTTCTACATTACTAGGCCCATTGGATTTTTTTTTTATTTCTCTGCATTATCTTCCTGCCCTACTATTCTCTGCCTCTTATCTTTCCTGTTCCTCTCCGTGGTGACTGGTGCATTGGCCGGAAATTGTATTTCCCACCCAATCACCGATGTATAGCGGTAGGTTGGAATTCAGGCAGTTTAAGGGCCGATGCACTGACGCCCACTTCCTGAAAACATTGAAGATATTCATCAATATTATCTTGTAAGTATCCTTCATGGAAAGTATTAACCGTTGAATTTGTTTTTCCCTCTGTCTCAGGCTTTTAATCTGTTGCCCTCCGTTGCACCGTTCTATTCTACCACATACATCCATCCAAAAAAGCGATAACGACACTGACAGGGCGACAGGCCAGAGTGGAAAGTCATCTAATACGTTTGCAAGTATGGGGACCTATGCCAATCTGTTGTGCCCCCTCTAAGAATCTCTATCACACACAAGATTATAGAGGAGTAGAGATCTGCCCTGGGTGATGGTGACCTCAGAATTGGCATGCTAATTGCTGGTAGTAACATTGCCGAATTTAGGATTTGGGGTGTGCTCTGAACAGGCAACCGCGCACAGTTGCCATTTTTTCTTCCAACTTGCACCCCTATTTCGTCTACAATCCATCAGACCCCATCTGACCCCCATTCCGTCTTCCTCTTCTCTTCCCATAATGCAGTTCAACAGCTTGTCAATTCACAGGATAGATTGGTAAACATGGCGGACCACAATTGAAGTTGTAGCGCATGCAAGTATTGTTTACTATTTATTTCTTCAAAAGATAAATCAAAGATATTTTGAGAATCATCTGATAAGAAGCAAGTTTAGCTCTAAGAGAGTGATTTCATGGTAGAGAAAACTGAAACGTGCCTGAAAGAAATGGTGCTGCGCTGCCTGAAATTCATCTTCAGGAAATTAAAAGTTTTTCTGGTTGTAAAGGTTGTTGCAGTACTGCTTCTGAAAATATGGACATTCTTCAACAATTTGTTACGTAGAAATATGAAAGCGGTAAGTATGATTGCGTGAATGCTTCCCATGATATTGTGTCAACTTTGACATGGGCACGCACAGGCAAATCCCATCAAATTGTCATGTCATTTCACTGAACGTTCATGTGTTGAGATAGCGGACAATAAAGCTTACCTAGCAAATTCGAATTTACATAAGGCCTATAGGCGCCTAGCCTATTTGTTAGCGGATTTTGCCCAATAACGGATTAAAATATTAACAGCTAATCTGTGGCTAAATCAAAGGTTTTAAAAAGATTGATTTATTGGACATTGCATGTATTTGTCCTATCCCAGTCATCTTGACTTGAAATTGTTGTTCAGTTGATTGATCTGAGTGCTTGTGCGAAAATTCTAAATTGATGCATACTGTAGGTCTTGGCTAGGCTACTAAGGTTTCAAACCATTGTGCATTCCATGTAGCCTACGCCAGAGATCTCCGGCATGGAGTCTGAAATTTTATTGGTGTACTGGCGTGAGTCTTTCAAAGAAACAATAGCCTAGACTATTATTTCAATTATAAAACAATAGATCTATTGTTTCTTTTGGCGTGAAGTCCGATTTGGTTGGCGTATTCTCCGGCGTGGCGGCAACGCAGAATGCACCCTAATGTCAAGACTATTGACCACCCTTTGATTCGACAAACTTCCTTTTGCCCAACTTACTAAGATTTTTCGCCCAACACATCATGGGTCGTTTCGCCAAACCTAAAAGACACAGACCAGACTGCATTCTTTGTTTTTTTGCATGGTGAATTTCATGGGTGAGAACAATAGAAAAGCAAAAGACCCTATTGTTTTGAACAAAAGGGCCCATGCACAGCATTAAATGCAGTCTGGGATACAGAAAACTTCTTTCCTGTAGTTTGTCAATTAACCCAGATTATCACACTGGTGACTGTTTTAGTGACAAAACAAGTAATAAATAGCAAGTTTTTTAATTGGGCAAAACGAACAAGAATATTGGGGCAAAAAGACCAGCTTGGGCAAAAGGGAAGCCCGGGGGAGGTACTTAGTATAATTTGGGTACGGGTATGTGCGCCCATATGGGTGGGTTTTGGGCACTGAAATTCTCTAAACATGGGTATGATTCTAACCAAAACTCCATAAAAGTGGGTGGCAAATTGAAGAAAAGTCGAAAGTTTAACTTTAATTCGGTCAGAAAAGTGGCAAAATCACGTCAAAGATGTTCGTAGTACAATATCAAGCAATAAATAGGTCTATAAAGTCTTATTATTCTCATATTCCGCTTATTTCTACTCATAAAATAGGGTCTGTTTCTGCAAAGGTTTACATTATAAGTGGGTGGGTTTCCCAAATCTGGGCGGCACATCCCCATCCACTCATAAGTGAAGTACCCCCCTCCCCCGGGATAATAACATTTTCAAAAATTTAAAGATTTAATGATCTCATACAAGCTTCCTAGATGGTTTGCCTCAGGTTCAAACAGTGATTCTTACATGAAAATAGAATTTTGTTCATATGGGAATTTTTAGGGGTTTCTCCACTGTACCAATAAGGTCTTGTCTGGATGGGATAAATTCTCATATGAACAGTGGGAGGTGAACCAACCCACTAGTTTGTCAATTATTTGCAAGCCCCAGTCCGAAACAGTGAGAAACATTATCTTTTCTTGTTGCCATTGAAGTCAAATGACTGTCTGTCTTTCAGTGCCTGACTAAAAGAAAGAATTTTACTCATATATTTTAAAAAATTACTAAGCCGTGAGTACCCTGCAAGTATTTTATCTGTGTTGGTTTTCTTGTGGTCTTGTAATGTTGACAATGATAATGGGTTTTTTGTTTGTCATTTTCAGATTATACAGCACCAAGCAATCAAATATGACATATGTGAATTATCACCAATATCAGCTCAGAGGCTAAGTAAGTCTGCTATGTTTTTCTTTACTTTGGGTATCTAATAACATTTACCTTGTGTAGGAGCTTCTGCCTTTGGCATGTGTTGAATACAGAGTACCGCAATCAAGACACCTATTATTAGGGGAATTGCAATTTTTGGGGGCCCCTTGACAACTCAGGCCTGCGGCCTCTGACCATACTGGACCCCCTTCTAAACAGTACTGCTATTAGCTAAGTCCTACCTCTGGCCTTTCTTTAAACTGGAGGAATGATACATGAATAATTATTAATCTGTAAAATTACAGTAAACAAGGAAGCCATGCAGTAATATCAGTATGAGTGAATACTGCTTTAAGGGCCTTGAAGTTAGGACATACAGGAGCAGAAAATGTTGTTTGCACAGCTGGTGTTGTTTACACGTGTGATGAAACATACTTGTTATTCAACCTGTGCATGTGCCTGAGCATGTGCAATCTTATGCATGAAAACATGACAGCCTGCATCATGAGACTTCCTTCTTCCTTTCATGAACTCATTGACCCTTGCATTCCTCACAATCTTTTTGTGACCCACCAAAGGGGTATTGTGTCCCTGGGGGGACATTTCAGGAATGTGCCACTTAAGCATAAAAAACATACTTGACATTATGTCAATTTTTTGAAAATGTACCCTACGTTATACAAATTTTGTGAAAATATTACACGAATATGTGAAAATATACTAAAATCTCTAAAACGGAGACTGTTCCTTATACCAAAATCATGAAAAGCAATACCATTCTGGGTGCATGTCCCCAGTACCCAAATTATAGATAGTGTCCCCTCTGTTTCAGATTGCCAATCCCTTCATCAAGATCATCCACCCCTTACTACTGTTTGTGTAATGAATTGCATTAATTGTGGGCTTGCTTCCTTGCCGAACATGCCACCCAGAAGCCCTACGAAGCCCTATCAAGACCTCTACAATAATATTCTCATATGCTCCTCAAGCTTGAACTAACAACATACTATAAGGTGCAAAATGAATGAGGGGTCTTAATAAATGGGGAGGTGGGAACTATTTGAAAATATTAATAAATGGGGGGTTTAATAAACGGGTGGGTGGCGAATTTTTATACGCTACACTACCCAAGACACTATACTATTTCTATTATACACTGCCTATGATTACACTACTGAGTGTAAACGTTTTGTACACTACTGTGTTTTTTCTGAGTTATTTCATCAAAAATAAGGTTTATGAAGCGTAGTTTTCTCCTTTCACAAGTGAAATTCTTTCTTCCAAAATTTTTTCTTCCAAAATTAATAAATGGGGGATCCTAATAAGGTCTGTAGGGGTGGGGGAAAAGCTCTAAATTAATAAACAGGGGAGGCGTTTATTTGGCACCTAAGAGTAATATGAGGTTACCTGACTGAGCACTCTATTGTTTTATAGGATCGCAAGAATTACTGATCTATTCACTTAACCAAATGCTACCAGTCTTATATGTTAAGTGCACCTGAAATTGGTCAGATAAATAAAATCCGCATAGAAAGTATTTCATTTATAGTATGTAGATACCACTTTTCATTCATTCTTGGGTCTTTGCTTTTATATCATGCTTTGTATATTTTCAGGTATTGTTAAAAGAAAAATAATGGTTCTTGATTTGGATGAAACATTGGTTCATTCACATACTGATGGGTAAAACAACTATTCATTTTATATTGTTGTGTTTTAATAATAAATTGTATTCATTATTCAATATTGTATGATATATTTTATGTAAATGTTATGATGATTTGTAAATTGTTGGTTTTTAAGACTTGCAAAGCCATCAGTCAAGACTTCAATGCCACCGGATTTCACTGTTAAAGTAAGTGTAAGGCTGTTGCAAAACAATCGAACTTAATTTGTCCAACATTTGGAATGTGCTTTACAAGAAAATTTGACTGCCTGACCATTGGAATTCGCCTTGCAAGCAATGTTTGACAATCACGCAATGTCACAAACTTTCCTTGGTAAGCTGAAGTTGCTCAGCAATAACTCCAAAAGCAATTTTTGTTTAACAGAAGCAAAAATGTTCGAGGAGGAATGTTTTGTAACGTGGGGCCCTTGTCAAACATTTTTTGTAAAGCAAAAATTTTTAAATGTTAGACCAGCAATGTTTGATCGATTAGCCAGGGTGCAAAACATTTTGCTCAAGTAGAAAATTTCAAATGTTTAACAAACAATGTTTGATCGTTTAGCCATGGTCAATTAAACAAATTAGTATGTAAATGGGGCTAGCCATAATCACCCTGATACACAGTCACTAATGTTTTATTGAAGCATTGTGATTTTTCCACCAAGGGGCCACATAGACCAAGAAACTGACAAAGGTGTCACAAATGCACTCCTGGAAGTGTTTCCAATTTTCACTTCTATATTCTTTGGCTTCTATTTTGAACCTGTTATGAAAAGTAATTCTATGATAATCAATGCTTATCATGCATAACAAGCCTGTGACATTTGTCAGAGGAACATTCCGGAAGGGTTCCGTTGATTGAATGTCTATAGGTTATCTTGGGGTACCTTTGATGGCACTTATGAATGGACGGGCTTGATGTGCCTGATGCCGCTAGATTTCGGAAATTTCGGAAACCCACACACTTATAATGTAAACCTTTGCAGAAGCAGGCCCTGTTTTATGATAAAAGAAAGCGGAATATGAGAATAATAAGACTTTATAATTTCTAAACCTTATTATTGCTTGATATTGCACTCAAACATCTTTGACGCGATTTGGCCACTTTTCTTACCAAATAAAAGTTAAACTTTCGACTTTTCTTAATTTTCCCACCCACTTTTATGGGGTATTGGTTAAAATCATACCCATGTTTAGAGAATTTTAGGGCCGAAAACCCACCCATATGGGCGGCACATACCCGTATCCAAATTATACTAAGTACTGCATGACCAGAGAGCCAACGACATTTGATATAACCGAAAGAAATGGCAAAGCTGGAGGAGAGTCTTGGGCTGACTTGGAGAGTTCCTCGACGATTTTATTGAGCTCTATAGCTCAGTGGAACCGTCGTTAGTTCTCTGGTCATGCCGTCCAGGTTCAAATCCCGTCTATTGTCGTGTGCAACCATAGGTGCAACTCGTGGAATACCTACATACATTCACATATCGACGTAACTGGTGATAACCAGTGGATGTTGATTAAAACGACTTCTTTAAAGTGCTGAAAATGAAAATAATTCTTGGCCTAATGTGCTTTGCGTTGTAACTCCATGTACAATTTTTAATGGAATGGGTTTTCCTTAGTGGACTCTTGAGAAAAAAAACTGTATAGAGAGTTTGTTCTAGGGAAGTATAAGCTCGTATTCTGTTAGGGAAACACTTAACATCGGCTCACCAAGGTTAAAATTCATGAAATATTGACCTTAACCAATTGTCAAGTCCAACAGTAAGCCAATTTTGTTCTGGAGCTTTCTTTTCAGAATTTTTGAATGTTGCAGTCAGCCTTCTGAAACATCTTGAGCTCCCAATTGTCTTCACCTTTAAGGAGGTTTCTTAGACCCCAAACTTGCCAGGAACATACCAATTGTGTTCAATGTTCTATTTCTCACAAAGTGAGTTTTACAGCGGAGAGGTCCACTTTGCTTTAATATCCTAAACATGACTGCTCAGTGAATGAGACGTGAAGGTTAGCCACACCAGTCAGCATTAGAAATGGAATGTACCCGGGCACTGGAATACGACCAGACCTACACAGTAAACGATGGCGTATAAGAACCTTTCATAAGGGATAATTCTGGACAAAATAAAGGGTATACGGCATTTTTTTGTGAAATTATGGAATAAAGAAAAAGAAAATTCAATTCAACTTAATTCAATTTATTCGTAGAATGCAATTATACAATACAAAGTAAAAGCCTATGAAAATGCTTTTACTCTATGCAAACCAAGGGAAGCAAAGCTTATCTAGTTTGGGCCGCTAAATTAAGGCTTGATGTTAATGTGATTAAGTTCCAATGCAAAGTTAGCTACAATAACAGTTAATACGATAAACTACAATAAATCAAAGTCAAAAGGGGGCCTATTATAGGGGGACCCAGAAGCCGCGAAACCGCGAAGAAATAAGCTTAAATCCGCAATTCGTCATCAAATAAATGGCTAAGCCGCTGCCGATTATTATTACTCCTGGACAAAACACTAACGGCTCCAATAGCTTGTCAATCGACATTTATCCGGTCGCTTGTTCGCTTGATCGCTTTGCTACTTTTCCTACTTCGCTTTCTAGAGCCACAGAGCCCCCTTCATAAATATTCCTTGTGAAATTCAGAATGTATGCTGCCTTTTTTCAGGCTTAAAAGCCACGGCCGCCTGTGAAATGCCGCAAACCGATGGCAATACACACCGGAAAACGCCGCCGCAACTTCTTTCTGAAGCCGCAAACCGTAGAAAAAGCTTTGCAAAATCCGTAAGCCACACTCAAAATAGGGGTCGAAGCCGTGAAGCCGCAAACCTATAATAGGCCCCCTCAAAGGCATACAAAGTATACTTTTGATACAGGAATTAAGGGATGTGATAGGAAAAATTGCATGGGATATGGCATATTCTTACTCCCCTAATGGGGCCTCATCAACCGGCTCTTATTTGTGTTCTTTTCTTTCAGGTTAGCCAATGGTATGATTTAGCAATTTTTACTGCTAGTATGGAGGTAAGATGGAATTTCATGAGCACTAAGTTTGCCTGTCAAAAGCACTTTTGTTATATTCTAGTTTGTTTTCTAATTTTAAATCTACAGGGTGGCCCAAAAAAAGGGACCCCCTTAGGTAAATAATTTCTGTATAAATTTTCTCAAGGAGGAATTTTATCAAATTTAGACCAGGTAATATTCAAGCCAAGTGCACTATCGTGTAGAAATATGTTGGTGATAAGAGCTTCCATCTCGGCGCAATGGGACATTAAATTCATGATGTCCAAAACCAGCTGTTTATATTCCATTATGCGTACTGTACTGCAATCGTGCGTGAAGGAGAATCATTATCCCAGAGTAAAATTGTCACGACCATTAATGTATGGTCAGTCATATTAGAGAAGTGTTTTGAGCAGGATTGAGGACATTTTGAATATCATTTGACTGAAAGAATGTGTTATTGATTTTTCTGTTTTGTTGCGTAAGGATTACGTAGGGGTATAAAGTTGCATATTTTGTTACAGTACGTTTTTGGATTGTAAAGTTTTAAGGTCAATTTATTCAGAGATACTAATCCATATCATCATGATATTTACATGATATATCTCACTTGAGTTGAATATCATGTAGTATTAATTTCATGAAATTCCAACTTAAGAATGAATTATTTATAAATTATTTAGTTAGGGGGTCCCTTTTTTTGGGCCATCCTGTATTAAAAGTTGATATTTTGACTTGGAGAGGGACTGGTTGAATTGCGTAAAGTTTTCAGGTAAGGGGGAAGGGGGGAATCCATTGGTGAAGGCAGTAAAGTTGAACAGGTGTATTCACTGGGATCTCAGTAGTAGGTTAACTAATCAACACCTAGACCCTGGCGGTGACGCTACCGTAGGCTGAGACTCGAAACACCACCTCCCTGAGTTTCGGACACACAAGCCAGCTGGATTAGACTACGACGCAAAAGCACCTTCCATTAATACTGTTTTAATCAGGATTATATGGCTGGATTAATCGCGAAGGAAATAGTCTTTGAATTGTACAAAATTTCATGGCTTCGATAAGAGCGGAAATTTCTTTGGACATACTTAAGAAAAACCTTTTTCGTCTGACAGTTCTCTGAATATACAATGTCACAAACAATAAGATAGAATATTTACCCAGTTACGCATCAGGTCGAACCAATCACACATCTCTTTCTGGATGGCGCATTTTGGTCCGCATGTAGGTTTATATTCCGCCTTAATTAATTGTTAATTGTTTCTGACGTTTCTGAAGTTTTGTTCCATTATATTGTATTAGGTTTTGCTTACTTGTATTATTGTTAATAATAGCAAAATTTCTTATGTATTCTGAAGCTGTGGTTAAACTAGGAGATTTGTCACACGCAACATTTGCGTGTCTCTCGCTAGAAATTTTTAAGTGCGCTATTTTATTTATTAATCGAATGTTTTAACAGGGTGACCTATCAGTACGATATATACTGTTATCATTAGGGTCCTGATAAAAAATTTCCTGGGTACCTAAACTGGGAGGCATTGAGATGAGATGTCACATGTCACACATGGCAGTGCAACATGTCTCCTTGTTAAGTAACACATTGATAGAGGATAATAAAAGTTTTGAACGAACAGTTGCGGTAAAGGAAATTTTCAAAATGGAAATTTTTCGATACAAAAACCGTATTAAGCAGTCATGATTTAGTCTATGTGCAAAGTTTTACTATCTTAACGCTTCCACTATTGATTTTATGAGCGTTAAAAGTTTACAATTAAGGGCTCAGATCGGTCGGGGTGAAAATTTCACCGCTAGCCATTTTTTGGGTAAAAGCCCTTATAGAATCGGGAACTCTGTACGCTCACAAAGCCAATTTCACTAGGGCTAGGACAGTGAAACTTGGCAGCCAAACTAAGTTTTTGTGCCGTATATGATTTTAGCAATTTTAAGTTTCCAAGTATGAATACCCGTATGAGAACATTATTTTGTGGATTTCTCCATATTTTGTTTGTGAACGATAATGATAAGTTTTAGCAAGACGTATTCCGTTGCACTTAACTCTTTTAGACGTCAAAGATGCAGGCAATTTGGTGTACTAAATATCAAATGTCATTATAAGTGGTGGCTATCATGTCTAATACGGTGTCAGAAACAGCCTTGATAAGTTCGAATATATTTCAGCTATTTGGTGTTTATTTTGCAGGTATATGGAGCAGCAGTTACAGATCAGTTAGATCGAAATAAAGGCATATTAAAAAGAAGATATTTCAGACAGGTAATTGTTTTTTTTTTACTATAAATCAAAAAGAGAAATAGGGAGAAAAAGTGCTTTTCAATTTAAATGTTGTGCGTTTCTTCCCTGCCTATATAGAGGATTTCGAGATCACTTTCCGGATGTTAGGAATATACAGGGTGGCCCAAAAA
Organism: Chrysaora quinquecirrha; assembly: GCA_014526335.1. Lineage (NCBI taxonomy): Eukaryota > Metazoa > Cnidaria > Scyphozoa > Semaeostomeae > Pelagiidae > Chrysaora > Chrysaora quinquecirrha. The sequence goes on along the minus strand of JACTAT010000164.1, from coordinate 705,319 downwards.
GGGACCCCTTTGCTAAATAATTGATAAATAATTTATTCTTAAGTTGGAATTCCATGAAATTAATACTACATGATATTCAACTCAAGTGAGATATTTCTGCACGATATCGCACTTGACTTAAATATTATCTGGTATAAATTGTATAAAATTCCTCCTTGAGAAAAATTATTTAGAAATTATTTACCTAGGGGGATCCCTTTTTGGGCCACCCTGTATATAAAAAAAAGATACAGTCTTTGCATGTTTTCATGAATACTGAGTGAAAGTGCTCAATTTTCTCTCACAAACCCTCCAATACATGTATATATTTGCCACATTTGCTATGTGCTGCAGCAATAATGAGTAAGTGCAATAAAAAGCAAAAGGGGCTTCCTCACTGTTCCTATGCAAAAGTTACACAAAATAAGCAGTGTGAATAAATTAGAAAGTCATTTCCCAAGGTTCTTATGCAAAAAATATGCAAAAAAAAATAGTGCTATGAATAATGCAAAAAAGGAAAAAATATGGCTCTCCCGCTGTTCCTATGCAAAAACTATGTAGTATGCGCACAAAAGAAACCCTTCTTCACGATTTTTATCTTCAAAATTGCGATTGTATGAGTTAAGCTTTGTTGAGTAGCTCCATCGGACTGTTGTGATAGAGCTTCTTATTTCAATACACTAATGTTCAAATCAGTGTGGTATTGACCCGGGCTCCAGGACGGTGATTTAATTGTAGGCTATTGTGGGGGAGGAGGGGTCTCTAATTCAAGGGCGTGACTCTGTCGATGGACAGCACTCATTTAAATTTTAAAAACATTGAAAAGCAAGGATATCAAACTTTAAGAAATATATTCATTCAAATAAGAAAAGCAACTGCTTATAAGCATTACGACAAAAGCTGTAAATTGCTTATACAGCATTTACTTTCTTTTCCTTTGGGGGGGGGGCATAATTAATGGAGGCACCTACTTAAACCAATGATCCATAGAGAATAGCACTGGGTGCATGAATTAGCATGCTTGTAGCATGAATTATCGTTCAAGTGAATACAATAGCCTATACAGTATCTCGCTATTTATTAGTTATGCTGACTTAGCTATTCCCTGTATCAATAGAGCCTTTATTACCAAAGTTTTGTTTTTCTTTTATATTTCTATGGTTAATTTTCTTGTAGCATTGCAAAGTGGATATTTTTGGGTTTACAAAAGATTTGAGAATTATATCTTCGGATTTATCAAGTATTTTCATAATAGATAACTCTCCTGGAGCTTACAGAGAAAATAGAAGTGAGTGAATTTCATTATAACCCACAATTTTGTCTGTAAGAATTTGTTCATTATAGCCGAATTCATTCAGAATTGTGCAGAGAGATTTCTTCTTCCCTTTTTTAAAACCATTTTATCGATTAGTTTTTTACGACGAAAATACAATCAGTTTTCAATGGCGCTCGATTGACTTCAAACAGTGAGATATGGTCTTAGATGCATTTCCGACAATTCAAAGTCTTAAACGAATCGATAATCAACCCGATCATACCGGGTATTCCAAAAAAGGAACCCGGTAAAGAAACCTTCGTACCAAAGTCACAATTTAATTTTTGAGCATCAAGTTTGGTACTCATGTTTTTGAAGAAATGAGAATTATGCTGACATCACTTTATAATGCTTTACTTCACGAATAACACTAGGAAGAAACAAAACTTTTTACACTGTATTTTTTTAATCAACGCAAACGAAAGTCAATTGGTACTTCAAAAAAGCTTAATTGGTACATTAAAATTTTTTAAACAATTTTTTCCGTCTAAATGAATCATTTTTCAAACCCTTGGTCTGAACTAATCAATGGTTGTATCAATAAACCCTTGCTGTAACTTATCCCAGTAACAGAAAATACTTACTGTATTAGACATGATAGTCACCGCTTATCATGACAAGCCTTTGATATTTAGTTGGGCAACGTTTCGGGAGAGATCCGTCTCCCATCATCGGGCAATGAGAAATGTGGTTTCTTGCCTATTTATTGCGAAGGTCGGATCGAAAGGTGTGAAATTAACCGGACCTGCGAGGAAGCTCGGAATTTTTTGGCGCTCAATTTCTAAAATTTGTGGCGCCAAAATTGCGTTCAGTGCAACTTTTGATGTTATTTAACCAGATTTCTGGGATTGAGTAAGATACTTGATTGATACAAGGAGTTGATAGAACTGAGTGAATGCTTTCTTTAACGAGTCTGTTTTTCCAGTTCTTATCTTCATCAATCACTGAAATGTTATCCCAATCCATCTTGTGTTTTTCCGTCCAACAATGATTGGCAAGATCACTTTTGTCAGTTCGCCCATGGGTCACATTCGATTTATGTCAAATACTTAATTGCGCGAAATGTGCATGAAGTTTGTGCACATGCTTTTTTTATCAATGAAATTCGTTGCTACAGCATATTTTTGTGTCTGTTCACACGAGACGCGATTCAGCAAAATATCAAATGTTCTAGCTGCCTTCCTGTCAATCACTGTATTGTTTACGCAACTTATGTTTAGACTGTCGTCTTTCTCACAATCAAAGTAACTCCGTTTTGGTAGCGGGCTAAAAAAGATTCAGTTTCAAGCGTTTACATGGGGCCGGGGCCAGATGAGCAAGGCCGGGGCCCAAGGTGAAATCAAATATGTACGGTTAGGTGAAATCAAACGAGTATTACGCAAAGACAGGTCTCATGTAAGCAGGATGCCCGAATGAATTCAAAGACTGGATCGTTTCGGAAACGTTCACGTGTAAACGCAGCCATATGAAATTCTTTTGTCAATAGATAATTGGTTTGATGCTCTTATTTTTCAGATAATGGAATTCCAATTGTATCGTGGTTTGCTGATCCTTCGGATAAAGCACTTTTAAACTTGTTACCTGTTCTTGATGCTCTACGTTTCACCTCTGACGTCAGATCTATATTAAGCAGGAACTTGCACCAGTCTCCATATTAATGCAAAATATATGCGCCATCAAAATTGTCCTATGACAGAACTCTAAATCTCCCGGTTCGATTGGCCCTGAAGTACCTCGAATATCAATAAGACCTGCACAAGAGTCCCTGGTTTCTACCTGGATATAGAGTTATGCATTTTTCGTGTAAATAGAGCAAATAACCCTTTGATGTCATTTCTTCAGTCATTAACGATAAGTTCTGGGTCGGCGCGACATTTTGCTGGAAAATGGTAGACATCTTAAGGGAATCCTCTCCACGTGCAAAGACCGGAATTGCAGTTTTTCGGGAGAGATGTAGCAGCAAATGTTGTTTCAAATTCAAGTTTAATAGAAAATAAAATGAAAGAAAGGCTTCAAGTGTCAGTTTATCTGCTCTTTGAGGCATTAAATCAAATCATTTGTTTATTTATGAGTTACATGATTTGCATGACAGTTATATGACTTGCATCTTGTTTCCAGAGTTCCTATAGATATTTTCAAAATTTACTGTCCCAGATTCCTTTTCTCTCTTTTTCTTCTATTATTCGCGAATTAGAAGTAAAATCTACTGCACTACATCTCCTAAGGCGACTGCAATCCCGATCATTGCACGCGGAGAGGATTCCCTTACTCAAGGTCCAAGCCATCTTCCAGAGAAATGTCGCGCTGTCCCAGACCTTTGAAAAGGTTTAATACAGAATAAGCCCTCGAATTATAGTCAGTGCTCGATTAGTTACCATACACCAATCTAAGAAAACAAGACAATAATTTAGTTTTCAAAAACAACTTTGCAAATGCAATGATTTCTCTTTTGACTTCGGTTCACAAAATTTTTAAATATGTCATTATCAATTGAAACAGAAGCCGCCCTTGAATTGAAGCCGCGCGAAAATTAGAATTCACCGTTTTCATTTGCCGAAAATTTATCCGCCGTTTGTATTCGAGAAAATTTAAGAGCACTAACCTGAAATACAGTCAGTGCTGCAAGTTGACTTGGATATCTCAATTCCTTTATTTCACATCACCTTACTTTTCCAACTGAATCGTTTCGATACATTGATTTCATTGCTTTTGTAATGCCATTCAGCAACTGGGACAAAGGTATTGGTAAAGGTTTTTTATATTGAGTTCTAGACTGACTGTTCATTTCATAAAAATTGTGGAGCTGAGAACAAGTTTCACGCTCATAAAAAAATCCTGAGTACAAATAGCACAGCTAAGAAATATGCATTTACTTTTGATGCTTCGGATATGAAAAAAACTCCATCTCTCGAAATCGTGAAAAATCTTATCACTGTGGCCTTCCGTCTAGCAACTGTATGAATTTACGGTTAAGACATGAGTAGCTCAGTTAGCCGCTGTTTCCGGGTATCGTTCGACTGGGACACTGTACCCGGCTATCAGCTATTCCACTCGGCTTCTTTGGTCTGTTATAGCGTAAGTAATTACTGGGGCTTTACTAGGGTAATTTGGGTTTTTGTTACCGGGAAAGTTTCTTGTCATGGCTTATTCAACTGCATAGGGCTTAACTACTAGACAGGGTATTTTGGCCTGCAATCTAAGGAAGTGCCTAACCTTTGTTTTTAAACTTGATTCCCGGTAAATCGACCACGCTGAATCGTTTAAGACCAGGAGCCAAATCGAGAAATGCTTCTATCACGTGATATACGACGTCATGATGACGTCATAAAAATATACCTTTTACCCATTTTAATTCGCTTAATAGCCATTTAGTATGAAAGAAAATGGCGAAAATAGAAAGAACACATTGAGAGCTTTCGATTGATATACATTTTGTTGCATTTCGAAGGTTAAAATATTTATGATGACGTCATCGGGACCTTTTTAGCTGGTCCTTTCATAGTGGGGATGTTGGTGAAACAATTGTGCATTTTATGTTACCAGTATCAAATTTGGCGAAAAGGGGTAGTTTGACGTGCTAAAAAAGATAGGATATGTGCCCCAACTGAGAAATGCCCCCTTGTGCTATTTTTAGACTGGGGTAATTGGTACCAGGCCTCTACATAAGCTATAACACTAGTTTTATTGCAAATTGTAATGCAAGCATCAAATTTGGCGAAAACAGGCAGTTTGACATGCTAAAAAGATAGGATATGTGCCCCAACTGAGAAATGCCCCCTTGTGCTATTTTTAGACTGGGGTAATTGGTACCAGGCCTCTACATAAGCTATAACACTAGTTTTATTGCAAATTGTAATACAAGCATCAAATTTGGCGAAAACAGGCAGTTTGACATGCTAAAAAAGATAGGATATGTGCCCCAACTGAGAAATGCCCCCTTGTGCTATTTTTAGACTGGGGTAATTGGTACCAGGCCTCTACATAAGCTATAACACTAGTTTTATTGCAAATTGTAATGCAAGCATCAAATTTGGTGAAAACAGGCAGTTTGACATGCTAAAAAAGATAGGATATGTGCCCCAACTGAGAAATGCCCCCTTGTGCTATTTTTAGACTGGGGTAATTGGTACCAGGCCTCTACATAAGCTATAACACTAGTTTTATTGCAAATTGTAATACAAGCATCAAATTTGGTGAAAACAGGCAGTTTGACACGTTAAAAAAGATGGGATATGAACCCCAATCGAGAAGTGTCCCCTTGTGCTATTTTAAGACTGGGGTATTTCTAGACTGGGGTAATAGATACCAAACGTCTACTTAAGCTATAGCAATAGGGGTAGTTTGAGACACTGAAAAGATAGGATACGGAGCCCAAGTGAAAAATGCCCGCTTGTGCATTTTTGAGGCAGCGATTATGGTAACAGAAAAGAAACCTCTACGTATGCTATGAAATGTCGCTTTTTGATGATTCGAAGCAGCATTCCTTGGAATAAACCAGGCAGGAACACCGCGATGCAAGAAACGATAAAGTGTTTTGAGGTTTGTTAATTTTATGTTATATTCGAAGGCAAGCAAGGCTTCTTCAGAGTATTCGTTGGTGCCTGCTTGTTGCATTACCGTGATGACTTTTTGTCTTTTTGTAGCGCTATTCTGAGGCTTATTTTTGGTTTCCCGTCCTCCTTAACGAAATACCGAAGTATTTGAACGGTGAGATCTGCTTCGGCTGCACGCGGTTCACATCGATCTTGCCCTTGCGAACTTTTTTATGATTTTTAAGACCATCATCTCGGTCATCAGTGCTAAGTGCCACCCCAGCAGCATCATTCTCCTTGACGTAACAACCTACTACCTACTGTAACGTCTGTGTCATCAGCGTATTTGATGTTCATGATGCAATCACCATCGACGTTAACTCCGTTGAGAACTGCAAAAGGCAGGCCGTAGGATGTGTTCACTGTAGATATTGTAGTAGTCTGGCGATTGTACGCAGCCTTGCCTCACTCCCCATCTGATGCCAACCTAGTCGCTGACGTCTCTACCATGTGGAATCACTGCCGTTTGATTCTTATACAGGGGCTGGATAATGCGAAGCTTTTCCTTGATAATATCGAAGGCGGACAGCAAGAACACGCGATTGCTCTTGGTTTCTATGGAATAGCGATAAATATCGGAAGAATCTCACTTTCCACAAAATTAAGGCATTTTTTATGAAAACAGTAATGATGATCAATATCTTGTCTTTTTCAGCGTATCAAACAACCCTTATTCCCTAAGTTAGATTTCTGTATTACACTTTATAACAAAATTACCGTTATAGCTCATGTAGAGGTCTGGTACGGTATAAAAATATATCTGGTCAGTCTAAAAATAGCACAAGGGGGCACTTCTCGATTGGGGTTCATATCCCATCTTGTTTAACGTGTCAAACTGCCTGTTTTCACCAAATTTGATGCTTTTATTACAATTTGCAATAAAACTAGTGTTATAGCTTATGTAGAGGCCTGCTACCAATTACCCTAGTATAAAAATAGCACAAGGGGCATTTCTCAGTTGGGGCAAACTGCCTGTTTTCGCCAAATCTTGCATTACAATTTGCAATAAAACTAGTGTTATAGCTTATGTAGAGGCCTGGTACCAATTACCCCAGTCTAAAAATAGCACAAGGGGACACATGTTGGGGCACATATCCTATCTTTTTAGCACGTCAAACTTTTTTCGCCAAATTTGATGCTTGCATTACAATTTGCAATAAAGCTAGTGTTATAGCTTATGTAGAGGCCTGGTACCAATTACCCCAGTCTAAAAATAGCACAAGGGGGCATTTCTCAGTTGGGGCACATATCCTATCTTTTTTAGCATGTCAAACTGCCTGTTTTCGCCAAATTTGATGCTTGCATTACAATTTGCAATAAAACTAGTGTTATAGCTTATGTAGAGGCCTGGTACCAATTACCCCAGTCTAAAAATAGCACAAGGGGGCATTTCTCAGTTGGGGCACATATCCTATCTTTTTTAGCACGTCAAACTACCCCTTTTCGCCAAATTTGATACTGGTAACATAAAATGCACAATTGTTTCACCAACATCCCCACTATGAAAGGACCAGCTCAAAAAGGTCCCGATGACGTCATCATAAATATTTTAACCTTCGAAATGCAACAAAATGTATATCAATCGAAAGCTCTCAATGTGTTCTATCTATTTTTGCCATTTTCTTTCATATTAAATGGCTATTAAGCGAATTAAAATGGGTTAAAGGTATATTTTTATGACGTCATCATGACGTCGTATATCACGTGATAGAAGCATTTCTCGATTTGGCTCCTGGTCTTAAACGATTCAGCGTGGTCGATTTACCGGGAATCAAGTTTAAAAACAAAGGTTAGGCACTTCCTTAGATTGCAGGCCAAAATACCCTGTCTATAATGGTGTGAGATGGGAGGTAACGCTCTGACCCCGGGGTGGGGGGTACTTCATTGTTCAAATGGATAGACTTGCCACCCAGTTTTTCCAAACCCACCCGTGTCTACCGATAAATTCTATTTCCATGGTACCCATGTATTGAAAAAACAATGAAATTGTTTACCCATTTGTACCAATAGCTCACATGTTTGAACCCAATTTAACGCCTGAGGCAACAACTCTAAATGCGTCGAAAAGTCATCTGCGCTGAAAACTAAAACGCACTTTTTTTATCAGGCTTTTCAAGACAATGCAACTCTAAAAGTTGTTATGTACATATTTCACTACCCATGTCTAGAGATTCTTCACGAAAGTTACCCATTTGGGTGGCACGTCTAGTATAACAAACAATGGAAGGACCCCCCCCCCGGGAGCTCTGAGACTGGTAAAAGCACTGGTAACAGTGTTGCCGCGGAGGAAATAAAGGTGGGAGGCATTTCTGTTGAGTTTGCAAACCAACCTCGCTCAGAATCTTTCTTTTGGTTGTTGTAAAAATGGCGGATGACGCAGATGAAGATAGGAATGAAAGTTACGTGTCTAATAGGCACAGACACATCAGGAAAAACGACCAAGAACCAGAAGAAGGAAAATGGAGTGAACGATGCATTGGATTCTGGCAAAAAGATGTCGGTAATGATTCGAAAGGACAGCAAATTTGTACAGGAATAAACATCATACGCATCAACAAGGTTCCTTTTCCGTTTTTCCTTTCCTACACTATAGTCGACATAACATCCTTCCTAAAACCCACAGAAAAGGGAGGGTTTAAATAGTTGTACACTGATTCCTATGACATTATTCTCATAGAAGCTCCAGGGTTGGGAATTCCATTTGGGGCTTTGACACAAAAAGGCACAATGCAATTCTGATAGAGATTTGATTACTGGTTTTTTATGTCATAGTTGTTGCTATGATGTGTAGGGTAGTCGTGAAGCTTGATTTGTTTAGAATTTGCCCCTGCAAGGTGTAGCCATCAAATGAAGCATAGTAACCCCCTGCAAACCCTATACCTATACCACATCAAACCAGACACCCATCCCTGTAAGTGACCAGACTGCATTTCTTTGTTTTTTTGCGGGGAAATTTGCATTGGTGAGAACAATAGGGAAACAATAGGCCCTATTGTTTCTTTCCACAATAAGCATTACCCCTTCCCTATGCTGGGTACCAACCACATAAGTGCATTCCACAATGGTTCATTGGTAGCATGGACTCTAGATCTTTTATTATATCTACTTATAACTCTTCAATTTTTTCTTTAGAAACCACATGACTCAAAAATGAATCTGACTCAGACAAGAGGAATTGAAATTATCATAGAGGAAAAAGGTATTAGTGGAATAACAGATCTATATGGAAAGGGCAAGATGTGTACAACGGGAAAAGCCTGTTTGTTATCAATACACCATTTTGACAAATAGCTGCTATTATTGATGTTAGGTGCTTAAGGGTTGGTTGCTGCATCAGTATTTTGGAATCTGTCCACATCAAAACCAAAAGGCCAGTTCTCTGTAGACAGGCAGAGTTCGTTTGGACTCTATAACTAATTCTATCAGTTATCCAACTTTAATATGTGAGCGAATTGCTGCCCAAAGTACAATGCCAATTCAGCTTCACTTTTCTGATTTGTGCAAATCAATCCCCGTCTGGGTATTGATTTCACCTTAGTCACATGTTTCTGTCTGTTTCTTAAGTTAATACTCTGAGGAGTGTCAGACCCAAAAGATTTTAAGTGTGTCCAGAGATGTCCAGAAATGTTCCCACTTTCTCTCACAATTTTGAAATTTTGTACTACCCAAAGACTATTCAAACACATCATAGCAGTTTGACGTAGCATTGCACATGTGTAAGGAATGACATGATACTGTATTGCATATCAACAAGTTTGAAAATTGTGTTCTTTTCATAGCATTGAAAAATGATTCAAAGGGAGATGAAGATATTGGAACAGATGGAATGATTGGGTGAGAAATGTTTTTCTCGTTGAATTTGTCTATAGTATTTTAATGAACAGCTTGTGACACAATAACAGGAACAGGTATGCTTAAGCCCCTGCTCTTGCCAATCAAACTTTAGGACTCATTGGCTCATTGAATAACAATGCATTTCTATGGCCTTGGTCAATCAAGTTATCTGTTTTGCTTGCTTCTGTTCTGTAAGCTTCTTCTGTTTATCGTGAATAAAGTTTTTGAAAACCAGTATTTTGATAAAGGAATTATGTTAAGTTCAGTAATCAAACTTTTTTAGCAATCCCAACATTTTAGTAACACTTTCTTAACAATAAGTAACAATATTGTGGTTTTTAGTACCCTTGACACCTTAAACAACTGTTCTATTAATTTAAAGCAACCACATTTTTAAATGTCCTTGAATGTATCATCATGGTCCGCTGGTCACAGATTTCAGGTTCAGGTTCAGGTTCAGGTTCATTATTTTAATTCCACAATAATACCTCGAATAATACAATGCTACACTACTTGAAACTTGAAATTGATTTGAAACTCAGTCAAGGCAAATATAGACTCCCAAGCCTTAGAAAAATCAACAATTTAATACATTCTTAGGTTTGCGAAACTTAAACCACTTTCTTATTAAAAACATGTTCAATGTGGTTTGTCTCTGAGACAGTCTGGTTTAACAATGCTTTTGTGATTAAGTTGACAATTTAGGCGGCCAGGTAAAAAACTAGGACCTTTTGGACTTCTTGGACCAAATTTTTCTCTCTATCTTACTTTTCGAATTTCTCCTATTCTCAATTCGAAAAGTCGGATATGTCAGACTTTTTGTCTAGACTCTTTTTTGCTTCTAAATTTTAGATATCAGGCACCAAAAATGAAGAATCCAAATAAAGATCAACAAATACAAGAACAGCCATCGCTTACTGACAATATGGCAGCAAATTTTAAAGAGAAATTGCAAAATATTAACAACAGATTTGACAAATATTCAAAGGATCCATCTTCTGCAGTTGGTATGTAATTTAACAGATCATCCTTGTTGATGTTGAGAAAGAAAAGGTCTAAAGTCGTTTTCTTATTTATTTTTTCTTGAAATTATGGACATCTAACTAACTAATGAACTGACTGCCTAGGAAATGGGAAACTAAAGAACTAGCTAACTATGCCATTAAACCAGCCTGCTAACAAATTTAGGGGGCACCATCGAAATAACTGACTAACAAACGTGCTATTAGAATGACTAGCTAGCATGCAAACTAATTAACCAGATTACTAGCTTACTCACTTACTCGCTAAGGTGCTATCCAACTAACTAACTAATTAACTTATTATCTAACTAACTAACTAACTATCTAACTAACTAACTAACTAACTAACTAACTAACTAAATAACTAACTAGCTAATCAACTAAGCAAGTAACCGACTAATGAACTAATTAACTAACTAACTAACTATCTAATTTGCTAACTAGCTAACTAACTAACCAACTAACTAACTAACTAACCAACTAACTAACTAACTAACTAACTAACTAACTAACTAACTAAATAACTAACTAACTAACTAACTAACTAACCAAATAACCAACACCAACCAACCAACCAACCAACCAACTAACCAAATAACTAACCAACTAACCAACCAACCAACTAACCATCTAACCAACTAACTAACTAACTAACTAACTAACTAAATAACCAACTAGCTAATCAACCAAGCAAGTAACCGACCAATGAACCAATTAACCAACTAACTAACTATCTAATTTGCTAACTAGCCAACTAACCAACCAACCAACCAACCAACCAACCAACCAACCAACCAACCAACTAACTAACTAACCAACTAGCAAACTAACTAACCAACTAACTAACTAACCAACTAACTAACTAACTAACCAAATAACCAACTAACTAACTAACCAACCAACCAACTAACCAACTAAATAACTAACTAACTAACTAACTAACTAACTAACTAACTAACTAACTAACTAACTAACTAACTAACTAACTAACTAACTATCTTACCAACTCACTCACTAACCAACTAACTAACTAACCAGCCATCTAACCAGCCTACTAAATAACTATCTACGTATCCAATCAACTAACTGAAGAACCAACTAACTACTTAACTAACCAACATAACCAAATCTCTAACTAACTTAATAATTAATAAACATCGACAGCTCTGTACATCAAGTTCTTCATATAACTAGAGTCTCTGCGACTCAAAATTCCTGATTTTTTGGTCAAACCCTAAACAGCGACGCCCCTTAATTAGAAATATCATAATTGGAGTTTCCCATATTCAATGGAATTTCTTTGCTTTGTTTCAACATCAACTTGTCCTAGAGACGTGATCATAGGATCACTGGTAAGACCCTTATGGTTTTTCTGCGAAGAATTATGTTATTCTAATTACGACTGCATGGTTGAATATTCGAATTGAGTAAGTATCATTACTTTTCATTTTAGAACTGGTAGATGAATTCAAAGAAACAGCAGGAAGACAGATAGAGACTGGGAAAAGATTGCTAAGTTACTTAAAGCCATCAGAAAAATTAACTCAGGTACGTTAAATTTATATTTCCGTATTAAAGAAGTATTTTACCCCTTAAAACTCGCTTATGCTACGCTGTTTTAAGAAAACGTAGCAAAAATGAGAGAAAAAGGTCAGGCCTGCTCCGTTTGTCATGGCTTGTTTTTTGAAATTGCAACTGAAAATTGTTTACTGTAAGGGGGTATCGTTTTGGGTCAATGTGATTCTGCTAAAAATCACAGGTTCTTTACTAAATCTCACTTCTTTTCTATAAAAAAAACGAACAGATAAAAATGCATGGAACTGCAAATATGTTCTTTCATATAGAAATTCTAAAAATTGGAATTGAAAGGTAGATTTACTGTCTTCTCATTTGAAAATAGTTCGGCCCTGTGTGCATCAGCCCATAACCAAAGCCCCTTACGCCACAAAGGCCGATAGTTTGATTTTCTGAGAACCAAATAATTTTTAGAGTTATAGAAGGAGGTGTAAATGACAACAAGTAGAAAATACAAAGTTCGGCTTACCTGTATAGCAGAGGAAAGGATGGAGACATACGTTTTTTGAAGGAACTTTCGTTATTTGGGCAAAGTTGGTTGAATGAATCACAGCTTTTAGGAGTTCATAACATTGCCTTACGTCAGAATCACCATAAACTGACTTTGGTTCAACTTGCAATAACCAACATCGAATAAATGAATGGATGAACATTTAGCGACAATAGCAATACGAGAAGAGCATTTATAATAACCCCTTCACTCTTTTGATTTAACTACTCACAGAGGTTTAGATAAATTCACTTAAATAAACCAGCACCTTTGATCCATGAAACGTCAGTGATCTCTTTCAACAAAGGCAATAACCAGCCCTCAACGTATGCAACAAAAAAACTATGCTGCGTCAGAAACATCCCATGGAGAAACGTTTTCTGTAAAGCAGGATATTTCGAAATGAAGAAGACTAAGTGTTGTGAACGTAAAAAAAGAAGGATAACTTTTGATGTGCAACTTTGAAGCAGAACGACGCCAAAGTTTAGATACCAAATAAAAAATGGCTATGGTTGTCAATATTGTTATACAATGCCAGAACATAACCTACATAACGCCTAGAGATCTTGCTATGGTTGTTAGTATGTTGCTCTTCGATTCTAGAATAGTCTGGAGAGACTAAACAATTTCTGCATGATATCAGCAAATTTTCTCACGTTTACAAATAAGAAACGAAGAGAGCACCGTTCCTGGAACCTAGCATCGACAATATGATAGAGAGTAGTATGGAAGAACTAGGAAAAAATTTTGAATTTGAAATGGCACATCAGAAACAGTTATTTCTACAAAAAGAACAAATTCAACGCCATGAAGTCGGATATTAAAATAAAGAACATTTGACCTTGTACGGTCACAGATGATTAAGCATTGGAAGAAGCCAAAAATCATGTAAGAAAATAATCATTAGAATACTGAGAGTGAAAGCACGTAAACAGTAAAGTAAATTGACACATTTGGAGACTTAAAATGGATGATGAAATAAATTTTTTTACGAAGGAAACATAATTGCTGGCGAAGACTAGGGAATGACAAACAAGCAATGTCTGTTCATACTGGTGGAGAAGACATTTTTTATAGAACGTGAAAATATAAACGGCTCATACCTACTGGAACAAATGGGCATGCTACTCGGGTAAGCTATAGGGACAGATGCCAAAGAAGTGACAATTTAAAAAAATGTTCTAAATCGAGGAGGAAACTCTTAACATATAAAACAATGCAAGAATCGAAGAAGACTACAAAAGCGTTTTAGATAGGCTTTTCATTCTCACCCATGTGTTACCAATCGTCTCTTCAATTTCGTCCCTCCACCTTCTCTTCGGTCTTCCTCTCATTCTTGTTCTTTCTGTTGGAGTCCATTCGTTTGTTTTTTGGCCCAACTGCCGTCACCCTCGACTGGCTTTCATGTCTCTTACGGTCTCAATGACGTCTTTAACTTTCGTTCTTTTCGCGTATTATTTTATTTCATTTCTGATCTTGTCCTGTCTTGGACACCTATACACTGCAAGTAATCACCAAGAGAACAATACAGATCGAACTAAAATTGATTCGTTATCAAAAATAACCAATAGAGATAGTAATTTCTTTATTTAATAAGAAATAATTTATTGCTCTCTCTATGAAATAACCATGGATCTGCTAACAGGAAAAGGCCCTGGTACATGTATTCTATGCTTATTATCCTTGATTTGATGGACATTCAAGTTCAAAGCAGGAGAACACTTCCATTTATTTGTTATATTTTTGCGAGTCGAAGTTTGAGCCTTCGACCAGTTCAATTGTTTTTGTAGATGAATACGTTCATGCAACATCATTTTAAAGATATTCTTAATTGGTTTGGTGACAAAGATGAAAATGGCTAAAATAACTGTACCAAAATGTCTGTAATTTAAATTCTGTAGTATCCAATAATTGTAAATTTGAAAAAGTATTATGCGCACTGTATGATAGTTCATTGTGTACTTGTTTGAAATTGCTGGTTCAGTATGGTTTGAATGATATCAATGAATATTGATGTCATATCAGAGCAATAATTCATGCAGTAATGCAGTAGCATGTTGCCGAGACCTATTTTCACTTAATTGGATTTAGACTGTTAGTTCCAGCTTTTTCAGCTAATTGGGGCCCCTGGTTTAACGTCTCTTCCGAAGGATGGCGGAGTGAGTTGGTTTGTTATCCATCCATAAAGTCACCCATCCAGGTTGTGACCTCACACGGCCAAGCTGGACTTTAGTTGCCTAATTTAAACTGCCGCTTGGTCACTCACTCCGAAAGGGATTTGAACTCCGCCCTGCGATGTGCGTGATGCTGCGCCATGGTCCTGATCCATTTTCAATTTAGCTTTTCTCGTCATGTGGGGATAGGGTTCTTCATTTTATGTCTTTATTTATGAAAACTTGGGTAAATAAAGATATGTTCTGACAGTTAAGTCATAATTGGTACAAGACCTTCCAGTATTGACCAAATATATATAACCCGAAAGCCTTCACGTCTTCTCCCGGGCAGGGGGGTACTTAATGTATTTTGGGTACTGGGGACGTGCCGCCCGAAAGGGGATCGTTTATATTGGCATTGATTTCTCGATAATCATTACAAACTTTTTAGAAACGGTCTTATTTTCCATTGCTTTCACTTTTCTTGCTGAAGTTTGATCCAAAATGACATATTATAGTACATTTAAGCATATATAGCAGTGTTCGAGTTAATATTTTTGCATAATTTTGGGTATACATTTTCAGGGATTTGGTATAAATATGGGGATTCTTGGGTGGCACGTCCCTATCCGAAATTAAGTCAAGTGACCCCTTGGGCATCTTCTAAACATTATTTCAAATGAGACATAAAATCAAAAAATGAAACAATGTTAAAACAGCACAGATTTTGATAGCTAAAACACACAAATACACTCTAATCATAACTACAAAATAGTAATCAATTTTACCATATATGCATGCATGTTATATTTAAATTATTACCTTGTCAGCAAACTTAACTACTTCAAATTTCACTGTAATGACCCACAGTTGTATTCACAAAGAAATCCCAAGACAAAATTTATTCCTAAGAAAGTCTAAGGTCTAAAGTTTGAATTTTTGGTTTCAGGTAAACATACAGGTATTAAAATCTCTGAAGCAAGCTAATAAATATATCACAAAAGGAAAATAAGCAAAAGTCGTTAGAATTCAGCGAAGCAAGAATGAAAATAGTTCAATAATTTTTTTTTGGAAGTTCTTAGTGTCTATGCAGTGGCAGTCTCCTTTGATCTGTCTAGCACCATCAATTTCTTTATCTCACCAATTGCTTTGCCCGGATTCAAGTTCTACAAAAAAGAAATATTTAAGCTTAGGGTATTCATCTATTCAAATCCACAATTCTTATACAGGGTGGCCCAATAAAAAGGGACCCCCTAGCTAAATGATTTATAAATAATTTATTCTTAAGAAGGAATTCTATGAAATTAATACTACATGATATTCAACTCAAGTGAGATATTTCATGCAAATATCATAATGATATGGGTTAGCATCTCTGAATAATTTGACTTTAAAACTTGACAACCCAAAAACGGACAGTAACAAAGTATGCAACTGTTTATCCTTACACAACAAAACAGAAAAATCAATAACTAATTTTTTCAGTCAAGTGATGTGTTCAATATGTCCTCAGTCCTGCTCAATACACTTCTCTAATATGACTGACCATGCATTAATGGCCATTACAATTTTGCACTGGGTTAATGATTCTCTTTCACGCATGATTGCAGTACGCCTGATGTAATGTAAACAGCAGATTTTGGGACATCATAAATTTAATGTCTAATTGCGCCAAGATGGAAGCTCATATCACCATGATTATTCTACACAATATCGCACCTGACTTGAATATTACCTTGTATAAATTTTATAAAATTCCTCCTTGAGAAAAATTATTCAGAAGTTATTTGCCTAAGGGGGTCCTTTTTTTTTGGGCCACCCTGTATATTCTTAGTTCAGTCCGCATACGTAATTCAAAGAATGCAGCTCATTGAGTGTCTTGGTGTAGTAAAATTTGTAGCATATCCTGCGAAAACAAGCCCTTTTATACCTTTTTAGGGCACTAGGAAACCAAATAAAGGAAAGGATTATATTAGAAGGAAGGATAAAATCCAGTTTGTTTATAGTATTTTTTCTGTTTTGCATAAATTACACGTTTCAAGGGGGCAGAATACGACTTCATACAAATGCTGATTTCCAGGGGGGGAATGCTGATTTCATACAAAGCAGTCAAAATCTAGTCTAGGTGCAAACTTTTTCTATCTCAGCTAATGATTGTAGATTAATGATTGTAGAAAGATCAATTTTATTTGGACTTGGGCATGTCAGGTTGAAAAGTTTCACCCCTAGTAGCTTTTCATGATCAAAGTTCTTATAGAATCAAGAACTTTGTATGCTCATCAAATCTATAATACAAGCGCTAGAGCAAGAAAATATTTCACCCAGACAAAGTTTTGGATGCTTTATAGATTTTAGCATAAAAAACTTGAGATCTTGAAATTCCAGTGGCCTTCATGGAAAAGGTCTATTTGCAGGATTATAGGACTCACGGTGACTGATTGTATTTCGAACGTTTTGCGATCATCAAATGTGAAAACAATTAAAAAATCCGAAAGTACAATTGCTGTTTTAAATTGAAGGTTGTGATTACCTTTGGGCAAGTCTTGGTGCAGTTCATGATGGTATGACATCTGTAAACCGACATCTCATCATCCATTTTTGCTAACCTTTCCTCAAGGTAGTCATCCTGTAAACAAAATAGAAAAAATACTGATCTAGCATTCATAACCTGGCAAAATTTGAAAACAGTACCATATTGTTTCAGATAAGTTTCCCGTTTACAAAAACAGAATGGAATTGCAGCATTTTAAAATCTGTGTCTGTGGTGAAAATTTGCAGAAAGAGATTGAAAAGGAAAATATCCAAAGTTCCTTATATTGTACAAAATTTAATTCAAAATTGTACAAAATTCCTTCACCAAAGTTGTACAAAAATTCGTTTCAATGTTTTCGAAAGAAGAAATTAGATCATTTCAGGCTGTGTGAACAAACTAATTTATCTAATTCTTCTAGTTAATTTAACCACAAATAAATTTTATTTTTTTGTTTCCAATTTGTACCAAAGCCACACAAATATTTTTGAGGAGGTCCCTAATATAAATCTAAAATTTGACCAAAAATTGAAATGTACAGAGATAAAATAAGATAACCAAGATATTCATGCATTTATCCTTCAGCAAAACAAGGAAGTAAAGCAAAAACTATCTATTTCATGTTGTTTAAGTTTATGTTTATTTAACCCTAACCCTATTCCTAGACCTAACCCTAACCCGAACCCGAACCTTAACCTCAACCCTAACCCTAACCCTAATCCTAACCATAACCCTAACCATAACCCTAACCCTAACCCTAACCTAAACCTAACCCTGACCCAAACCATAACCATAACCCTAACCCTCATCCTAGCCCAAACCCTAACCTTAACCCCAACCCAGCCTTCACCCTAACCCTAACAATAACCCTAACCCTAATCCTAACCCTAACCCTAAACCTAACCCAACCACTAACACTAAACCTAACCCTAACCCTAACACTAACCCTAATCCTAAACCTAACCCAACCACTAACACTAAACCTAACCCTAACCCTAACCCTAAACCTAACCCTAACCCTAACCCTAAACCTAACCCAATCACTAACACTAAACCTAACCCTAACCCTAATCCTAACCCTAACCCTAACCTAACTTTGCTAAGGAGCAGTCTGTGCAAGGCTTAACAATACACTGATAAAAGATTATAAAAAAAGTAATTTCAGTTTATTTTGCATAGACTGGTGAAATCTTTGTATTTAAAAGAATCATCAATGAACATATTACTAACAAAATAATAAAAAAACTTACCCTGCTATCAACCATCCATCTATAAGCTTGCATCAGTGCAGCCGGGCCAAGGTATTTATCACCATTCCACCAATAACTAGGGCATGATGTGCTACAGCAGGCACACAAGATACATTCATACAGACCATCCTAAGGAGAGAGTTCTTCCTTGTCAATCGTACAAGACATTAATTATATACAACGTGTGTCAAATTAAAGACTGTTTGGACTGGCTTGCACTGTATAGTTAACTTAATGCTGACAAGGAATTATTGTTCTCATAGATTTTTGAAAAGTATTTTCCAACTGAGAAGACTTGGCAGTTTTCAACATAATTTTCAACATATCTTACTATACAAGAAGACCATTGACCAAAGACACACTTTATCCTCACAATGTGTCTAAAGTTGTTGACAATCATTTCCAAACTTACCAATTTCTCTCTATCAGCCACAGATTGATAGTTTTCTTTTCCTGTAGTATTTTCAGTTTTCTTCTTCAGGTAAGGCTCAATTGCTGCATATTGCTCGTAGAAGTTTGTCATGTCCTACACATGAGAAAAAACCATGCTAATTGATGTTGTAAACTCTAGCCACTGTAAAAATTGCAAACATTACAGCTACAGCCAACATTTCAACCATGACATCCTGAGAATGTTCATCATTTGTTGGCTCATCGAGCAAGGAGCTACGCCAAAACAAGAGGCAACTATGAAATGCTGTCTGATTTTTGCTGGGGCTTACAGCCACGGCTACATAGATGTGCGACTTTTTGCTTGAAATGGCGACAGAACAATTTCAAAAATTGTCACAGCGACCGGAAAACTAAGAGTCGCACATGTAGCCAGGGATAGATTTTGGAACAAAATGTTCTGGGACCTTAGGAAATACGGTCGCAGAACATTGATCTGGTTGAACTCTTTGCAACATATATTGCTTGTTGCCAATAAGGTTGCAGCGTGTAGCCGGTTTTTCTGCATTGGCGACACAACATATTTAACAGCACCCATTCTTCTTGTAATGCGAGTTAATTGTTGCAGAACTTGGGTGGCAGCATTTTTGTTGCAGCATGTAGCCAACTCAGGATTTTTCATGACAGGACATTTAAGGTGGGTTGCGTCCCCATTGCAAGCAAAAAGCCTTACATGTAGCCGTGGCTTAACTAAGTAAAAAATTGTAAACAAAGAAAAAATTTGAAGAGCAAAATTACACAGCTGAAGATCCACGAAAACAAATAAATAACTTACAGGCACAAGGTCTTTGACAACATACATATGCGGCAAAGGATAAATTTTGGTCTTTGGCTTTTCGTCAATTTTACTGCAGACAAAATTTTAAAACATGTTGTGAGGAAGAAGTTTTAAACAGGAAATTTTGAAGACAAACTTGCAATATAATAAATAATTAATAGATTGTTTGGTCCTGGCTAACAAACAAACATTGTTGGTCAAACATTTTACATTTTATTCTCAGACACAATTCTTGTCCAATTACAAAACATTGACACACAGCATTTTATGTCTTCTAAATTCTGCTTGTCAAGTAATGTTTTTTTATACAAAAGTCTCATACAAAATTCTCTCTTATTTAATCCAGCAATAGGATCAATTTTTTATCTAGAAATTAAAGTTGGAATTATTTAGATCAAATTAATTGACTTAAATTAAGAAGCATGTAATTAGTAGCTTAGTTTGAACATCATCTCATTGTCCATATAGTTTTTATATAAAGTTATAAGCGTTTTTAAAAATTTTGATGCATGCTTCTCTCTGCAAGTCACCTGAAGATTGCCATCATTTTACACCTTTTTTGGGAAAATATTCTGTGTTTCTTAGTGTGGAATGGGGAAGATGAGGAAGGGAGGTGCTTAATGCATATCGTAAAGCTCTCAGGTTTTAAACTTTTAATTGACTATAGCGGTTATGTCAAATATTGTTAAGAATGCTTCAACTTTTCAGTGTAACTACATCTAAATAATGTTTTAAATTGATGGTTGCAACTCTTATTTTAACTTAATTTACCAGGAGATTTGTTTTTGTTTTTTTCTGCTCATTTTGAGGGAAAGAAAAAAACTCAAATCCTGAGAAGTGAAACTTCAAAATTCGTCCATACACTGTTCCTAGACACAAAATGGGCTGCAGCACGACACTTATTAAATTATATTTGTAAAGTACTACACTTATTTTGCTGTTGCACTTAATCAAATAGCGGTGCTTAATCGACCTCTTCTGAAAATATTTGGTTTCCAGGTTGAAATAAATAAATGCAGGTTACGTATAAGGCAAATAACTAAACCATAAGCACCTACCATATGCAAGCCAGAGTATTCAGACCATTTATGTTCATTGAACATGAACCACAGATACCTAAAATGTGCAATATCATTTTATCAATATTCTATCTACAGTACCTAATTTAACACTTAATTGCACCTGATCAAGATTCTGCATGCTATGTACTGAACGTGTCATTACCTTCACGGCATGATTTCCTAAAGGTTAATGTAGGATCGATTTCACTCTTTATCTTGATAAGTGCATCCAAAACCATAGGGCCACAACTAAAAAATAAAAAAGTACTCAGATAATTAAAATTGAGGTTGTTTGGTCACACAGGTCTTTTTAAGGTGCTGTGGAATCATCATGGTCTTATCAAGGAGGCACATGGTGTCAGATGCTGAGTGGTAGTGTCACAGCAAGGGTTGAGGTCTTGATTAGTTAACCTACTACTGAGATCCTAGCAATTAGTGCTTACTACACCACTTCACCTTCACCTTTGTTTTCATAAAATGGCTGCAGGATCAATATTGGGGTCATATTTACAAAATTCTTGCTGTCTTAAGCAGAGGTGTTAAATCCTGCGGGAAAGACAGGGCGCTATGTAACTAGAGGAGGGATAAATATATTCTGATTTCTCAGCATAGAGAGTCAACCAGAAGGCTCACTGAAGCCATTTTCTGTCTTGGACACAAAGAAGGTTAAGTTGGGAGCTTTGGGGTCTTTCTGCCCCATAAGTAAAAATAACAATGTTTGGTTAGCTCTGGGTTGTTTTAGGTGGTTCAGCATTTTAGTAAGTACGGAATTCCAATACTGCTTCCCAATGCAAAGTTCTGTGCAGATTTGTCAATTGAATTTAGCTATGCAGTAACTGAAGCATGTGTGTAGGCACATGTTATATTACAAGGCCTGTGCAACAAAAAACAATTTTTCCTCTAACCTATTCAAGTCAACTTCAAAGTCTTGCAATCTTGGCTTGTCTCCAGGCTTTTCTGGATCCTGTCAATTCAAAATTTTAGCTCAGATTTTCATTCAACTTTTTAAATTCTTGGTTGATTGTACATAAAGTACTCAAAGTTTGAAGTTTCCAAAGCATGATGTAATTATGGTGTTCTTTATATTAGGTTCAATTAAATGTGGTTATAAGGTAACTGAAACGTACCCATCTATATATTGAGAAGGTTTTCATTCTTGGAGCCACTGCTTTAGCAGCTGTCTGCATTTCTCTCTTTATTACCTAAAAGTCAAATTGATTTTCGATTGTACTTTTTATTCTGTATCATATACACTCTGTTCTGTCCAGTGTGATGAAATTGTAAAACAGGCCTTATTATGAATGGATATATGGATAAAAATAGATTTTAAGAAACCAGGATACAACCTAATTACATATTTAAAAATGATAGGAATATAAAAGAAGAACAGAAGTATAATTTTAAAAGCAAAACACTAAGAAGATTGATGTTTTCTAAATTTCTCAAGAATTAGGATGGTCAACATCTTTGGGAAGATGGACAACCCCAGTTTTTTTTAGACACTGAACTCATTTCTGCAGATAAAATCCACCGGAATGGGAGTATTTTTGTTGCATGCCCAATTCGTCCATTTCAGTCCTGATATCGGGAGATAATCACCCAATGGTCCATTTCTTCAACTCCTCAACTGGGGGATTATATAACCTAATTGGCAGAGGATCTTGTTATTAGGGAAGTGCACCTTGCTTCTAGATTAAAGAGATATGTCTGTTTCTGTTTTGCTTTTTTCCTTTCTTTATTCCTTCCTTCAAATTTATTTAAAGATTTTTGTCAAAAGGAAAAGCTCCATGAACCAAACAAACTTTTGATCTCTGTTGGCTGTCCCAGACTGGGTTGAAGAAAACCAAATATAACTATTATACAATTAAGAACAAATACCATATTTCTCTTGCTTGTGAAATTTTTTAGATTATCTACATAGTGTTGAAAACTACTTGGCTAATCGAAGATAGCACATTACTCAGCATTATTGAATTTGAATCGTTGATGTCCTTGTTACATAACTCCCAGAAGAGCCAAATATTGGCTAGGCCCAACTTCCTTTCAAGTTTGCTTTCAAAATATTCTGCTTTCAGTGCCAATTAGAAGTTCAGTCGGTTCAAAATACAGAATTTAGGATACCCTCTTTATTTTTGATACCCTCTTTATCTTAATCGATCATATTTAGCTTACCTGAGCAGCACGTAGCTGCTTGAGCCCAGATATTCCTGCACGAGCGGCCATTTTTCTGACACCCAAATTTTAACTGCTGATTTATGCAACAACCCAATAAATATGAGGTGAAAATTAATGCTAATTTATGCAAATCTAAATTTTTTGTTATGCAATCAAAAACAGTGTGCGCAGCACAATCTGCAATATATTGTGTTTCAAATCATTACATAAGAATTAACTTTATTTTCTGCTTTTTTGCAGAAAATAAAGTTTATACTGACAACCGGCTTGATCTTGAACCGTAGGACTTTGTTGACCATGGTGTATTTTCAATATTGCGTTTTCCAATTTCCAAAAATTATGCTTATTTATTCAAAGCCGATAAATTATGCAATCACCGAAATCCTGTACACTGTCCATTGTTTGTGTCCTACAATCGTCTTCGGGCTCTGTTGCGTATCTTGTTTTTTTTCATAGAGATGTTTTTATGCTTGGTACGGTACATTTCTTACCACAGTATTTTGAAATTGCGATGAACAGCGGAAACATTTTCGGGCATACACAGTATTTTCATTGAATGCTTTATTGCGTAAAACAATGCTAATTTATGCAAAACTTTGTTAATACTGTATGCCCCCAAAATGTTTTTATCATGATGTGACTCTGCCTTTTGCTACTTAAAAAGTCCAGCTCTTTCTAGTTACTGTAACAACCTATATTGAGACACGGTTAAAATTATACCCATGCGTAGAGAATTTCAGGGCCAAAAACCCACCCGTTTGAGCGGTACATACCCCCCGGGGTACTTCCATTTCCATTTTACTAGACGTGCCACCCAAATGGGTAACTTTTTCAGCGCCAATTTCCCTACATATGGGTTGGTTTTCCGTAAAGAATCTCTACACATGGGTAGTAAAATATATAAAAACTTTTAGACATGCATTGTCTGGAAAAGCCTGGTTAAATGTGCGTTTTAGTTTTCAGCGCAAAGGCGTTTTCGCCGCATTTAGAGTTGCCTCAGACGTTAAATTGGATTCAAATATTTGAGATATTGGTACACATGGTACAATAAAAAATTTCGTTGTTCTTTCTATACATGGATGCCACGAATAACAGAGTTTATCGGTAGACTTTTGAAAAAAGGGTTGGTTTTTGAAAAACTGGGCGGCACGTCTAGTCTCTTGAACAATGAAGTACCCTCCGGGTATATACCCGCAAAAAATTTAATTAAGTACCCTCTTTCCTTAAATATGCCTACTCGGGGTGAAATTTTCCACCCTCTTTGCCAAAAATACTGTCCAACAGCAGACTTATTACCTGTGTCCCAGTTATCTCGCCTCATTCATGCTCTCATGAATCCGACATTGACGCTAAAGTGAGATCTCTGAAACGTCATTGTAGCGGGGTGTCGTAGCGGTGGACGAGAGGGAAATAACGCCGGGTATAAATGCAGTACAACAGATAGATCAAACAGTTAACCATTATAAGAAAAGCTTGAACTCTTGATTATCAGGAGAACTTCGACTAAATATGCATCGAATGAATGATTATCTTAGTATTATCAAAAATATTCAAACTACACCATCATGGTTTTAAATAATTATAAAGCATAAGAAAAACGTCTTGCAAAGGTGGTCATGTAATAGGATGACTAGTCTGTGTTCCATTCTCCTGCAAAGAAAAATATACAATTTAACGTTTGTGTCTAGTAACACGTTGATAAATCGGCATATACCAGCTCATAGCCCAGCAAACACTACAAGTTAGGCCTATACCCAGAATTATTTTAACTCTTTTAAGTAAAGTCTTTTAAGTAAAGTCTTGACAAAACATTTCTCGACAAGCAGAATATGACTAACTCTGGAAAACTTCGAAAATAAGTCACACTTGTCACAGTGATCACAAGTAAAAAATGTTTGACGAGCAATGCCTTGCGAAGTAGTAAAAGCAATCAGAAATTGATCCAACATTCCAGATTTGCTTTACAAGGAATGTTTCACCGTTCGACCACTGCCCTACTCAAACATTGCTTGACAAGCTGAATCTGACTTACTATTGAAAACCTCGAAACATGTTATACTTGTAACAGCAATGATAAGTAAAAAAATGTTTGACGAGCAATGCCTTGCGAAGTAGCAAAAACAATCAAAAATTGATCAAAAGTTCCAGATTTGCTTTACAAACAATGTTTCACCGTTCGACCACTTCCCTAATTAAACATTGCTTGACAAGCAGAATCTGATTAACTTTGGAAAACGTCGAAAACATGTTATACTTGTAACAGCAATGGCAAGTAGGCAGGGAATTTCTTACAGCATCCTAGCAACTTTTCCGATGTTTATTTTCTCACTTGATTGTGAAAGTATGATGTCTTGTTAATATTTTAAGCGACTGTACCTTTTCTAAAAATAGCTCATTGTTACGTGATCGATGACGTCACTTTCCAGTATGAAAAAATATTTTTTACGCAATAGAATGTTGATTTATAGCTCATTAGATAGATCTCGTTCTACTGAGTACGTTAGGTATTACATTTGCACCTCTATCACGTACGTGACCCGAGTTATAGCACGTCCAAGGTTTTTTAGCCAGGGGGTAACTCCATACAAAATTGACACATTTTCATGAAAGTTTTGGGAATATAAATTCTTTTCTGCACTTGCATATGCTCTACTTAGTTTAAAATGAGAAGAGGAGCCTTATTATCTTAAGTAGGACCACAAATAAACGATCTAAGACGGTATTTATTGCATTTTTAAACAAAAGCTGTAACCCCTTTGTAAAGTCGAAGCCGTCATCCTAACAACTTTTTTGTGAAATATTAAACGAAGCAAGCAATAAACTAAGACTAAAAGTTGTACAAAATGGTCAGAAAAGTCTTACTTTAAATTCTTGGATGGACAACCATAAGGAGACTAAGGTGCCCATTCATCATCTGAATCATTGGATGATAAAAAGTCCGAGACTTCCCATTCACTTTCGTTTGAATTCGGGCTGCTACCATCAGAATGAATTTCTACTTCCATCTCATCATCTCCAAAGTTTCCTTCACTTGCCAGAGGTATACCTTCGTCCTGCTCTATATTTGGCCTGCTGTTTGCCTTGGGATTCTTTCTTCGCTTTTTTCTTTTTGGTTGGTTTGTGACTGGGATATCGCTTAAGTCGTCGTCGTATCCTTCTATTGCAGCTTGGACTGACTTCTTTCCTTTATGGTGACGGTTTTTCTTTTGCAGAGACGGCGGTAGCTGTGCTCCAGTGAACCAAACGGGTGTCATAGCCGATGTTTCCTCGTTCCATTTCCAACCATAATCTTCGGGATCTAGTAGCTCCATCCGATGCATGCCACACTGAAGCCATGTTTTAGTTTGCAACTGAGACCGTTTTAGAGCTTGAAGGAGAGAATCGGGATCAGGGGGCAGTGCCATAGAGCTTTTTATGGTTGATAAAGGCGAACCCTTGTATCTATGTAGCTCTCGTCTTTACAACCCTTGTATACAACAGCACAGACGAACTCTTTTAATTCCTGAATGTCGTTCTCCAACAGCGGGTCATCGTTCTCCCATGCATATAGCATAGTAGAAAGTGATGGATCTTTTAAAAGCTTTTTGAAAATTCTAACTTTTCCTGTGTTGAACATATATGAAGTTGTGTCGCAACCAGAAATCGAATGAAAAGCTGGCAATGATAAACAGAGCTGTCTTCCAATGAAGCGGCATATTTTCCCAACATCTGCAAAGCTATCTTTCTCGTACTTCATGAACCATTGATGCGATACAGAATACTTTTCATATGCCCATACCAGAAGGATCAGCACATCTGTATCTTTTGCGACAACAACTACATCTTGATTTGCTAAGATCGCATGTAAGATCAATCTGCTATCTGCTTCTTCATGATTGCAGTGGAAGAGCACCTCACTTGAACGATTTGTGATTTGGTATGTCACTTCTTTTGATGTGATGACAACTGGGCATCTTAGCTTTGATCTGCCTTCCTTTGATTGCAAGTAGTCTGCGATGGTTGAAATAAGGTTTTCCTTGTTCTCTCCGTTGTGAAAGAAGCTTTCCCATTGGGCACCTTGCAGCATGCGTTGGTTGACATTGCTGATATGAACTCGGTGACTTTTTTCTTCTCCGTCTTTTCTTGTGCCTTCTTTGGTGCTTCTTTCTAAGTATGTATCATTGATGATTCCGACACTGTTTGGTTCAAGTTCTCTGCTAGGAGTAACAAACTGAACAAGACAGTCAACAAACTCTCTGTATGTGGTTTTTGCTTTTAGTGACCTGATCGCAGCCATTCCATCTATGAGCCATGCACATCGTTTTGGAACAACATCAGTGGTGCTATCCGACTCTTTAATCAGCAAGTTTCTGAACTGCGATTTATCTGACTGCGGAAGACTGTATTCCATGGTAGCGATTGACAAGGGCACTGATGTTATGGGGAAATTGAACGCTTCTTCCATTGATACTGAGTTTGAAACCATAAGGCCAAGTGCTTGTTTATCCTCTTTTAAGATTTCAATAGATGCTTTCGCTTTTTGTTTCTTTTTGATGCCCGTGGATAGTCTGTTTCTTGGAATCGGATCAAAGAAGCTTTTTTTTAAACGGTCTTGAACGAACTTCAAATACTGCTGATCTCCATGTTCTGCTGCTCTAAGCATGTCAGAGGGAATCTTTGTTGAAGCTTGCTGTGGACATGAATTGTACGAACCCATGTATTGACTGCATCTTTGTCTGTACTGAAACCAGCTCTAAATTGGCCAGCAGTTCCCTTGGTCTCTCTTTTAAAGTGCTCGGTCATTAGGTCACCATGAATAGAGGAGAAAAATTGGCCGGACTCACTGCCACCGAACCCACGAGATGTCAAATCCTGATATGCTGCAGTCTGGCCTTTACGTTGTTCTTCAAGAAATACATGCTGATAGCTTATGTATCGGGCATAATTTTGATGATCTAGAGCGTGGTTCATAAAAAATGAAGCGGTCATATACTTCAGAAAATATGGAATGAAAAAATTCTTATTTCTGAGTTTAAAGTTATTATTTTCCTAGAAATAAAAATGAAAAAGCAACCGCAATGAAAAAGCAACCGTTTGGACATTATGGGCCTCTTCTAGGAGACTCAGGTGCCTAACATGGACTTTCATTTTACAAGGGGGTTACAACTTTGTTTAAAAATGCAATAAATACCGTCTTAGATCGTTTATTTGTGGTCCTACTTAAGATAATAAGGCTCCTCTTCTCATTTTAAACTAAGTAGAGCATATGCAAGTGCAGAAAAGAATTTATATTCCCAAAACTTTCATGAAAATGTGTCAATTTTGTATGGAGTTACCCCCTGGCTAAAAAACCTAGGACGTGCTATAACTCGGGTCACGTACGTGATAGAGGTGCAAATGTAATACCTAACGTACTCAGTAGAACGAGATCTATCGAATGAGCTATAAATCAACATTCTATTGCGTAAAAAATATTTTTTCATACTGGAAAGTGACGTCATCGATCACGTGACAATGAGCTATTTTTAGAAAAGGTACAATCGCTTAAAATATTAACAAGACATCATACTTTCACAATCAAGTGAGAAAAGAAACATCAGAAAAGTTGCTAGGATGCTGTAAGAAATTCCCTGCCTAAAGTAAAAAATGTTTGACGAGCAATGCCTTTCGAAGTAGCAAAAACGATCAAACATTGATCCAACCTTTTCAGGTTTGCTTCACAAGCAATGCACACCGATCGGCCACTTTTCTACTCAAACATTGCTTGACAAGCAGAATCTGATTAACTTTGGAAAACGTCGAAAACATGTTATTCTTGTCACAGCAATCACAAGTAAAAAAATGTTTGACGAGCAATGCCTTGCGAAGTAGTAAAAGCAATAAAAAATTGATCAAAAATTCCAGATTTGCTTTACAAGGAATGTTTCACCGTTCGACCATTTTCCTATCCAAATATTGCTCACCAAGCAGAGTCTGATTAACTCTGGATAACCTCGAAAACAGGTTATACTTGTCACAGTTATCACAAGCAAAAAAAAAACGTTTGGCGAGCAATGCCTTGCGAAGTAGCAAAAGCAATAAAAATTGATAAAAAATTCCAGATTTGCTTTACAAACAATGTTTGACCGTTCGACCGCTTCCCTAATTAAACATTTCTTGACAAGCAGAATCTGACTAACTATGGAAAACGTCGAAACTTGTTATACTTGTAACAGCAATGGCAAGTAAAGAAATGTTTAACTCTGGATAACTTGGAAAACAGGTTATGCTTGTCACAGCAATCACAAGTAAAAAATGTTTGACCAGCAATGTCTTGCAAAGAAGCAAAAGCAATCAAACATTAATCCAACATTCCAGATTTGCTTTACAAGGAATGTTTGACCATTTGATCACTTTCCTACTCAAACATTACTTGACAAGCAGAGTCTGATTAACTCTGGAAAACGTCAAAAACATGTAATACTTGTCACAGCAATCACAAGTAAAAAATGTTTGATCAATCAAACGTCCAAAAACTATCAAAGATTTTGCTTGACACGCAAATTTAAGATTTCTGACAACAATGTTCAATAGCTTGGCCAGGACCTTTTTATAACATAACCTCAATATCAACCAAAAAATGACTCATGTAGTCCATACAAGGAATTGAACTAACCTTTTAGTAGTTACCGGACTGGTAAGGATTATTTGAGCTGGTTGGTGGCATATAGCCTGATTCTCCTGGAGGCATGTATGGTGGTGCAGCTGGTTCCGACTTAGCACCTCTTCCTTGAGGAGCTGCACCACCTCCGAGGTCTTCATATGGGGATTCAGCATCTGTAAGAAATAAAGTTATTAGAATAAATTTTGACATACAGCAAAGTAGTCTTTGAGTGGTACAAAATTTCAGAATTGTGATAAACTGGAAACAATTTCGGACTTGTATCCAATCTACAACTTGATGATGAATAGCAGAACCAGAAGGTTAAATATTTTGATTACAAAATACACGAAAGATTACCATTGTTGGTTTTTGTTTGTTCTTTGCTTGTTATAATAATTTTTAATTGTTAGTTGTATTGTTATTGTCTCTTATTATTTTTGGACTTACATTACAAGCCCTTTTCGTCCGACATTGTTCGCAGTATAAACGTAGAATATTCCTGGAATGGCTGTTAGCGCAGGTCCAAGACATTGTGCCTTCTGGACAAGCAAATTTACAGTATAAACAGGCTTTGTTTATAAAAAGAGTTAAGCTTGAGTTGTCTATTTCAATTTCAATGCCAGTGAAGCTCGGATAGTGTATAAACATGACTGGAATTTGTGTTGGTTTTTTTTAACCAAATCAAGCTATTGCTGTGTCATTACGAAATCAAATGTCTGCAAGGCGTTTTTGTGGATAGAGAAACATTAAATTAAGATTTAATATCACATGGCTATAAAACTTACTTCGATCTTGCCAATCCTTATACATGAAGAGGGCACTGACAGGCTATAAAAAAATAGAATCGTGTTAGAATTTGATAGTTTCAAATCAAATCAAATCAATTTATGATTTGGAGAACAAAAGCTGTTTGAAGTGGTCACAAATCATAGAAGGAACACACACTAATATGATTTTTCGATATTGGTGAGTGCAGAAGATGTCTTAAGCTGTTACAGAGAAATAGAAGAAACACACATATGATCAGAACGTTAAGTTTGACCTACCTTTAACAATAGATTGATAATAGCCATGCTAAGGATTCATTAAGGAAAATATGTTTATCTTGTTAATTTGATGTCATGTCTTAAAGTGCAATTCGGATGCTAAAAGAAATATGGCTATTTCCTAAGGGTATCAATTGGACTGATGGCACAGCTAAAGAACATATAGGTTGTGAAAGAATGAGAAAGATAAGTTTTGTTGCTTCATATTCCAAGGGGAATCAGAGGAACTATGTACTTAGAAAGTGTATAATTTTTTACAAATTGAAGTAGGATTTGCACACCGTATTAGACATGATAGTCACCACTTATCATAACAAACCTCTGATATTTAGTCAGCGAACGCTTCAGGAGAGATACATCTCCCATCACCGGGCAATGAGAAATGTGGTTTCTTTTCTATTTATTGCGTTCAGTGGTGCCACAAATCTAAGAAATTGGCACCACAAATCTTAGAAATTGAGCGCCAAAAATTCCCGTGCTACCTCGCAGGTCTGGTTAATTTCACAACTTTTGATCCAACCTTTGCAATAAATAGGAAAGAAAACACATTTCTCATTGCCTGATGATGGGAGACGGAACTCTCCCGAAACGTTGCCTAACTTAATATCAAAGGCTTGTCATGATAAGTGTTGACTATCATGTCTAATACAGTGCCAGAAATAATTGCAAACTTGAAACTTATGATTGCTCCTTGTGGTAGTTCTATTTATCCGAATACTGTCATAATTTTCAACAATCACATTTGGCAATGCTAAGATTTTCTGGTAAAAATTGCAAATGGTAAGGATACGCAGCAGTGAATTTAAAACGTGCCGCATAAGAACCACCAGATGCTAAAAGAAAAAGATAAAAAGTCTACAATTTTTTGCTGTAATAGAAAAGTCTAAAAATTGGAAAAAACGAATTTAATAAAACATAAACATTGTTAGTAGAATGGCCTTTAGGCCCCGTTAACAATGTGAGGGTATGAAATGAATGCAGCATGATTTCATATGGGATGGGGAATTGTGAATCCCCGTTTAAATTATGCCGGCATGAAATGAACACGACAATGTTAGCGTTCATATTCATTTTGTACCACATTCATATCAAAACTGTGCTGACATAGTGTAGACACAAGTCTAATAGCTTAAAGTTTTGTACCATATTTGCCTCGTACCAGCATACTTCAAATTGGGGTCTGAGTTGACGCACTGAATGCTATCAGTGCAAGCTAAGAATATAAGAAAACCATAGTTTTTGAGTGCAACAGGTTTTATTGAAATTACAAAAGAGTTTTTCAACTTACGATATGTCTTGCCAATTGGGTCATCAAATGTTGCATAATACATTCCCAACAAGATGATGTCATTCAGTATTGTGAAGAGGTGAGCACAAAGAAGCTAAAAAGTGAAAGAAAAACTGACAGAATGAAACAATCTAGAAAGAACCATTTATGAACAAGATCATATTTACTGTATACCAAAAAAAAACAGTAGAAGTAGAAAAGACCTTTGTCTTACTTCTTTGTATGGTAGATATGCAATCCTTTTGAACTGATGGCAGAACTTTTTGGCTGCTTTTAAGACTAACCTAGGGTTGGCCACAGCGAAACACTTAGAAATTGAATTGTTTTTATTTGAAAACATTGCCAAGCCATAGCATTCTTAAGCCAAGTTAAATTAGGCCTGCATTTTTCAGAAGTTCATTCGTGATATTATGTTGGTGTGTCATGCCAATTTTAGTTTATTTGGTTTTTTACATCAAAAAAAAATTCTCGACTGCTTTGGCTGTGTGTCTCAATTAATCCATTTTGATATATTTTGTAACAATGGCACAAGGTACATTAGACTTTTCGTTATAATAGATTCTATGAAAAAATGAGCCATCCCCCAAGTGTCCTTTGGGTAACTGAGGTATACAAGTATTCTTCTCTGACATATGCAGCTATTCACTGCTGTTGCACATAACATCTACTGTAAAAACTCTAAACTTGTGTCTAAACTCTCACTGCATTTAAAACTCAAAGGCCCAATGCATCTAATTAGATCAGACATTACTTGGTTTTGTCAATGCTCTAATTAGACTTTCTGATGATCCAATTAGACAAGAAAAATTGCAATGCCTGCTGTTATAATAGTGAAGAAAAATGTAAAGCATTCCAAATTTCAGACATACAAACTGTACAGGTTCCTTTGAGTTTTTATCTCTCATAGCCCATAATCCTATAGCCAAAACCAGGTAATTGGTATAAAGATAGCACTCTTGAAGCCATGCAAATAATGTTGCCCTATGAGAACAAAGTCATTAAATTCATTAAATACAGTCTTTAAGCAGTATGTTCCGAAAAAAAATGTAATAGGTTTGTAGTCTTTAAGCAGTATAAAATTCCAAAATTGCAAGAAAAAGCATGAACATCTTTGGACATACTTAAAAGCTTTTTTGTCTGGCACTTCCAGGCCTCGCCAGGAAGATTTTAGTAGGTGGGCGGTAATCGCTCCCCTCAAAAAATTCAGGCGGGCGGTTTTTATCTTCCTTGAAGTGACTGTTAAAGGGTATAATATGGTACAAAACGGAAGAAAACAAAGTTTTTAAGGAGAAAAATACCTATTTAAATTAATTGAAACCAATTTTAAAATTCGAAACAAAAAAGAAATAAAGGAATCTTTATGAAGATAAAAGTACATTCAGTCTTCAACTGTGAGGCTTATGGTGCTTATGGTCATCAAAAAGTCGTTAACAGAACTTAAAACAGGAAAAGTCAAAGGTGATAAAGAGATTAGTCCATTTAAAGATTAACGCCGGAGATTTCCTGTCTGTCTGGTAATTAAGAAAGAAAAGCGAAGGCAAGCGGATTTTTCCGTTATTCAATATCAAGGGGAGCGATGACAGCTCGCCTCCAGCATTCTAGGGGAGTGACGAGGCGGGCGCGGGCGATCGCCCGCCTTAAAAGGCGAGGCCTGCACTTCTCTGAGTATGAATGTCAGAGAAAGACCGAATCATTGGAAAAAGACAGAATTTACATATACCAAGATCTTGATCCAAATGCACCAATAATAACACGAAGCTGAACTGGCATTGTATCAATCAGCTTGCGGGATAGAACGGGAAGATGAATAAAATTAATTGAAAAGTCCAAGTGTGAAAACTCTTTCTGTCTGCACAGAACTGGCCTTTTGGTATTGATGTGGACAGAAGAATAACAAATTTTAAAGTCAATATGTTATTTTTACTTACCAAGTTGCAAGTATGAAATGTGCGATAAGAAAGTACTAAAATAAAAAGGCAACATTCAAAATGCATCTTTGAAAAGTCCACACTACAAATTTCCTTAATTTTTGTGAATCAAGATTAACACAGAAGTTTTCACAATATCACTTTGCGAACCTCCCATTTCAAGGCTTTACTTAACAGTGGCTTTATTTAACAGTCACACTGGCTGACAAAATCCTTCATTCCTATTGTTTTATCTTCAATGGCAGTAAATAATTATCACTTGGTTGTACAAGGTTATCCAGCACAAAAGCCAAAAGGTGCAATTTTGCAAACAAGCAAATTTAAATTTATCTTGAAAGGGTCTGCTGTAGAGCCCCCGCAGCAGCATTTTTGCATGTAACCAGTGGGTACAGGGATGATTTGTCACCATGTGTTGGCTTTCTGGCTTAGAGAAAGTACATTTGTCAAACTTGAAGCAGTGATAGCTTGACTATAGGTGGTTTGTGATAAAAAGGGCAAATTTTGGTCACTGTGAAGGAAGGTTTCTAGTCAACTTGCCCCACTACCAACTCACCCATTGCCAACTTGTCCCACTTCTAGGTCAACACACCCCACTTTCAAAGTCAACTCATCCCACCTTCAAAGTCAACTTGCCCCATCTCAAAAGTCAACTTGCCCCCACTAGACTATAAGAGTTTAAAGATGGGGGCTCTGCCCCAAACCCCCTTTAATCACACTGATAGATTCACTCAATTTTGTTGTTTTCCGTAATTTATTTAATGGTGGGGCGAGTTGACTTGATAGATGGGGCAAGCTGTATGAACACGTGGGGTGACATGACTTAAAAGAAGTCTGACTTGACCATGTTAAGGTGGGGCGAGTTGGTAGTTGGGCGTGTTGACCTGTTACCGTGAAGGAATATGCCTTACAACCTTTGCCAAGTGATTTTCTTAAATTGTTCGTGAATATTATGTTTGACAAACTTTGCCAGGAAATTCTGCAAACATTAATGCCCATTTCTCCAAAGGCCCATATGGCATACCCTTAGTTAGAGTTAGTAAAACCAACCAACACAAATGCACATAAGCAGGCACCCAAACACCATGATTCCTGATATGATGATTTCAGACTCCAGTTTCCAACAACCACACCCCATACAAAGAGATTTTGATTGCACATAAAGCTAACTAGGCTATTGACTGTGGAAAAATGAAGTTTCTTTTCGCTTCTACAATTTATTAGATGCATGAAAAATATAACTTGAAAAACAAACGGCAGTGGACTGTAGGTAAGGCACAACTGCACAATAAACTCAGGCCTGGCTTGTAGGCCTAAAAAGCCCATAAAAAGGCCCATCCCCCTGTAGAGTTCTCCCTCTGACTGACACACGCAAATTTAATCTTTTCGATTTGATATGTATTGCAAATTAAATATACCAATACTTTTGACTCGACCTACCTTAATTGGTACTGCTGGAAGATTCAAGGCCATTATTACATCAATATTTCTTTCTGGCAGCTTCTGGTTTTCAGGTGGTGCAGTAAGTTAATTTAGGCCTATTTCGTCAAACGGGAGCCTGGCGGGAATTCTTTGTTATTGAGCGACTGGGACAGAGTCACATGACCAAGGATATGACAACAAGATGACATTGACAAAACCACATGATTGTAAATTGATATAGATTGACAGTGGAAAAGTCATATGACCAGACACGTAGACAAAAGAGCATGCTCACCCTGAGAAATCCTCTTTGTTCTTTTGCCAAATGCAGTGAGCACACGGACAGGTTTGTGTGTGACTGTGACACAGAAGCAGTTAATTTGCCAAAATGGCGAGTGACGATCTTGTTTTAGATTCGATTTTCAATCCCAATTTGCCATCATCGGCAAGCAATGAAATAAACGAAGAAGAGGAAAAACAGATTGAATGTCAGCAAGTTGATCCAACCATTTTGAATCAAGTCAAAGAGCTGGAAAGAGAAGGCGTGAGAGAAGCTGAAGCGGGCAACTTCGAGAAAAGCCTTCAGATTTTCAACAACGCCATCAACCTTGCACCACTCTATCCTGCAAGTTATAACAATAGAGCTCAGTTAAATCGTATGAGAGGTGAGTACTTATTTATAAAAATCAGGTAGGCTAATATTTGCCGAGGCACGATATTCTTATTTTTTAGATAATTTTATGTAATTTGAGGTTTGATGTTCTTATTTTTTAAATAATTTTATGTAATTTGAGGCTTGATTTTCTTATTTCAATGTTGTAAACTGGGGTATTATGGACAAAATTTAATTTTGTTTAATTGTTGCCACCTTTCCAATGGAACACTGACAGCAGTAAGAAGTTTTTCCCATGCCATAAAAAAGTCAAAAATAAAGGAAGATTGAACCTAATGTTTTTTAAAAAGTGCAAAAAATTACTCTGCATTAATTAATTTATTTTTTGTCACAAAATTACTTTGACCTTACATAATTGATTTATTTTTTGTTTGTTTTTGTTTCACATTTATAAACATTAGATTTTCTGAAGTATTTTGGAACCTTTCCTGTTGATTGAATTCAATCGACACAGGTCTATGGGGAGTGGGAGTCCTCTGAAGCATTTCTGTGCAAGCGTGGCTTGACCGACAGCAGGTCAAATTCAATTGTTTTGATAGAATCGACAACATTTGTTTAAGTGAAAACGGGGCTTTAAACAGTGACTAAGTGGATGGGTCCAAAGAAGCAGGTGTTGCTCTGTTCCTTTTACCAACTTGTTTGTCTACTTAGAACTGTAATATATTTAAGCTTTTCAGGGTCCCCTTTTCTCCCGATACAGAGAGGGTTTTACGATTTTGAAAACTACAGTTTTTCAATTTGCAATTTCAATGTATATATTGTTTTTGGCTCAAACATTGCCTGTTTTATGGTTTTTTGACCCCCCTAATGTCCCCTGTCAAAGTCTTGCATAGCTGCATTGTGTTGTCTTCATCACCAGTTTATTTTGATGCATGGAACACACCTAAAATATAAGAATTCATCAGCAGCAAATACGAAAGGCAGTCGAGATGTGAAGAATGATGCCTCAAGAAGAAAAGAAAGTCAAGAAAATGGTCTACCCATTATGATGCTCGCTCGATTCATAAAACAAGAAAATAAAAAAAAAATAGAAAAACCTGGAGAAGACACTGTTTTGACTGTAAACGAAGAAAATGCCTGGCAGAATGGGTTAAAAAGAGTGGAGCACGTGGATTTGGAAAAATGACTGCTTTGGTTTGCAAGGCAGTAGAACAAGTCCAAGACAAAGCAGGGAGAAGAGTTTAAACTTTCAACTGCGATCAACCTGGCAAGACATGGTGATATGGTTTTTTCTGTTGAAACACTGATTTGCACATGGTTAATCTAAGACAACTAGAGTTATTTAGAGCATCAGCATGCAGGAAAGATGTGGTTTATGGTTGGTTTAGTGGCTACAAAGATTGTCTTTCAAAAGAGGGAATTACATTTACCGCTTAAATATTAAATGGTTTGTGTCCATACAATTGTGAAGCATGCTTTTCCCCTGTCCAATTAGTTAAAGATCTCAATTACTACACTTCAGTGCGTATGTGCAAGTGGATTTGTGTTGCCCTCAGCAGTATACTTTCCTGGAAAGTCTCCTAATCCCAAATTGTGCATAGATTTTCCCAACAGTGTTTTGTTGGATTTTAAGACAATGGCTGGATGGAAACGTGTCACTTTACCTGGTTGCAAACCATTTTGTAAAAAAATCCCACCAAAACACCCTGTCCTCTTGCTGCAAGACGGTGATCTTTCACACCTTGACTACAGCACATCCCTTTTTTCCAAAGAAAATAAAATTCATCTATGCAAACTACCACTGCATACACCACATGTTATGCAGTTAGCAAGACAGGGAATTTCAATGTCTTTGAAGGTAATTGGAAGAGGGCTTGGACCAAATTTTCCTTAGAATCCAGGCACTGTAGTATCAAGAAGATCCTTTTCACACATTTTTATCAAATCCTTGACAAGATGCTCTGGAATCTGGCCTGTTAATTGTCAAGTCATTGGTCTGTCCACATCTGCCTCACCAAAATTTTTTGGAAAGAACACAGCCTCTGAGACACCAATAGCAACTGCTGCCACTAATCCAGATGCATCTCTTCTCTTCCAATTAATGTTGGGAATTCTGGCTTTGTACTGTTCCACTTGCCACTGTTTCGACTTCTGTCTTTGCAATGTTTGATGTCAGAGGACAGATATATGAAAGAAACAAATGGATTCATTACTGAGATCTGAAAGAAACAATGGATTCATTGCAGGGAAAAAAAATTTCAATGGTTGTCAAGCGTAATCATATTTACATTTTACTACAATTATGCGATGATTATTCAGCAATTGTATTTGTATTTTCTATGCAAAACCTCTTGATTGTTATCACTATTCAGAATATTTGTTTAAAAAGAAAAAAACATGTTAAAAAATGTTTTTTGCTGTTTCTAACTGGTTTTGATAGGATTATATATTTTTGATATGTATGGAATTAAGGATTCTACCAATATCACAAGTGATTTTGTTTGTTTCTCTAAAATAAAATACAATAACAGCTTTATTTTTTCTCAGATAAACAAAATAACTAGGGGGCTTAGCCCTCCTGTTTTACACTTCTGACCTAAACATTGTTATTTATTTAATCATTGTTCATGATTTTATCATCACACCATGATCAGTGTTATCTTGTTGCCAAAAATGCACCTTTTACTGAACTTATTTGACCCCATAGGAGAAAATAGTGAATAGAGTCTACTTTTGTTTTAAGTATTGTTAATGAAAAGAAAAGTAGCTTTGCATGAAGTTAATTTTTTTCTTTTTTTTTAAACAAAGGTATTAGGCCAAGAGGGCCTCTAACCTATTAACAGAACAAGTTAAAGTTAATTAGAAAATACAAAAAAAATTAATCTACTACAAGGAACTACTGATAATGACTAGTAAAGAAGAAAGAAAGAAGCTACTGTA
This sequence comes from Chrysaora quinquecirrha, assembly GCA_014526335.1. Taxonomy (NCBI): domain Eukaryota; kingdom Metazoa; phylum Cnidaria; class Scyphozoa; order Semaeostomeae; family Pelagiidae; genus Chrysaora; species Chrysaora quinquecirrha. Next base: position 666,259 of record JACTAT010000164.1, on the reverse strand, counting down.
CGTATGTCCAACACAGTTCGCAATTTAACTAACGTATACAATACAATACAATGATTAAAACGAATACAATAATAGATGATAGGATAGTGGATAAAACTATTTAAAATTTAGATTCCGATTTCTTTTTTATACTTTTCGTAACAAAAGATGAAACCAAAAGAAGACACTTAGTATCTTCTTGGTTAAGCAGCCATATAAATTTATTTCGAGTGCTTAAATGACCTACGGATTGGTATGAGCGTTCAATTTTGATCACAAGATTCTTTCATTCTCAAAAAGTGGGCATAACATAAGAAAATGAATTTCGTCACCCAGAATTTTATTTCCCATAGTGGTGCAGTATTTACAGTATCTTTCTGATCTTAGAATTTTGTTTTTACCAAATCTTCCAGCCTCAATTTCTAAGTAATGTGCACTTAGTCTTAGTTTTGACAAACATTGCCTTTTATTAAAGTCAGAAATTGCATCTAGATATCTTTCAAATTTGAAAACAGTTTTAACCTCAGCATATGTACACAGTTTTCTATTTTGTACCCGATGTTCGTGAAGATTGGACATGATTTGACTCCCAAAGTAATTGTAGACTTTTGATTTGATAATACAAGGAACATCAGAGGAAAGAATACCATATTTATCCCTTAAACTATTAGCTTTGGAGAGCCAATTTACTTTACCAGAAGCAGCGTCATTTAAAAGAAATCGAAAGCACTTTAAAACATACCTATTTGACTCTACATTACTTAGTGATTCAAGGCGACGAAGAAATTTGAGAATGTTAACATGTCTATGCAACTGAAGCTTAATTCTGGCCAGGTGAATAACGCGGACCCTGCGGACCTCGCGGACCTGCCTGTTTTGGTCCGCGACATGTTGATGTGGGTCCGCGTTATTCACTTTTCCTAGGCCAAAATGAATAACGCGGACCTTCTGATTTCGCGGACCTTAACATTATTTCTTCTTGTTAAGAATTAAAGTACCTATCTTGTTCACCAGATATTTCAAAGTTTTGAAACGACAATGGCCTAAATTTTCAAGGAGATTTTGTTCTTGAGAGAGTGTGAAAATATAAGAAAAGGATTGTTTTGAGATAGATAAAATGACTAGTTCAATTCAATGAAGGTGGCGAGTGCTAAGAAAACAGAATTGAACAACTGAACAATGGTCCGCGAAATCAGAAGGTCCGCGTTATTCATTTATGCATAAGGGGAAAATGAATAACGCGGACCTTCGAGATCGCGGACCTTGCTTATTGCGTATCGTGGTCGAGTGAAGTTAACTCGAAGTCAACTTTCGAGAAAAAGGTCAGTATTTAATTGAAGGAACTGAAGTAAAACATTTGCTTTATGTTTATTTTCTACGATTTCAAAACCGCCCTGTTTTGATCACCTAAATTTTCCTTCATAAAGAAGTCAGCCTAAATTTTCAAACAATAGTATTTAGTGATGCTTGACGTTTAATAAAAGAAACATAAATACGACAATTAATTGCCATCAGAAGTACTTTAATTCTTAACAAGAAGAAATAATGTTAAGGTCCGCGAAATCAGAATGTCCGCGTTATTCATTTTGGCCTAGTAAAAGTGAATAACGCGGACCCATATGTCGCGGACCAAAACAGGCAGGTCCGCGAGGTCCGCAGGGTCCGCGGGGTCCGCGTTATTCACCTGGCCCTTAATTCTTCCAAGTTCAGCATAAATTGCATCGGAATTAGTCGTCGATTTGACACCTAGTATATATTTGCAAGCAGATAAGTGAAGACGCTGTAAGGTTATGTAGTCATCGAATCCCCAAATTTCGGATGCATAATTGAGAATGGGTACAATTGTTTGATCAAAAGGTACAGGAACAAGCTTGGTTGTAATCCGTTAATAATTGTACATTTGCATGTTCAAGCGTACTTACTAAAACGCGGAACCGCCCAAAACAGCCAAAACGACCCATAATTGGATCAAAATGACCCAAAACTAACCAGAAAATGTCATTTTCACTTATTAAGGGGCAGAAAGCCCTCAAATTTCCCAATTTTCTTCAAAACATCATCCCTCCGTTGTAAATTTGTCTTTCCTCTTGGGGCGAAAAACGTGAACAATGCGCTTTGTTAGGTATTGATTTTCGGAATGGCGGACGAATCTTTTGTGAATCGCTCTCAGGGGCCTATTCAATCACCTGCAGCTTTTCAAGCCTATCTTCGTAATTTATAAAAGTTAAAACCACCGGAAACCAGCTGAAACCACCGCAAACCAGCTGAAACCACCTTAAACCACCTGAAACCAGCAGCGAAACCAGCTGAAACCAGCCAAAACCAGCCGTTCTCACCTTAGAACAATGAAAGTTGCTAACAGGATTTGAAAACTCTTTTGGGAATGCGCACTAATGTCTCATCAACAAAGAAGTGTAGATGAACAGAATTTTCTTTCTCCGGAGATATTACAGTTGAAACGTGAAAAAATTGCAAGACAAACACTGCTGAAGCTGTTACAGCGCATTATGAGCGCAGCGAATTGAATTCAATATCCGTCGTGGATAAAGCGCTGTTTTAGCTCTTCAAAATCCATGACGGATTCAGTAAGCCAATTGATTTCAGGGCACATTAAGTGAAGGAAGATAATTTTCTCGGATCAGCGCGCAGAGGCAGCTCGGTCTCAGTTGTCTAAAACTCGGGCTGATTGAAAGGGTTATTCTTCTTCTGACACAAATGTTTAGTACACTTTCCTTTAACCGGAGAGGTATTTCAATATTCAGAGGAATTTTAGAAATCCATTAAATCGAGGGGCATTTCACTCTGCAAAAAGGCGTACGAGACTTCCATTAAAACAAAAGGACTTTCAAGGGACTTCCGAGAAAACAATAGGACTTCCAGCAAAGGTGTACGAGACTTTCAAGGAGTGAATTGCCCCTCGCTTTAAATGTCGTATAATATTTTGGCCAGTGATACACCCCTCATTTTAAAATACAGAAGTACCCTCAAGAAACAAAATGCCTACCCTACCCATATTTATATGTACCAAATAAAAAGTATAGGCCTATCCATTAATTCTTAACTCGTACACTTTTTACTATAATATGTCAATTTGAATCAAGTTTCACCAGGAAAAGTGAAAACGAAATTAGACCGTTTTTGTTTATGAATTTTATACCGATTTGCGTGAAATACCCTTATTTATTATAGTCTACCAATTTTCAGAAAATAAAGACCCAAGTTTTATACCAAAATCATGACAAAATACCCTTTTGGACGGCACGTCCCCAGTACCCAAAATATTAGGTTCTATCGAAAAACTGTATAGGTATGCTTGATTTATAAAAGGAAGGGCCCCTCGGCGAAGCAACTTGCAGAAAACATACCATTTCATTTTGCTATGAGAACGATAAAATTGGAAAGAAAGATTGGAAAGTCGTCTGCGGACTGTTATCACATATCAACGATTTTTCAATTTTAACAAACAATTATCAATGTTGGAGATTAACACTATATGTGTAGGATAGAATTTATACCAAAAAGTATTTCGAAAAGGGTTAACGCGCTAAGTTTTGAAGTCGCGGCTCTTCCGAGAGGCAAATCGCTAAAATGTTTGAGAAACGTCATGTCGACCACTCTTTCTGGATAATAGATTGGTGGTCAATTTCCCACGAAACACGAAAAAGATACGAGGAAAAAAGAAAATATCTTTATAGCAAAGGAAAGTAAACGGTACTTACAGGTTTATACTTCTTCAAGCTCTGAATTCGACTGATGATCACACCAAATTCCAAAGACAAAGTAATTCCGCGTTGATACGTTTCTTTCATTTACTAGCAAAACGTCTCTTGAATAGAACACATGTTCCATTCCGTTAATAAATTTGTCGATATCTCTCGAGATATCTCAGAGGTACGCGATTTGTTTATGCGAGCTAAGTGCGCATTCCCAAAAGAGTTCTCAAATCCTGTAAACAAGTCTCATTGTCCTAAGGTGAGAACGGCTGGTTTCGGCTGGTTTCAGCTGGTTTCGCTGCTGGTTTCAGGTGGTTTAAGGTGGTTTCAGCTGGTTTGCGGTGGTTTCAGCTGGTTTCCGGTGGTTTTAACTTTTATAAATTACGAGCCTATCTTGTATCTTCCTTCAAAATTTTTTAATGTACTATTATCGCACGATCGTGAGATTTTCTTATCTCATGATTCCAGTAACAGACACACGTACACGTACGCCCATTGTTAAGATTTCATGGTTTTGATGAAAAAATTCTTGGAAATATTTTCGTTTAAACGGGAATTAAAGATCACTACTCGTGACTTCTAACACGATCGTGCAACAATCGTGTGATTTTTGCGATAGTACACTCTTTTTTAAAGAAACTCGTTTATAAGAAACTCTGAGATCAATAGTGACCCAATATGATTAGAAACTCGCAGGTCTCAACGTGCGGTCGCGTTTTATCTTAAGCAAGTTAATGCTTAGACACACACACAATAATGCTTTTATGAACAAAAAGGCCTTTATGACTTTTTTATGATAACGAAAGTTCCAAGGCAAAAGAAGAATTTAAAGGAGACAATGATGTTATTTCAAAGGGTATCTTGAATTTGTGGGGATTTTCAGGGGTTTTCTACCCTAAAATCATGGATTTAAAAGTAAGTTATACTTCTTTGGATGGTTTTGGGTGGTTTTGACCTGATTATGGGTCGTTTTGGGTTGTTTTGGCTCGTTTTGGGTCGTTTTGGATGGTTTTGGGTCGTTTTGGGTGGTTCCGCGTTTTAGTAAGTACGCATGTTCAAGATCACATTATATAAGTAACAATCTCAGATATAAAGATCACAGGTTGATAGTTAGTTTGTTGGGTTAAAATGTTGGGCTTTTTAGGTCAAAACAACTAAATGAGTCGTACTACTGTAATCAAAGGCTCTTTTATGAGAACTGTAAAGTAATATTTTGACAAATAAATGTAGTTATTTTCGTTTGAATATAATGAATTAGAAAATAACTAACGTAGTTTTCAATTGTCTCTTTGTAGGAGATGTAGCAGCTGCTAGAATAGATTTAGACAAAGCCATTGAGTTAAGCAAAGGACATGGCAAAAGTGCAGCTCAAGCTTTTACACAAAGAGCATTACTAAAGAAAATGGAGGGAGATGATGATGGCTCTTTAGAAGATTTTAAGAAGGCAACATGCTTGGGTAATGCATTTGCAAAGTCACAGGTAATACAAATAAATCCTTATGCTGCTTTGTGTAATCAGATGCTTAGCCAGGCATTCAACGCTTTAAAAGGAGAAACAAGTGGGTAGTAGAAATGAAAGAAGGCCATGCCTTTAGATAATACAGTCTCCAAGAACATGCTGCTAATTGATTGCACTGGCTAATGTTATCAGGTAAAAAGTAAAGAATTCCTGGTGAATAAGTGGTGAATAAGGTGGAATTACAATGGCAGCTTCAAAAAATTTCATCCAAGAAGTTTGTTTTGGTAACACATTAGCAAGAACAGAGGTAACTTTAATTACTATTATGGCTTTCAAAAAGATGAAAAGAAGTAGAGGAATTTCAAAAGGAACAGAGAAGTTATTTAGAGGTATTTGAATAATATTTTGATAATTATCTATTATTGCCCATGCCAAATCAACACTGTATGTGTTACAGTAAGCAGGTGAGTCAGTGAATTCAGCCTTATGCTGACTGTCTATATAGTCCACTCCACCTTCTTTAAATGTACATAAAATAAATGTTTGAGCATGGATTGGGAGATTAGGGAAAAACCTGGGGAATATTAATCCTTTCTTAATTTGCCCATTTTCCAACATACTTGGGAATCAAATTACAAATGATGTCTATTAGTGCCAGGTAAGTTTTTTAAGTTTAATGGTCTAGGGATTGTAGAAAGATTGGTCATCATAATTTGGTTGAAGTAGTAGCAAGTATTCAGAATGTTGTGGCACCTTTGAGATCTCCTGCATTTATAGTTATGACCAAACTTGAAAATAAATAACTCATTTTGATTTTCAGAGGTCAAATAGTGCTTTATACAGCAAAAAATTTTGGTACTTCGCTGAGCTTGAAAATGATCAATGAAAAAATAAAAATTTTCTACAATGTCTGAATCTTGAAAATAGTTGCAGAAAATTATCACACACATTACAAAACCTTTGTCCTCAGATATAGTGCAGTAGGTTACCAATAAACTTGCGCATTTTGTGATAAAAGCATGAAAATTGGTACACAGGGGTAATTTAACACGATGAAAAAGATGAGATGTAGACCCAAGCTGAAAAATGCCCCCAAATGCTATTTTTAGAATGGGGTACTTGGAGCAACACCCCATAATAACAGTATTGGAATAAATGTGTTACAAATGGTAAAATGAAAATGAAAATTTGCAGTTATGCACATTTTGATTTAGTTATCAGACCCCCTAATACGAACACTGCAATAACAATGTAAGAAATGATAAGATATATATATATATAAATTTTCAGTTATGTACATTTTAATACGTAGAAGACGATGAGATATAGCCCGAAATAGGAAAATGTCACCGATTCTATTTTTGAAAGGGGTTCTAGATCCTGTGAGACGAATGCTATAGTAACTATATAACAAATGATAAAATATAAATTAAAGTTTGCAGTTGTGAGAGTTTTGATACGAGGCTAGAATATAGATGACGTAGTGTATGAGCATGAGATGAGACCGATGCAAGGAATGAGTGGGAAAGAACGCTGGGCAGAAAAGACATTTGCAGACGACAAAAGTCAAGTTTGGGCAGAAAAGACAATGGTGGGTTGCCAAAGTAAATTTTAAGCAGTAATAAGAATAGTGGGCTGCCAGAGTAAATTGTAAGCAGAAATAACAATAGTCTGTTGCAAAGTAAATTTTCATCAGAAAAGACAATGGTAGGTTTCAAAACTCAATAGTGAGTTGATTTAACAAAAAATATGATGATTCTCTTTATGCTTTTTTACTCCGTGTCTCGTGCATTTGATAATTTTTTTTTACTATCTATCTCCGATTGAAATATGCACACAAGCATACACAATAGTAGAGCAGCTAAGACCTCATTTCAGGTTGAATTGTTCACTTTGTGAACAAAGTCTGAAACTTTGCACAGAGTAGCTTTGGGGTGAGTAGAGCAAAATTAGAAGTGGTGCCCAAACATTCCACCCCTTTTTGACGTCATAATGACGTAATTAAGGTGCCAAATTGCCATAAAGTTTATGTCTTCAAAATATGCCAACTATTATATATTTGGAAAGAGAATTAAATTCTTAACAAGATCTGCAAAAACACCATGGCCCAAAATTGTACCGTTTTCGAGATATTAGCCTTCAAAGCTTTACTTATCCAGGGGTAACACCAAAACAACTATATCAATTTTTTAAGATGGGGATTGAAATACCAGGAAAAAGTGATTCAAAGTGCTCACTAAAGATGTTTCTTGTCTTTACATGAAAGAATTTATGGTTAGACGCAATCAAATTTTCTAGAAGAGGTATTTTTGATTCTTGAAAATACAGCGAGCCCCGGAAAATTTTTAATTTGTTTTTCTCAGTGTTAAGAGCTATTATTGGAGAAAACGCATTATTTAAAGCAGCTCTTAGGAGGTTTTGTTAGATTTGGTTTCTATTTTAGTACGTAATATATTTTTCCTATATAGGTACTTAATGTATGACGTCAACGTCATTATGATGTTATCAGTTTATGACGTCATCATGACGTCATGAATACACAACGTCATGTAGTTGAAAGTGACAACAAATTTTGAAAACATTAAACAAAAATCAACAGGATTAGCGTACTGGAACCCTCCAGTTCATGACGAATTATTTGTACATTATGCAGAACACTTGCACAACTCTGTGCACTCAAGACCTGATCTGAAACAGTTAAATCTCCCCATGCATGACTTTTTGCAGCCACATCTGATCAGTTCAGGACAAACACTAGACGAATCGGGTAGCTCTTTCCAACACGGTACTGTTTTTCCATCAGTAATTTGCCATCCCCATAGCCATGGGTCACGATAAACATACTGCTTGTTCAAGGACTGGGTCCATTTCGATGCCTGCAGAATACATCGTTTGATGTGTTGCTTTAACGCTGACTTTGTCGGAGGAATATTCTCTACGGATCGTTCGTCCCTTGCGAAAAGAATTCTGTTGGCTTCGTTGACTTCTGCTGTGTTGCATGTTTTAGAATACAAAAGAACAACAAATTTTTCAAGTAACTGAAAGACACTCTCTGTTATGTCATCAGATGACAATGCGAAAGGTAACCTCTTGATTGTCGATATAATTTCATCTATGCCCATCCAAATAACAAAAAATGCTTTCTTTCCTTTGCCTGACAGTGCTGATGTTGTGTCGCAACCACTAAATGTATGAAAGAGTGGTTGCGACGCCATCGATTTTTCTGGACCAAGATTTCGCGCAATCTGATGAATAGGAAGGAATCTTAACGATTTTCTTGCTCCAAACTCCACCCATAATTCCTGGAGTGAGCTCAATCGATGAAATTATATATCGCAATAACGACAACATCACCGTCAACAGTTTTGATCAAAATGCGCGAATTATTTTGCTGAAGCGTTGAATACATGAACGAAGATTCTTTCATATTTCTGTTTGCAACAACGGTTTCATTGTTGGTTGCAACCACCAGCTTGTGCTGAACTTCATGTACAAGGACATGCGATAAATACGGAAATAATTCAGCTTTATTTTCGTTACATCACAAAAACGTTGCCCAGTTGCCAGGCAAGATGGTGTTTTCCGTCACTTTACGTCTGACTCAGCTCCGCGTTTCTCCCTTGTACTATTTTTAGGCTGTCGTCAATTCCAATATTAAATTCCAATATTTGAACATTGGACGGTCTTCGCTCTCGTCAATCCATTCAGGTTCTGGAAGTAGCTGTTCATCTTCACACGCTTCTTTATAATACTCATAGGCTTCTTTTCGCAGAAGATACAAGGCATATGCGGTGACTTGAGGAAGGTAGCGAGGACAATCGCAAGGGACGAACGATCCGTAGAGAATATTCCTCCGACAAAGTCAGCGTTAAAGCAACACATCAAACGATGTATTCTGCAGGCATCGAAATGGACCCAGTCCTTGAACAAGCAGTATGTTTATCGTGACCCATGGCTATGGGGATGGCAAATTACTGATGGAAAAACAGTACCGTGTTGGACAGAGCTACCCGATTCGTCTAGTGTTTGTCCTGAACTGATCAGATGTGGCTGCAAAAAGTCATGCATGGGGAGATTTAACTGTTTCAGATCAGGTCTTGAGTGCACAGAGTTGTGCAAGTGTTCTGCATAATGTACAAATAATTCGTCATGAACTGGAGGGTTCCAGTACGCTAGTCCTGTTGATTTTTGTTTAATGTTTTCAAAAATTTGTTGTCACTTTCAACTGCATGACGTTGTGTATTCATGACGTCATGATGACGTCATAAACTGATAACATCATAATGACGTTGACGTCATACATTAAGTACCTATATAGGAAAAATATATTACGTACTAAAATAGGAACCAAATCTAACAAAAACCTCCTAAGAGCTGCTTTAAATAATGCGTTTTCTCCAATAATAGCTCTTAACACTGAGACAAAACAAATTAAAAATTTTCCGGGGGCTCTCTGTATTTTCAAGAATCAAAAAATACCCTCTTCTAGAAAATTTGATTGCGTCTAACCATAAATTCTTCCATGTAAAGACAAGAAACATCTTTAGTGAGCACTTTGAATCACTTTTTCCTGGTATTTCAATCCCCATCTTAAAAAAATTGATATAGTTGTTTTTGGTGTTACCCCCTGGATAAGTAAAGCTTTGAAGGCTAATATCTCGAAAACGGTACAATTTTGGGCCATGGTGTTTTTGCAGATCTTGTTAAGAATTTAATTCTCTTTCCAAATATATAATAGTTGGCATATTTTGAAGATATGAAATTTATGGCAATTTGGCACCTTAATTACGCCATTATGACGTCAAAAAGGGGTGGAATGTTTGGGCACCACTTCTAATTTTGCTCTACTCACCCCAAAGCTACTCTGTGCAAAGTTTCAGACTTTGTTCACAAAGTGAACAATTCAACCTCTTAGCTGCTCTACTACAAGCAATGTTCACCAGCATCAAGCTCTTGTATGTATGAAAAACAAGCATATGCCTTTGCATTAAAACTATTTGGTCTTAAATTCCATGGACTAATTTAGATATGTAGCATTATACTGCAGAAAAGACGTAGAAAACTCAAAACGAAAGTATTGTTGCGCTTGATACATGATGTTATATTAACTGCTGAAGATTTCAAATATAAAGCTTAGAATGTCTACATATATACATAAATACAAAAATACATAAATAGAGTTTGTAAGTGTTCAGGATTCTCTTGCGTCTTTATTTTCATCATTTTTAGGATCGTTAGGGGATTCAAATCCACGCTCTAGAATTGGAAGACAAAAACACTTATTAGTTTAATGAATATAGAAAGTCTAGGAAACACATTGAGATGAAACGATATCGAACAGTTTGAGGAGAATTTTACTCCTCGAAGAGAACGTGTACGAGATTGTTGTAATAATGGAACAATTTTTAGAAGTTTTCTTCCAAACAAATTGATATTCCATCAAAGACTGTAGTCTACGAGATTCCAGACAGTAAACATGTCTTAAAAATATCAATAATGAGAAGATAGGGAGCAAAGAAGGACGCGTACCTGCATAAGACGGATGCATCCTGATAAATTTTTTATGCGCAGCTTTTATGGTGTGCGCATGCACCCAGTCATCTTCTTTTAGAGCCCCTTCACATGCGAAATTTCGAAGCGCTTTGAAACTTGCGGCGCCGTGAGTTCAGCTCGGTTCCTTGGATTTGCAGTCTGTTCACATGAATATCTCAAAGCGCTTTGAGAATATTGCCGCATGCTAATTGCAAGGTTTTCGCGCCAAAAATTTCTTTCGAATATAAACAAAAATGGCGGCTGGTGAAGACGATTTTCGGCGAAGACTAATAATCATTTCTGTAATTAAATTGCTCTTGACTATGATGTCTTTGACTCTGCAGCTTCATTTTGTTCTGTTTTTACAGTTGATTTTTCAGTACCAAGAGCTGAGGCAGCAAGCGTCTCAAGCTATTCAGGATAAGAATTGTGCTCTCCGTAGATATCGACAGATTCGAAACAGGTACATCAGGAAGAAGAAACGCTATTGGAACACCTGACTTGGTGTCAGACTAGAAAAAAAGATTTACAAATATAACTTCAAGCTGCAAATTATTAGTTAAACTGCCATTTAAGCCATAAATCATAAACACATGAACAGGGCAGAAAAGGGCCTAATTTTGAAATTGTCCTTCTAGCTCTCCATAGATTACCCTATAGTTTTAGATTAGTTAAAGATTAAAGGCTTAATTCTAAAAAAAGGTATTCTCTTACTTTTTTCTCAATCCAAGGGTTTTCATTTCCTTCTGTACCTGTGAGAAGTGATTGTGATGTGACTAATTCTGTTCCGTCTCTCTTGGTCTCTCTGTGTAACTTTGTTTTTATGGCGCCAAAAATTAGTCAGTTCAATCCCGTGGTGCAATGCTCTTTTCTCATTTCGCTCCGCTTTGAAGAAATTTCTGTTCACATGAGATTTTCAAAGCGCTTTGAAATTTCAAAGCGCTTTGAAAACCCGAACTGAGTTCAGAGCGCTTTGAGTTTCAGTTCACCCTTATCCATGTGAACACTCTAAAGGCTTAGACCAGGCACCGAACTGAACTCACGGCGCCGCGAGTTTCAAAGCGCTTCGAAATTTCGCATGTGAAGGGGCTCTTAGTCTCTCAATGCTATCTCCGGTCTCCGCTGCAACCTGAGCAAATTTCAAATCGGACCAGATTTTATTCTTTTCCATCCTTCTCCAAAGATCCGTTCTTCGCCACGTTGGCCACTTGGCTTGTAGTTTTGGATTCTATTGAGAAAGAGGTTGTCTATAAACAAACTGAAATTTATAAAATGCGAATGAGGAGTATAAATGACAAATTATTTAGAAGAACCTTTGTGACATTTACTCCCCGTACATTGTTTGATAATTTACATTTTAAATATTATATCACATAAAATATCATGAAAGGGAAGAACTTTTATTACCTTTCATCGTGGGGGTTGTTTTTCCTGACTTTGCACCAGTGTCTGCTCCCAATGAAGTAATCAAACGTAAACTCGTCTTCTACGAAGATTTCTCCATTTAATTTGTAAGCAGACATAGCAGGGGCGGATCCAGCCAAAAATTTGGGTGGTGCATGAATTGAGGGTCCAAAATTTTTCACCCACGGCAAATAATAGGAATAATGCCTTCAAACACAGTTATTATGGAAATGACTCCAAAATTTAGGTTATTATAAAAGAAAAAACACGATAAATTCCGGCGATTCAAAACATAGTTTTGTAATAAACTAATAATAAAACAAGACAATAACTAATTGCAGTAACTTGAACACACATTAAACGTCTTACGACTTTTCTCGTTAGAAAAATTTCAAGTTTATAAAAAACAAACAACAAATTATAAATTACGAATTTATAAGTATTTTGTTTGTGCTGGATCGGCAGTCCAAATTCTTACATCTCCCACCGGCATTTCTTGACCTAGACAGTAAAGATACAAGGCACCAGCGTCAAATCCCAAAACACGTCCTTCAGCTTCTCGATTAAAAATAATTGACGGACCACCAACAATATGTTTGTTGTAAAAAGCGTTCACTTCTTTATTATCAATATGTAAGAGTCTTTCTTTCTTATTCGTACCGTACATAATTTTCACTGCTAAACTAGGCAGGCTTATCCCATCAGTAGTCAAGTCAATGGAATATCGGTAAAATTCTTGTATATATTTTTTCCCCGGGGGTGAAGCTGCCCAAGATCAGGGACGGGGACTTGAGTAGGTGACCAAGCCAAACGTACCCAAGACTGGGGCGGATAATTTGAAAGTATACCCAAGACTGGGGGTAACTGTCACAGAGAAATTACTCCAAATTGGGGGGTCCCACACTCACAAAAACATTTAAAATCCAAAGCACCTAGGTATTAATTCCAGTCAAATTGTGTAGAAGCTCTGAAAAATGTATCTTGCTCAAAAGTACATGAGTAAAACTACAATAACCAAAATAACAGGAACAAAAAACCAGCCAAATTCTTCAACAAAGTCTAAAGACCGGTTTATCTCCAGCAAAATTAATCATCCAGAGCAGGGCCAGAGTTGGGTCAGCATTGTAACTGTTGTTTCCAATTCATGATTACTTGCCCTAAGTTTACCAACAATCTCTGTTATTTTAATAACACAAGTTCTTTTGATACCATTTTTTTCTTATCTCCCTCTAAAGAGAAACCTTATCTGCCACAAAATAAACCTTGTCTTGTTTCTTTCGTCCATTTTGTTAAATTAAAGTGCGGGAAAGCGAAAGCGAGGTGATCTGTGATCAAGCGAGGTCAATAGCAAATGTCTCATTTTCGGAAGTGACGTTCCAGGGCCTATCTACCTGTTTTTCTGCCAAATGTTCTCACAGCTGATGATTAATAACTACAGACTGATTAATTGATTCTAAAAACGAAACCTAGTTTTTATTCAAGGTGAAAGATGATTCTTGATGCCACACTAAAAAAGTGGATTATTTGTTATCTACCTACTTTTGCTGAGACACTAACTTGGAGACTAGGTTTTATGGACCTATGCAGCATATATGCAGTATCTAGAGTATTATTGGTTTTTTGCCATCGGAGATGAGGTGGCTGCAGGATAGCTACAAGATGGGATTTCTGCATGAGGTGAGATCATTCCAGAATTGCTGCAGGAGAACTGAACTGGTACTACTTAAAAGAAGGAGGAATTGGTTCCAGTTTACATTCAGACAAAAAAAGACTTGAATAAGTTGTAGTAAAAACAAGATATAAATTGATTGAATCAAGGTACAAAGCAGCAATCAATTTGGCCCAATAATTGATGAATCTGTATCCCTCAACCAAATGTGATAGATGTCGTGGCCAAACTGACTCTTGGGATAGAAAGAATCTTCTTAAAAGATTGTACTGTAGTTGAACCGAGTTTATGACCCAAAACTGGGGGTCGATGGGGATTGATGGAAATTTATGACCCAAAACTGGGGTCCACAAGTCCCCGTCCCTTATCTTGGGCAGCTTCACCCCCGGGATTTTTTCATAGCTTCCACATACGGTTGCACATCCATAGTATTGTAAAATTTCAAATAATCTGCAACTGTTTTCCATCCTTGTTCACGCCAGAGTGCTTGTAATTTCTCATAATTTTCTTGTCCTGTCAAAGGCTTTTCTTTACACCTCATCTGCTTTAACACTTCCTGTTCAGCCGTTTTTACATCGATATTCATTCGCTTTATTTTATCATTTAGCAAAGTCTGATAGGTTTCAAATTGAATATTCAAAGTGTTTTAACCTTGCTTTAAACTCGATACAAAACTTTCATAAGGTGGTAATTCTTCTTCTTTAAGACGGTCAATTGAATCCAAATACTCATACGGAAAGTAAGATTTGTATACGTTGTCGGTGGTAAATGCTTTAATAAACGTATCCAGATTATAATTTGCCGCTAAAAATGCTGATGTATCCAAAAATTGCAATTTCACCCGCTTTCGTTCTTTATCTTGAGATGAAGTGAATCCAACTGATTTATATTTTGTTGAATTTTTCAGCGTGTTAATTTCAACTCCGTTCTTCAACACAATAGGAAATAAATATTTCGCGATAAGAGGTAAATCATAACCGCTGCTATTAAATCCAAAAATTGGCAAAGTTTCAACTTGTTTTCGAAAACTGTTATACAGTACAAAAGCCTCGTAAAATACCGTTAATAATTCTCGTCGCTTATTTAACATTTTATCCATCTTTTCATCGCGTTCATCATCATCATCATCATCATCATCAACAAAATCTTCATCAACATCATCATCATCGTCATCATTATTGTCGACAGTTAAACTTCCTTGACGATACTGCTGAAGAATTTCTATTTCACGTTCTGTACATTCTTTTTTAGCGAAATGAAGCACTTGTAAGAAATTATCTTCTTTCATAAGATGAAATTCACCAAAATAATACTGCAAATCTGATTCTGTTAAAACTAGTAATTGGTGCTCAAAGAAAAACTGTCGTATAAGATCGAACACATGACAATGTTTCGCTTCAGCTCGATTCCTTTTCACTCTCGCAAGTTTGAACAAAACGTTAGTAAATGAAGTTATAAGATCTGCAGGTGAATCTTTACAATCATAAAGAGTATTTGTATCAATTATCGATACACCGTTTTCAAACATTTCTTGTTCGTGTTCAAAACTAGTACTTATTGCGTAAGATAAAGGTATTTGAACTCGAAAATAATCATTAGGCATAAAAGACTCACCATCATCATCATCATCACCATCATCTCCATTTCCATTATTTCTTTCTTTTAAAAGCTGCTGTCGAACGTAATCTCTTTGTTGAATAACTTCTCCTTCATCGTTAAAACAAGTGTAATGCATTTCATTTCCTTCATCAAAAAATTTCCCATCAATTTCGCCATCGTCTTGAAAAATAAACTCTTTTCCGTAGAATAGATCTGAATCAGGTACTTCTTGCCTCGAATTCATACTTTCAAAATCGAATACGACAAAATCTTGATTAAAAACGTAATTATGAAGTTCTTCTTCATCTGTTGGCAATCCCATTTGTTCTTTGGTAAAATGAAAAGTTTCACTTATTTTGTCAATTATATTCTTGTGCGCTTCGATTAAGCCATCTTTAAACTTTAATTTCGGTGATTTCGTAAGGCATTTTCCACGATGGCGAACGAGATTGTCTTTTCTGCTAAAAACCATTAAGCATAAATCGCAGATAAATTTAGGTGTAAAGCTTTTCAAATTTTTAATGGTGCAAAGATGCTCTTTATGAAACAATAAATTCAGTATAATAGTACTTTTGTATTTCAATCGACTTTTATAGATAATATTCACACCTTTCAAAGCTTTAATGTTGCTTGTTTCATCTCGTTGTTGATCAGGTAGTGAATCGTCTTTATATTCAAACACCGGCTTGTAAATGTTAATTTTCACTCCATATTTATACTCCATATGTACAACATGATCAAGGCAAAAACCGTAAAATTCAGGAATTTCGGCATAACTTTTATATTCTTCAATCATTTGCTCAATTGTGATAGTATCATTTTGCGGCTTTAAAACGTTGTATAAAGCAGTAAAGAAACATTTATTGTCAGATTTCCATTCACTTTTAACTTTATTGTTATCCCAATTAACTTCGATGAAATTATTAAATTTAATACAATCAGGAATTGTAGAATTAACTCTCTCACCGCTGTCAGCGTCTAGACAATTTTCGTCAAATTCTTCATTATCTGCACGTGCAATTTTGAACTCATCATGCCCAACATTTATCAAGGCGACATGCAAGTTAGTAATTCGAATTAGTTTCCACGAACTATCTTTGAAATCTGATTTAATTACATCAATTAATGGAGTGGTTTGTATATCTTCAATTAGCTCATTCATGTCGTGCTTATTCTGTATAACAACTTCTTTAAAATGATTAGTAGAACTTGTACTGCCTTCAGTTACCGAATCTCGATCATTGCTTGTCCTATTTAAATTATAATCGGACACGTAATAATATCGCAATTCTTTAGTGAATCTTTCTTGCAAAATAAAACCGAATGATATAATAAATCTTGTCGGTAACATATCTTGTATTTCGTCGTAGACTCTCCAAAGATCTCTGCTAATTTGCTCCATTAAAGGTACATTGTCTAGTAGATGAAAATTCAATTTCATTATAGCATTATTCATTTGATTGTAACAATGAGATACGATGTGATGCGCATTTGATTTATAAACATGTTGCAATTGCTGTTGACCATAACCGACAAACGGCTTATTATCAACATCGAGATCACTTTCCCAAGGTCGAAAAGCATAAATACAATCGTTCCAAAAGCTTCTGATGTGTTTCATACATGGCTGAGGATAATTTGTTATGTTAAGCATTCGATGAACCGCAACACGATGTCGTTGTAACTGCGTTGTCGTGGCAAAATTATTTTATCACACTGTTCACAACTAAAATGCATTCGGTTATTATGTCGAATTGAATTATGATTCAGCAAATGCTCATTTAAATCTTTAAGAGTTTTACAAACCTTACCGCAGCGTAAGCAATCATTTCTTTCGTGATAAACAAAACGATGATTATCCAATGTCCTTTGAGAATAAAATTTTTTTTCGCAATCGCCACAATCAAAGAGATGATTTTTCCGCTTTTGTTTTATCACATTACCATCATCGATATTGTTATTTTGTTGAGTCGCTTCAGAATAATGTGGATGCTTTTTGCCATATGCTTTAACAACGACTTTCTCCCTTTATATTTCTTTTTACAACAACTGCAAATAAGTTCTTTTTTATCTAACGGACATTTTTGTTCATGTTGAGTCAAACGAAATTTACCGTTGCAGACGCGATCACAAAAACGACATCTTTCTTCTTGTTTGTGTACGACGTTAATATGTTGAGCTAGTTTCACAGTATTTCCGCAAGCGTAAGAACATTGATTGCAACGACATTTATAATCATTATGTTCCTTTTGCTTATGCTCGATTAAAATCGCCTTGGTTTTAAACCGTTGTCCGCAGTGAAGACAAATGTAGTTAGTTCTCGACTTTTTAGTACCGCCAAACATCTCTCTGCTTTTATAACTTCCGTCTGATAACCGCTTTTCAACTGTAATCAGGGTTGGTAGATCACTGCGCATGCCTAATGCCAAGGAATTTTCGAGAAAATGCCAAAAAATGCCAAGAAAAAATAAAAAGAAATATGCCAAAATCTGCCAAATTTTTTCAGAATATGCCAAAAATTTGCCAAATATAAAAAATTTAAAAATCTAAAAATTGTTTGGATTAATTAAAGGCGAATAAATTACTTGCTGTGAATCATTGTCTCGAATATCTAAGTTCTAAAAATACTGAAAATGGAATTTAAAAGTTAAAAGTTATTGATATCATTAAAAAAGCATACAGTTCACAAGAATTATTTTCAAAGAAATTATAGATTATATAGTCAGTCTGAGAAAAACCCTTAAAAATGCAGGTAAATAATGCATGAAATTAAATCAAATGTTTCTATAAGGAAATGACTTCATCATCAGACATATCATCCTGATTGTTCTGGTTATCATTTGAGCTTGACTTTGAGTCACTATACATCTGTGCTGCATTAAACAGCTCCAGCATTCTCTTCGTAACGACCATACTGCGACAGCATTTGCCACTCATATGAAGCCCACTTCGAATCATTACTAGGGCGTTTAACAATTCCAGTCCCATTCGATTTCTAGATTTAGTTTTAATGGCTGTCACTTCAGAAAAGGTTCGTTCCACGGCAGCATTGCTAACAGGGTTAGTGAGACAAGCTAATGCATATTTTGCAAGATCTTGGAACGGATTCTGGTTGAGTGTGTTTCTGAAACGATTAATACCGCACCAGAATTTGACTGTATCATCAGGAATACAACCACTGAAGACTGTCTCATCCTGCCAATCTCTGTGCAAGATCTTTCTGTATTGTTCCTCGATCTTCTCGGAAAACTCATTTCTCAAATGTGGCAAAGGAAGCTGGTTGAAAGGGCTCCTCTCTTTTGCATTGAGTACTTTCATTGGATGTAATGAACTCAGCCCTCTGAAAAGATTCTCTGATTCTGGCAATCGTTTTTTGACCTGATCAACAGCTTCCATCAAAAAAAGAAGACATCGCTGCTTCATTTCTTTAACTTTATATAGGGCAGAGACTGCATCCACTTGAGAGCTTAGAAATGCTTGTGTTTTCGCCTCAAATTTCCCACCAAAATCAACTTTATCAATTGGTAATGGGTTACCACTAGCATCGTTGATTCTAGCTAGCCTCTAGACTTTTGCTGTGACTCAGGAGCTCTTTGTTCATTTCTTCTGGGTCTGCATCAGTTGCTTGGAAAAACGCATTCACACGCTCAAATTCTGTGACCAGTGGCGATGCGAAATGAAAATACAAAAAGATGATACGATCATTCAGCATGTCCAAAAGTGTGCGGGCTTTGTATCTTGCATCTTGGCTAGTCTCTGGGATAGTAACTGCAAAGTAAGCTCTAAGTTCTTCCCAGTTCACTAAACAATTATAGATTACCTTGCCCCTTACAAGCCATCTGGTTGTTGAATTCTTTTGAAAGGGTGATGGTGTTCCCATTCGTGCATTTCCAGGATTCATGACGTTGAACAGAGTCTTGAATGCATCTCTCCTTACTGTACTTTTTGAAAACCACTTTGGTATTTCAGAGAGTAGAAACCCAAGACTTGACGGCAATTTATCAAATGCATATTTCACACACAAGGCAAGAGAATGACAGATACATTTTACCTGTATGCAGTTTGGGGCAACTGAGCGAATTCTTGACCTGACTGAGTTGTGCTCTCCGACCATCACTGACGCACCATCACATCCATATCCAATGCAGTCATTGAGTCTCAAGCCAATCCCATCAAGGCAGGTCCTTAGAGCCTGAAAGAGATTCTCCCCATCAGCCTCCACCACGCATACAAGATCAACAAAGGCAGTCACAATCTTGTTTTCAGTCTCACTATGGTATCGTATCATACCACACAGCAGCTTTGTTGTGGACACATCTGTAGATTCATCAACTATTACTGAGAACTTTTTTCCTTTTACATCTTTGGCCAAGTCCTCTTTCATTGCAGGGGCCACCACATTCGTTATGATTTTCGTGCACTTTCTTCTGTGAAGCTTTATCTTTCAAGTTTGCTCCCTTTCCATTTTTCGCTATTACTTCACCGAGGTGATCAATGGTCATGATGGCAGAATGACATGCCACTGAAACGGCCAATTCGATTTCAGCTTCCTTTACTTGATCGTCTTCTTTCGCAGTACGGGTCACAGGAAGAGCTCTTGTTGTTGCCGAGTCTTGTACTCTTCGTACATGCTTATCTGTTTTTTCATGATTCGCCAGAGTTGATGACCTTGGCTGTATCGATGTCCTACATAATTTGCAGTATGCATTTTCTGTTCCATCTGAAGCTTTAGAAACCCACTGAAATTTCGACTCCCAAGACTTATTGTACTTTCTACCACTATCATGGAAACCTTTCCACTTCGATGCCATAACGTTGACTTCTAGTTTGAATAATCGTTATTATCTATGACTGAAAACTGTTTAAAATTTCAGATCAGTGGGCATTTATAAAATCCTCGTATTCCTGTTTATTTTTAGTTTTTCAGTACAATTGCCGAATAAGGCATGGAGTGATGACCTACTGTATGACGTCAAGCATTGTATCTAAGCTACATTTGAATAGATGATGCAATGATCAATAGCATGAGAAATGTTGACGTAATGGGCTCCGTAATGGGTGTGAGCAGAGTTGTAATTGCCTGAATGAAAATTGTCTTTCAACTTGTCAAATGAATGGAAAGGAAATAATTGATCAGTCAATATGATATCAAGTAAAGCAAGGTCAGCGTCTGTCAATACCATGTTTTACGTAGTACAACTGTTTTAACGCCAAGGCCATATTTGGTCATAATTGCGGTTAGTCTCTCGGGTCCATGCCCCTACATCCTCCGTTGCGTATTGGACCATGCTGTCCATCCGCCTTCCTTGTCTTCACAAGTTGTTAGGGTTCTGCCTACATTACTTTTCGTTCCGAAGTTAGATCAGTTAGATCAGTTAGATCTACAAGCCCAGAACCAGAGCGTACGTCATCAAATGAATCAGATGTGGTCCAGCTATCTAGGCAGGATTTACGGGCCTTGATCCAAGAAGAAATCAGAGGCAGCGGAAGAATTTCAACAAGCGACAACACTGTTAGGCCTGTGTCTTCAATACAGAATGCCCCTCTATCTCCAGCTTCCGTTATTGCTGAGCCAAATGAGCTTCCCCTGGAGCCATCAAATGCAAATTCAGCACCTATCCAGTCCTTGCAGACCAGCTCACTCCAAGCAGGTAATTCAAATGCACCGATTTTCTACTCAAGTATTAATAACCTACCCCCAATGTCCCAGAAGACCATAAAAGCTTTAAAAAACCAGGAATACATCGAATTTCACTCGCTGCTAACTAGCTCCCTTTATGATTCAGCTATAAACCCAGGCCAAAACATTGCTGTCAAAGTTACTGATAATGACAGTATTTCCTCACCACCACAAACAAGAAAAGTCAAAAGATATCCAACTTTCAGTCCTGGCTAGAAGCTTGGAACATCTTCATTCGGGGGGATGGTCCACTTTCACCCTTCAAAGGCAACTGAGCTTCTGGCCTACCAGGAGTCAATCTGCTTCTTTGCCCGCAATTACAACTTTCATCAGTGGCATAGTTATGATATTGCATTTCGTATGACAATGGCCATAAATAAGTCTTTGTCCTGGGCAAGAATAGACGAATATGCATTGACAAAGTTCCTCAGAGCCCCTCAAAATACGTCACCCAACCCTACCTGTTATAAATGCTCACAACCAGGCCATTATGCAAACAACTGCCCAAATGAGTCTTTTCGTCCCCAAACCTTTCGCAACCCAACAAGTCAAAATTTCAACAGGCCACAGTTTCTCTACACTAACAACAGCGCAACTAACAACAGCCAAAGAACCAGCACAGAGAGGTGCAGATTTTTCAACACTGGGGTCTGTAGAAACGATCAATGCCCCTTCAAACACATGTGCAACAGATGCGGAGGCCCTCACGCAGGAACATTATGTAAACGAGCTGAAAATAAACTTTAATCCCATTCCTAGGGATCCAATTACACCTATCAAGATTGATCAATTGTCGTTAGAACTCATCGATTATCCTGATAAGGCAAAAGCAAATAACTTATTATGTAGCTTAACAAATGGTTTTAAACTTGGTTATAAGGGTCCAGACTTTTCAATATTACAAAAAATTTGAAGTCTGCTGCAGATAATCCCACAGCGATAGCAGATAATATACTCATTGAACTCAAAGCAGGCCGGGTTGCAGGCCCATTTACTTATTCACCCTTCCCAGATTTACGTACGTCACCCATTGGTATAGTACCCAAGAAGGAAGCCGGTAAATTTCGAATTATAACAGACTTATCTTCTCCGAAAGGTCTTTCAATTAATGACTTCATCGATGATTCCGAGGCAACAGTTAATTTTAATCATTTTGACGAGGCCGTGAATATTGTATCAACCCTTGGTTCTGGAGCCCTAATGGCTAAAGTTGATATAAAGAGCGCGTTTAGAATTTGCCCAGTGCACCCAGATGATTGGCATTTACTGGGGTTTTCGTTTATGGATTATATTTTTGTTGATCTTTGCTTGCCATTTGGCCTAAGGTCATCTGTTAATCGCTTTACTTAACTTGCTGAAGTCTTGTTATGGATTATGAAACACAATTATAACATTATTGATAGTACACATTATTTGGATGATTTCTTCCTAGCTGGCCCTCCGGATTCCTCATTGTGTTCCGATCGTTTGCAAACGACTATACGCATTTTCAACAAACTAGGCGTACCTCTGGCCCCAGATAAGATTGTTGAACCGACGAAATCGATAACCTATTTAGGTATAGAGATAGTCAGCGAGCAAATGCAGCTGAAACTACCAGCTGATAAACTAACAGACACACTGTCATTGTTACATTCTTGGTCGTCAAAAAAGAAATGCACTAAGCGTGAGTTGTTATCATTAATCGGGAAACTGTCATTCATATGTATCGCCGGCTGATAGATTTATCAACCTCAGTGCAGAAATTAAGCCATCATATTTCCCTAAACAAACCAGCACGTGAAGATATCAGCTGGTGGACTCAGGGCCTCTTTTAAGGAATCAGAGCTGGGGGCAAATTTTAAAAGGGGACCTCAGTTTTACCGAAGGAAAAATTTTATTTTTCAGCAACTGCCAAAATAATGATGCAGGCGAGCGCGAGTCAAAAATTATGGTAGAAAAGAACATTTCCTTTTAACAAAATGTAAACTGAAAAAACGAAGAATTATTTCAACCAAAGAACTTTTTAACGAAGTCTCTTTCACAATATGAGTCAATTTTGGCAAATTCATTCTGCGGTCCTTCATTGTAAGGAAAGTTTGAACTGCTGGTCTTGGGTTGAACTTTGCTGTTGGCACTCCATTCCAGTGGATCATCAACCGAGAGTTAAGGGTTTTTCAGTTGTAGCCATTCGCAAGTCTGAAAATAGCATGTTGTATGTCGAGACACACTTTTCTACTGTCATACTGTGTGGACAAACAACCGAAAAGCTTGACAGCAACTTTGTAACTGGCTGCTTGCTACCTCTGAGCATATGAAAAAGGCGGACTCCATAATCTTTAGCAGCAATGACAGAGCTCGGTAGCATATCATCAAAATTTTCAAACACAGCATCCAAAAATTCTTGCTTGTTGCCAATATTACATGATGGCAGTAGTGGAATGGCTGCATCAATGAATTCTCTGGGGGATTTGGCAGATGTTAGTTCAACCATTGATTTGACAATGTTTGTTTGTTCTTCATCAAGCCTTGTCTACAATGCAAAAATTAAGATATTGATATGTTCCCTTTGTTAGGACACATGATAGGAGTACCACGAGGGGATGCATATATTAAACCTTACCTGAAGAAAGTTCTTTGCAGACTCTACAACCTCTTGCCGAATTGCATCCCTGTTTCTCCTAAATGTTGTTACAAATTCATGATTGATTGATCTTCTTTCACTTTGCATAGGCTCTTCCTCGTTTGTTTGTCTATCTTCCAAAGATTTTTCTTCCTTCCCCCCTAAAACATAATTCAAAAAATAAATTGACAGGCCTTTCATACCAGTAAAAATGATTATAATAAGAATAATTTAACACTCTGTGCAAATACCTGGGTAAGGCCGTGTTTCCAAAAGCTGAAGTTTCTGAAAAGCAATATCTCTGTATCTTAAGATATCTGCAATTATGATGTTAGGCTTCTGGGCTTCTTTCTCAATGTATCTGAAAATAGTGCAGATATCAGCCATGAAAGCAGTGAGCCAAGTTTGCAACCCATTAGATTTCCACACCTTCAAGAAGCCTTTAGCAGTGCTGACCTCCCTTTTGTCATATTCTCCAATGGGGGCAATGGTAATATTTGTCCAATGATCAATGCAACCATCTAAATTGTGTAGTGTAGCTTCACAGATTTGAATGAGGTGCTGGGCAAAGCGTATCTCATGGTGTGGAGGAAAGGATTTCATTGTGGGTTTGATGTTCTTTAGCTCTTTCAGACGCAGCCCAGATGTACGGTAGTATGTAGCAACACCAATCAAATTAGAATTCCATATTTTAAGTTCTGGAACGGATTTCATCACATCTTCCATAGCCAAATCAGATCGATGGCAGGCGCACCAGAAATTCAATGTTGGATGTTCTACATATTCCTCCATTCTTGCCCAAAGACCTGTTGATCTTCCAGTGTTAGCTGACTCTCCATCAGTTGTAACACCAATGAGTTTATCTGCTATTTCCTCTTTGAAATTCCAAGGTCATTCAAAGATTTGACAAGGGCTCCAAAGAGACCTTTGGCACCACGCTCCTCTGCTTCACTTACAGATAGGAATCTAGTTTCTATTTGTAGTGGATCAGCCATAGAGTTGAGCCGGAAAATATAAACTTCTTATCTTGTTGCTTTGTGTCCACAGAACCATCCATTTGTATGGAAAAACAAATACTTTCCTTTATCTCTCTAGCAAGGACATCTTTTTCTGATTTTGCTAATATATTTAGCATTTCTGCATAATGCATTGGGTCTCTGTAATGGAGCTCAGCAGAAGTTGGTTTGTAGGGTGAAAATTTCACTGCTTCTTCTTGACCATACATTTTCAGCTGTTGCTCAGCATGCAAGCCAGCTAAGGATCTTGATGGCCATGACCAAGCCGCAAGTGTCAAATTTTACTGTCATTGTAAACATCCACTGCCATCCGGGTCAATGTTTGCAGTACAGTTGAGTCAGTGGATTTTAGAAGTTTAATCCACGGGTGCCTGTCATCTTTTAAATTCCAAAGAGTGGTAACTCTCTTTCTTTCAACAGCTGCTGCATGAGAGGTGCCATGAAGATGATCTATGACATCTTGCATCTTCTTTTGCCATCACAACGAACCCCTTGTGCCATATACACTCTGTTATTGCCAGAAAACTTTCTAGCTTCTTCTTCAAATTCAGCACACACAAGACATTTTACAAATGTCCTTTTGCGCGTATCCTTTGTTGCCAATGTTGATTTTTCGTTGAAAACAGTCAACACATTGCTACCAGCTTTACTGACAATCAAGTTAATGTCCAAGGGATAGCCCTTGTAAAATTCCTTGGTAGTTTTCAGAGTAGTCTCTTGTGGATGGTGCTCAAACTCCAATTTTCTACTCTCCTGGCAGCTTTCCTCAGTTTCAATTGGATTTTCTGCGGATGAAGATGGTTCTGTCGTTGTAGGCCCATCTCTGCTTTCTGTAGGCTCTTGCTGTGAAGTTTTATTTACAGTGAAGAAATTTTTAATTTTACGACATTTTGCTGCATCATTATTTAGTTTTCGTTGTTTCTCAAGCTTTCTCTTTTCAGCATAAGGCATCCTTGTAAATATTATCACTGATTATACTGATAATTGATTGATCTACTGATTACTGATAATATAACATGTAGAACAGTAGAACATGTGGTAAACCCGGAACCGTGACTTCACCTCTTTAGATTGTTTTGTTTGGTTGTCATAACAGTAGTCATTGTCATAGCAATCTAAGCTGGACTTAGCAAAGGGAGGCTTGTCGAAGGGAGGCTTGTTCGAAAACAAAAGCATTTTTATCTGGGTTTCTTGATTCTTACTTGCTATTTCGGTTTCTTGCTTAGTGTAGAAAATAGAAACTGCTAAAATAAAAGCATCAAAGGGAAAAAGGGGGGGCACCTCCACTGGGGGCAAAACATCATAAAAGCTTCAACTGGGGGCAGCCAGCACGACTGGGGGCATTTGCCCCCAGTTTGTATGTTAAAAGAGGCCCTGCACCAATTTCTGCAAAACTGTACGGAAAGTTCCAAACCAGCCTTCATGTTTAGTGATAACTCTTACCTTACACGTCAAACCTTATCAGATATACTTAAACAATTACTTAAAACTTCCAACATTATAGGTCAATACTCTTCCCATAGTTTTCGTATTGGTGCGGCCACAACAGCCGCAGCAGCCGGAACGCCAGACTGGCTGATTAAGTCCCTTGGTCGCTGGTCAAGTGACTGTTACCAGCAGTATATAAGAACCCCCATATCGTCTATACACTCGATCCCTAGTATCTTAGCTACAACTACAGCTATTCCCAGCCGCCCATGGAGCGAATACTAACTCACAGCAGTGGTCGGGGTCAATTTTGGCGTCATTTGGCGTTATGGTCGCATATTCGCGACTTCCTTCTCGGCATCTTACTAGATTCAGTCCGCTTTATTTCATCATCACGATATGCCCTATGTAGCTGCAGTTTAGTCCGGCAAGAATGAATTCCGAAGTGTTGTTATTGTATATATATATTAGCTTATCGTTTTGTTTAGTTCATGTACTCGCGTGAGATAATTATACTCAGCGAGAAATATGTATACTTCAACGACGAGGAATCCCTACTCGCTAGGAAACTCTACTAGCGTGGAATCCCTACTCGGCGTTGATGCCCCGTATATCACTAGTTTCTTATGTATACTTCAACGACGAGGAATCCCTACTCGCTAGGAAAATCTACTAGCGTGGAATCCCTACTCGGCGTTGATGCCCCGTATATCATTAGATTGTTATGTTGTTTAAATATATTGTGTTTCGTTGATACGACCCCAATACCGCCACTGCTGTGTCTTTTCTTCGTTGCATCTAGAGGCTTTACATTATTACCAGTCGGTAGGCAATGTCTAGCAACGCATTTACCAGGTACCCTTATTAGGCTAGGTTCATTGATTGCACCGGGTTGCCTGGTGGCCGCTAGGCGTTAATACTAAATAACTCGCATCATTGCGCACAAAAGGAAACTGATCATCACATGGAAATATCTGCCTTCAAGTAACAAGTTTCAACAATAATAGAATGCGTTCATATTTCAATGACTTCATTCACACACAGGAAAGAAAACAAACTACCGTAAAGTTTTTTCCCCTTAAGGTTTAAACTTTTTTTATAGTTAGGTCTTTGAAAAAAAAAATGCCAAAAAAATGCCATTATGCCAAAGCACAATTTTCATGCCAGCGGACAATCAAAAAATGCCAAAAACCTGAAATTTGGCATTAAAAATGCCAATATACCAACCCTGACTGTAATAAGAATCGAAAATCAAGCTCATTTTATACATTTAACACACAATAGTCTTGTCAATCATTCGTCAATCAATCAATATTTAAATTGTAATATGATATTTTCTTCAATCTTTACGAATGGAGAAGCTTAAAGCGAACTGGATTGAGTTTTAACAATTTTAATGTATTCTCAAGAAACTGGCCGGTCAGCATACCAGCCTTTGTTGCATGAGCAAGGAACCCAATTTTACGGTCGGTGATTCCGATTTGCAACGCAAATTTCGGCCGGCACACCTGGCAATGACGACCGGAGTGGTCGACTGCGAAATAAAATAATCAAACACTCATAAACTCAACAAAAAATAAATAGAGGGACAGGGCGGGAGGGAGAAATTTTCGTGAATTTAGACCAGTTGTCTTATCGGTGGTTGATTTCGAATGAAACTCGCTTCAAGAAAAACACAGCTAAATACATGCAGGGATTTCCTGGAGATCAGCCAGATACCGTAGGGATTTCTAGACTGATAGACTGTCATAAAGGAAGCCTCAAAGACGCTTAAGGCGAGCGGCACCTTAAGGGTTCTACAAATATAGCCTTACTCATCTCCTGACGTCCATTGACCTGGACGGCATCCAGCATTATACTTCTACCGAAAAACAAAGGGATTAGAGAAGCAAAACATTGCAAGGCCCTCTGTTCATTCAAACTTAACACGGGCCTACTTTTTATTATAATTATAACAGTTTCTTTCAACATTAACGTTGCTTAAATTAAAAATTTAACCATGATTTAATGTATTCTCAAGAAACTGGCCGGTCAGCATACCAGCCTTTGTTGCATGAGCAAGGAACCCAATTTTACGGTCGGTGATTCCGATTTGCAACGCAAATTTCGGCCACAGAACACGCAGTGTGACCCCATCGAATCACCAACCGTAAACAATAGAAAAAACCCTTGAAAATTTCTCCCAGCCCTAAAAACCTAGAAAATGGCAGATCAGGAACATAATGCAAAATTCATAAAGCAAACTCATATAACCAATATATCAAGGGACCACAGCTGACTTCACCGGGGAGCCAGCGGCCACCTTGTAAAGAAACCAAAAGCCAAAATGACAGTGGGTAAAAGACCACGCCTGCCAGAAAGACGGCATTAACTCGGTGATAACCATTTGTGCTTATACCGAAGCACTACCACTTGCCTCGCAGAGGCAATAAACTTTTTGTGCTTATACCGAAGCACTACCACTTGCCTCGCAGAGGCAATAAACTTTTTGTGCTTATACCGAAGCACTAACACTTGCCTCGCAGAGGCAATAAACTTTTTGTGCTTATACCGAAGCACTACCACTTGCCTCGCAGAGGCAATAAACTTTGTGTGCTTATACCGAAGCACTACCACGTGACCCGCAGGGTCAACGAAATTTTTGTGCTTATACCGAAGCCCTACCATACCACGTGCCCCGCAGGGGCAATAAAACATTTGAGCTTATACAGAAGCACTACCCCTTGCCTGGCTGAGGCAATAACCTGTTGTTCTTATACAGAAGCACTCCATAGTTGCTAATAGAGGGGGTAAAACGTTTATCCTAAACCGGAGCACGAACCACTTGCCTATATCGGGGCTCCGGAGCAATAAGTTTATGTCCTTATAATGGAGTACTACCTCTTTCATGCCTCAGTCCTTAATAACCATAGTCGGAGCCTAGTGATAATCCCCCAGATGAGTAAGTTTTCTCAAGGTAAAGAAAAAGCTATTTCAAACCCCAAGACCAGAAGCTATCCCAGCTATCTAATTCTTGTTCTTAAACTATTTCTGGGGGTATTTCCGCTAGTTTAGATTGTTTGTTCAATGGTTTGTTCAGGTGGACGTTTGGACGTTTATTGCATGCATCACTGGGATGCTACGAAAACGAGGCAGACCAGCCGCAAGGGAGGCAAGTAAAACAGGAAGCAACAAGGAACGAAAGACGAAAGAACGATAAAATCTTAAATCTGCTCTCAACAAAACCAAATTACGAATAGTTAACGTATAGTTGTAATTATCAAAAAGAGATATCAAATTCTAGCATGACGAAGACGAGTTCAATTTGATGCTGTTCCCAAGGCGATTGAAGCCTTAATCAGTTGGCTTTGTGGTATCTTTATGTATACCTTATAAGCTTCGCTGGACCAACGGCCTAGAGCTTTTATTAAATAATCTGGAAAGCCCAGTGATGCCGCAGTAGTGGCTGCACCCACACGAAAGCTGTGTAAAGTGAATGTTTGAGGCCAACCACATTTCTTCAGAACACTCTGCAGCCGATTATTCAGGGTACTTTTCGTCAAGGCAGACCCGTTGCCCCAAAGAAATAGAGGACCATTTGCATCTCCTCTCAAATGTAAATATTGGAGCAAAGCAGTTACAGGGCATAATGAGCTGCTTGATCGTGCTAAGATTACGATACAACTTCGTCCAAACTGATCTGTTTTGGAGAACTTTAACTTAATAAACACTTTATCCGGGCTAGGATGTTTATCAATCCTAACATCAGTAATTGCTAAATGTCTGGAGTTATTGAAGCCCTCGGGGGGAACTGTGAACTCGGATGCTCTTAAAAAACCAAAGAAGGCTGTCAGACAGGCAGCCCAGAGCATGACATCATCAAACTTCTCCAAATTGAGGTGTAGTTTTATAAGTTGAAGAACCAATAAAGTAATAGGCATTTTTTGCCTTGCTGGCGAAGCTTGTACGCGACGGAGGCCACGAGTTGCTAGAGGGAGACGCAAGCAGCCCTCCAAAGGATCTTTAAATCCATGTCGAAGTTGAAGAGCCCTTACTGCGGATAAATAAACTTTAACTGAAGATGCCTTGCAGGATTTGCTTAAATTTGCAATAAAACGAAGAAGAGTCAATTCGGAGATAGGAAATGGAGAACCCTGCCTGTCAATGAAACCATTTTTGGTACAAAAGTCAATGAACTGTTTTTGCGCAGATGCATATGTCTTCTGGGTATTTTGCGATAGGGCGTTACTTAAGAGTGACTGCCAGTCATTGTCCAAGGTGGAAACAGTAGCTGATGGAGGTACTCCTTGGGGATTTGTCGAGGTACTGTAGCCGCATTGTGGGCAGTGTTGAAGAATGTCTGAAAGTCAAAACGAGATAGGGCATCAGCTAAGACATTTTTTGCCCCTGGAACATGGACTGCAGTAAATGTGAAGTCCTGGGTGATAGCGAGTATGGAGAGCTCTCTTAATAGGAAGGCCAGGTGCCTATCTTTACAAGTTCCATTTTGAAGGCAAAGGACTACTGCCATATTATCACAACGAAAGGCAACACGTTTTCGTTCCCAGCAATTGCCCCAGAGTTTTGCTGCTATCACTATTGGAACTAGTTCTTTAATAGCAATGTTCATGGACTCAGTGCCTAGGGGCCACTTGTTAGCAAACCATTCATTCTGGAAAATAGCTGCATAGCCCTTACTGCCTGCTGCATCAGAAGCAACGTTGATATCTGGAGCCCGGGACCAAGTGCGATAGAGAAAAAGGCTACGGCCATTCCATTGGGTTAGAAGGGAATGCCACCAGGCTATGTCATCTCTTTCCCAGACTGACAGATGGATGTGGTGATGGAGCTCCTTGACTGAACTTGCCCTGTCTATCAAGCGCCTTAAGAAGGGACGGCCTAGCACAATTGCTTGGCAGCAATGCTGCAGACTGCCTATTAATGACAATAGCTCACGTTTGGTTCCAGTGTGGTGTTGAGACCAATGTTTGAGATGCCCTTTTATTTTATTAACTTTGTCGTTTGGTAAACGTAATTCAAGAGTGTCGGAATTTAAGATAAAACCCAAGAATGTTATCTCAGTAGCAGGACCCTCTGTCTTTTCCGTGGCTAAAGGGACCCCAAGTTTCTCACATAATTTAAAGCAGCTGTGTAGCATTTGAGCACATTCAGGCGACTCCGGCTTTCCCAGAATAATAAAATCGTCTAAGTAATGCTGAATTTTAGCCTCATTGCCATTGTTTACAAAAATGGACTCTAGCACATCACCAAACCTGGTAAATATTTGGGGGGCTGATCTCAGACCAAATGGTAAGGCCAGGTCCACATAAAAGTTTCCTTTCCAGGTCATTCCTAAAAAATGCCTATCCTGTGTTTGCACTGGGAGCAAGCGGTACGCCCTTTTTATGTCAAATTTTGCCATGAGAGTCCCTTTTCCAAGAAGCATGATCTTGGCTATGGCTTCCGGAATACCAGAGTACGAAACTTCTGCCCTTTCATCTGGGATGAAGTGATTCACACTCTCTTTTGGGGGGTATGATAAGTCAGTTATAAGACGCCATTTCCCAACTGTTGATTTTGGGATTACCCCAAAACGATTTATAATCAAGTCGGGTAGTGGAGACTCCGAGAATGGTCCCGCCATTGTCCCTTGCTGTATTTCTTCCGCTAAATAGGAGTCGATTATCTCCGGCTTTCTAAAGGCAGACGCACAATTTCTTTTTGCAGAGCGAGGGGGGCCTCCTTCGAGTCCAATATTGAAGCCGAAGGTAAGACCCTGGAGTACCCATTTTGCATCCGGATGAGGAGAAGACTGCAAAAAATCACGCCACACGCAAAGTTTCAATGGTGTTATAACACAAGGAACAGGAAAAGTAAACGAATTATTACAATCGTTCAATGTCTCGGCATCTAGTCATTTTGTACGTTTTTTAATGATTTCCGGTGAAGGAGATCTTCGTCTTTTATTAGCTACAGGAGTCTTTTCTGCGGACTCCGTGGGGCAATCTAGCACTTTATGATCACCTCCACAGGCCAAGCAAACGTGCAAATATACGCAATTCTTCGCAAATTTGCAGATTTTCTTATTCCACGCGAAGCAAGGGTTTTCTTTTGGCGGATGGCGAAACAGCTTTCGTTTCTTGCCCCGTTTTTTGAACTCCCGCAGTTAAGACTGTAGACATATAAAGAGTGGGGTCTACAACAGACCAATGCGTATCGATGCGGTTAGCAGCTTGCTTTCGAAACGCTGAATCGTACGACAGCCATCCTGTACCAGGAACATCACGATGGGCTTTCGCGATAATCAAAAAGTAAGCGAGGAGCGAGGGGAGCTTATCTGGCTTATGCTTAGCAACCACCGACGCAAAGACAGCCCAAGCCTCTGCCCAGTCAGCAAACACACGAATTGGCTCTAATTTGTTTTTGAGCAGACGCTCAAGCTGCAAGCTGGATGGCGTTAGTGTAGGCAAATCTTTTAGATTGTTTAAACGTAACAGAGCAAAATCTACAAATTCGTTCTTTTCAATCATGGACACCAGATAGCCTGGAACTGGAGTAAGACCACCCATTACTGAGATGGCAGGCAAAGATCGTTGTGCTAGCCATTGTTGAGGCTGAATTCCCCAAGCACTAGATGCAACATCGGTCAAATTTTGAAGAGGGAAGTCAACGGGCGGCAAGGTAGGAATTGTAAAACCTTGCATGGGTGCTGTTTTGCTCGTTTGTTCGGTAGTAGTGAGTGCAGGAAGCGTGCTGGTCGAAACTTTTAAAAAACTTGGAGCTTGTCCGAAGGCCACCTGCCCTCCCTGTTTGGTCATGGACATACCTGCACTTGCTGCAGATTGTGAGTGATCACTATCCGCGTTCTCTCGGTTTTTACTGTTATCTTGTGCTGCAAGCAGCTTTTAAGGGTGTCTTCAATGCTTGACAGCGACGTTTCAAGTGAGGTAAGGCGGGTGTTAGTATCTAGCCCCTCCAAATTTTGACCACTAGTATTTTCAGCTGCCATTCTGATATTTTACGAGAACTTTATGACGAATAATGAGTTACTTTATGATATAAAAACAAGAACAATCTCACCGCGTGTCCTTAATCACCGGCTTTATACAACTCTTGACGAGGCACTTGAAAGACTGACGGCAAACAACAGCAATGATCAATGAGAATTTCCAACGCAGGAAAAAACAAGAACGCACTTTCTAACACCACCAAGAAATTTTCGTGAATTTAGACCAGTTGTCTTATCGGTGGTTGATTTCGAATGAAACTCGCTTCAAGAAAAACACAGCTAAATACATGCAGGGATTTCCTGGAGATCAGCCAGATACCGTAGGGATTTCTAGACTGATAGACTGTCATAAAGGAAGCCTCAAAGACGCTTAAGGCGAGCGGCACCTTAAGGGTTCTACAAATATAGCCTTACTCATCTCCTGACGTCCATTGACCTGGACGGCATCCAGCATTATACTTCTACCGAAAAACAAAGGGATTAGAGAAGCAAAACATTGCAAGGCCCTCTGTTCATTCAAACTTAACACGGGCCTACTTTTTATTATAATTATAACAGTTTCTTTCAACATTAACGTTGCTTAAATTAAAAATTTAACCATGATTTAAATAACCTTTGACCTGTGGTTACAATTCTAGTAGTAATATGATCTTTTTTTCGATCTTTTCAAACAGAATCGCTTAAAGCGAAATGAAACGCTTCTTTAGATTAATAGTTAAAACTGGGGAATGTGGAATGGAATAAAATGGAATGAAATAGGCCGAAACCTGATGGGTGTGGCTTTTTTTAATATTGGTCATATAGAGTCGAGAGTAGGCTCATTCGAAAGCTCTCGTTAAGCTACCCTACCCCTCCGTTGTCCATTTTATTCTAGCATTTACGATTTTAGAGATAAAGATAAAAACGCAAAAACAACAACAACAATAACTTTTATTAAACTTTATATTATATTCGCAACATTTCTCGTACACTTTTATTATAAAACTGTCTCAGTTCTTTCCAAACTAATTTCTCGTTTTGCAATATATTACTGAATAAAACGTTCAAGTCCACGAATTGCAAATTATTATTTATCTTTTCAAACATGGCAAGAAGCAGTCTCTGTAAATGTTCAATTTCATCGTATTGTTGACAAACGTCGATATTTTTTTTGTTTTGCAACACGATATAATAGACAGCTCGAAATACAACAGCTTTCTTGATAAGTTCTTTTCGAATTTTCGCTAGTAAATTCTTTAGCTTCTTATTCGTTTTCAGCAGGTTCTTTCGTTTCTTCAAATAATACTTCTTTACTCCTTTAAAACTCATACTTTTTCTCCGTTTCACTTCTTAACTCTGCAACTTTTCAATTTGAAATAACATGATATAATTTTCCAAGCAAATTTATTTCATTATTTCATTATTTCATGATGATGACGAAGAAGATGATGATGATGATGATGAGATATAACCAATCAACTCGTCGCCTCTTTCTTCACGATCTTTTCCAATCATTTTCTTTAACTCATTAATAGATGTTGGCTTTCCTTTAACTCTTTTTGCGGCCGTAGTTGTTTTTGCATTTAAAGGTGAAAATACTTTATTATTGAGCAAAGCTTGATTTAAGAAGTTGAAGGCATTCGCGTTTTCAACATGTTCATCCTTTAAGTCGTCAGTCGTTGATGTGGGTAAATGTTCTTCAGATGACTTTTCTTCAATAATCACTTCTTCATCTCCAATGGCAGAATACGGTGAAATTGCTTCTATTTCGTTAAAATGCGGAGGCATATCTAAATCTGGTGGGATATCAAAATCAGGAGGTATATCAAAATCCTCTAACATTATACCCGCGAATAATTCCGGGGGTAAAGCCTCCTCCTCCTCTTTTTGCTTTTGCTGTTGCAGCTGCTGCTGCTGCTGCTGTTGTAGCTGTTGCTGTTGCTCCTCTTCACATTCCATTGTATCAACTAACGAATCCACAACTTCATTTTCCGTTATTAACGGATGTTCCAATGGAGCTGTGGCGATATCAACAATTGCTTTTTCAATTGCTTCCTTACTTTTTATTGTAGGCTTTTTCTTTTTCAATAAACCCAACGCGTTAGACGCACATGTATCTAGCAACACATCTTGCTTCTTGATTTCATTTTCATACGGCGTCTGATCAGAAGAGCTTGCAACATTAGCATTGCGTATTACACGCATTTCATGTAAAGCCGACTTTAATTTATTACTTACTTGCACTTCCTTTTCTTGTCGTTGTTGCTTCAGCTCTAACTTAAGGTTTTCTTCTTCTTCTTGCACTTTCGCTTCGCCTTCTTCTTCTTCTTCTTCTTCAATCTCAACATCTGAAGGTTTACAAATAGTCCTCTCTGTCTGGCATTCTGCATCTACTTTTTCCCCCTCGTCATTAAACACTTTAATTTCGGTATTTCTAAAAATACTTCATTTTTCCCAGTTGACTGCTCAAAGGAACATGATCTTCAACATTGTTATATCCAATTCACTTACGCCTTTCAAAATCAAAGAATCCTTTATATATCTCTCAAAAGACGTGAACAACTGGTTAAGGTTTTGCTTTTGAACGACTTTATACATTTCGGTAACCATCAGCTCAGTCATGATCATCTTAAAACCATAGAGACGTGTTTCAAAGCCAACTTTAACAATCAACTTCGTGTCGTCCATTTTAGCATTGAATTTTCGCGGTTTAATCACATCTTTCAAAATCTTTGTTAACAAAACAAAGTGCTTCTCTAAAATTATACAACAAACCATTTGCTTTTTAAATGGTGAAAAATCGCTAAAATTCACCATTCCTTCGTTATGAAACGATCGAGATAACTCTGCTGACTTGCCAATTCGTGGCATGATTTCAACTGTTCAAGTCACAACTATTCGTTTTGGCGCGCTCTTTTAACTTTAAAATAACAGCGTGTCATTTTGACTTTTTTGTTTAAAACCCTCCAAAGAGAAAAAAAACACGTTTATATTTCAAAGTTCAACTTTTCTAGACATTGACGTCAATCATATATTGTCTAATATACAGTTGACATCCGCTATCTCGACTGCCCGCTATCTCGAACATTCGTTATCTCGAACGATTTTCCATTTCCCCTCGTTTTGGTATAAGGGTTTGTATAGAAAAATCATCCGCTATCTCGAGCCCCGTTATCTCGCACATTCGCTGTCTCGAACCATTTTCCATTTTCCATGGAGGAAAACCTGCTCTTTATCTCGAACTTTGCCAAATTTTCCGCTAAACTGGATAAAGAGACAGGCTGAAAATATGTATAAGTTCGCCTAGCGGAGCGGTAATGGCAGCAGCTAGCTGATATGCTGCCCATGAATACAATAGATGAAGCTGTTCTCTTTCGAGATGTGCTGAATCTCAATTTCACCAATAGTAGGGATGAAAACAGAAAAATACCAGACTTGTTTGATGAAATTTGGGAACAGTAACCCTGCATATTAATAGGGGTTCCTTTTCTGACTTAAAAACTATAATTTTTTGTATTTATATGGGGCATCCGTTATTTCGAACATTCGCTATCTCGAACAAATTCCAGTTTCCCTTGAGAGTTCGAGATAGCGGATGTCAACTGTACTATATTTTAACATTCTGTTTAAATTATTTTATATGATAAATGATGAATAAACAGATATTTTTGCCGTAGAATTTCAGACACAAGAGAAGCACTCTAAATTTCTGTAGCAATCTTCATAATGATCGTAAATATCACACATCAGAACATTATCGTACATCTACAGATCTGATCTTCAGAATCTTACATGCAATTATTTTTACTACACACTGATAAAATTTAAGCCACTCACAATTCTAGATTTCACATACGTTAATACGAGTCAAGCTACATATTTTTATTATACAAGAGGAAATGGGATTTAAGTAGATACACATAAAATGTCTGTGTTACTGAGCATATACGCAAATTCTGACTCGCAATCATGAGCCGAACGCCCAACCTAAATTTTAAATCTATACCAAGAATGTTGTTACAAATATCAAAGCTTAAACATACAATCGCCTAAAGAATAATTAGATCCCTACGAGAAATCCTTGGAAATCCGCACACTGTATTCTTATCACAAACTTCTCTATTTTATCCTGGTCTTGTTCTTTTTCTTTCTTGATTCTCTATTCTTATTTTTTTCTTCTTAACAAGCTTTTTTTGCTTTTCTTTCTTCCGTTTTCTGCTTTTTTCTTTAGCTTTTGCTTTATCAACATCAACATCATCATCATCATCACTTGTTGAATTATCACTTGAAGAAGATGATGATGATGATGATGATGACGAAGAAGATGATGATGATGATGATGAGATATAACCAATCAACTCGTCGCCTCTTTCTTCACGATCTTTTCCAATCATTTTCTTTAACTCATTAATAGATGTTGGCTTTCCTTTAACTCTTTTTGCGGCCGTAGTTGTTTTTGCATTTAAAGGTGAAAATACTTTATTATTGAGCAAAGCTTGATTTAAGAAGTTGAAGGCATTCGCGTTTTCAACATCTTCATCCTTTAAGTCGTCAGTCGTTGATGTGGGTAAATGTTCTTCAGATGACTTTTCTTCAATAATCACTTCTTCATCTCCAATGGCAGAATACGGTGAAATTGCTTCTATTTCGTTAAAATGCGGAGGCATATCTAAATCTGGTGGGATATCAAAATCAGGAGGTATATCAAAATCCTCTAACATTATACCCGCGAATAATTCCGGGGGTAAAGCCTCCTCCTCCTCTTTTTGCTTTTGCTGTTGCAGCTGCTGCTGCTGCTGCTGTTGTAGCTGTTGCTGTTGCTCCTCTTCACATTCCATTGTATCAACTAACGAATCCACAACTTCATTTTCCGTTATTAACGGATGTTCCAATGGAGCTGTGGCGATATCAACAATTGCTTTTTCAATTGCTTCCTTACTTTTTATTGTAGGCTTTTTCTTTTTCAATAAACCCAACGCGTTAGACGCACATTTATCTAGCAACACATCTTGCTTCTTGATTTCATTTTCATACGGCGTCTGATCAGAAGAGCTTGCAACATTAGCATTGCGTATTACACGCATTTCATGTAAAGCCGACTTTAATTTATTACTTACTTGCACTTCCTTTTCTTGTCGTTGTTGCTTCAGCTCTAACTTAAGGTTTTCTTCTTCTTCTTGCACTTTCGCTTCGCCTTCTTCTTCTTCTTCTTCTTCAATCTCAACATCTGAAGGTTTACAAATAGTCCTCTCTGTCTGGCATTCTGCATCTACTTTTTCCCCCTCGTCATTAAACACTTTAATTTCGGTATTTCTAAAAATACTTCATTTTTCCCAGTTGACTGCTCAAAGGAACATGATCTTCAACATTGTTATATCCAATTCACTTACGCCTTTCAAAATCAAAGAATCCTTTATATATCTCTCAAAAGACGTGAACAACTGGTTAAGGTTTTGCTTTTGAACGACTTTATACATTTCGGTAACCATCAGCTCAGTCATGATCATCTTAAAACCATAGAGACGTGTTTCAAAGCCAACTTTAACAATCAACTTCGTGTCGTCCATTTTAGCATTGAATTTTCGCGGTTTAATCACATCTTTCAAAATCTTTGTTAACAAAACAAAGTGCTTCTCTAAAATTATACAACAAACCATTTGCTTTTTAAATGGTGAAAATCGCTAAAATTCACCATTCCTTCGTTATGAAACGATCGAGATAACTCTGCTGACTTGCCAATTCGTGGCATGATTTCAACTGTTCAAGTCACAACTATTCGTTTTGGCGCGCTCTTTTAACTTTAAAATAACAGCGTGTCATTTTGACTTTTTTGTTTAAAACCCTCCAAAGAGAAAAAAAACACGTTTATATTTCAAAGTTCAACTTTTCTAGACATTGACGTCAATCATATATTGTCTAATATACTATATTTTAACATTCTGTTTAAATTATTTTATATGATAAATGATGAATAAACAGATATTTTTGCCGTAGAATTTCAGACACAAGAGAAGCACTCTAAATTTCTGTAGCAATCTTCATAATGATCGTAAATATCACACATCAGAACATTATCGTACATCTACAGATCTGATCTTCAGAATCTTACATGCAATTATTTTTACTACACACTGATAAAATTTAAGCCACTCACAATTCTAGATTTCACATACGTTAATACGAGTCAAGCTACATATTTTTATTATACAAGAGGAAATGGGATTTAAGTAGATACACATAAAATGTCTGTGTTACTGAGCATATACGCAAATTCTGACTCGCAATCATGAGCCGAACGCCCAACCTAAATTTTAAATCTATACCAAGAATGTTGTTACAAATATCAAAGCTTAAACATACAATCGCCTAAAGAATAATTAGATCCCTACGAGAAATCCTTGGAAATCCGCACACTGTATTCTTATCACAAACTTCTCTATTTTATCCTGGTCTTGTTCTTTTTTCTTTCTTGATATCCATTTATATATAAAACAAAAAGCGCGATGATATAAACAGAGAATTGAAACCAAAATAAATTCAAATTCAAAGTTGATTTCTATTTATATTTTAAGAAACAAATTATACCGTTTATCGAAAAACTATAAAAAAGTTTCTATTCAAATCTTTTTATATCTTTCAGTTCTATTTCTTCTCTATTCTTATTTTTTTCTTCTTAACAAGCTTTTTTTGCTTTTCTTTCTTCCGTTTTCTGCTTTTTTTCTTTAGCTTTTGCTTTATCAACATCAACATCATCATCATCATCACTTGTTGAATTATCACTTGAAGAAGATGATGATGATGATGATGATGACGAAGAAGATGATGATGATGATGATGAGATATAACCAATCAACTCGTCGCCTCTTTCTTCACGATCTTTTCCAATCATTTTCTTTAACTCATTAATAGATGTTGGCTTTCCTTTAACTCTTTTTGCGGCCGTAGTTGTTTTTGCATTTAAAGGTGAAAATACTTTATTATTGAGCAAAGCTTGATTTAAGAAGTTGAAGGCATTCGCGTTTTCAACATCTTCATCCTTTAAGTCGTCAGTCGTTGATGTGGGTAAATGTTCTTCAGATGACTTTTCTTCAATAATCACTTCTTCATCTCCAATGGCAGAATACGGTGAAATTGCTTCTATTTCGTTAAAATGCGGAGGCATATCTAAATCTGGTGGGATATCAAAATCAGGAGGTATATCAAAATCCTCTAACATTATACCCGAATAATTCCGGGGTAAAGCCTCCTCCTCCTCTTTTTGCTTTTGCTGTTGCAGCTGCTGCTGCTGCTGCTGTTGTAGCTGTTGCTGTTGCTCCTCTTCACATTCCATTGTATCAACTAACGAATCCACAACTTCATTTTCCGTTATTAACGGATGTTCCAATGGAGCTGTGGCGATATCAACAATTGCTTTTTCAATTGCTTCCTACTTTTTATTGTAGGCTTTTTCTTTTTCAATAAACCCAACGCGTTAGACGCACATTTATCTAGCAACACATCTTGCTTCTTGATTTCATTTTCATACGGCGTCTGATCAGAAGAGCTTGCAACATTAGCATTGCGTATTACACGCATTTCATGTAAAGCCGACTTTAATTTATTACTTACTTGCACTTCCTTTTCTTGTCGTTGTTGCTTCAGCTCTAACTTAAGGTTTTCTTCTTCTTCTTGCACTTTCGCTTCGCCTTCTTCTTCTTCTTCTTCAATCTCAACATCTGAAGGTTTACAAATAGTCCTCTCTGTCTGGCATTCTGCATCTACTTTTTCCCCCTCGTCATTAAACACTTTAATTTCGGTATTTCTAAAAAAATACTTCATTTTTCCCAGTTGACTGCTCAAAGGGAACATGATCTTCAACATTGTTATATCCAATTCACTTACGCCTTTCAAAATCAAAGAATCCTTTATATATCTCTCAAAAGACGTGAACAACTGGTTAAGGTTTTGCTTTTGAACGACTTTATACATTTCGGTAACCATCAGCTCAGTCATGATCATCTTAAAACCATAGAGACGTGTTTCAAAGCCAACTTTAACAATCAACTTCGTGTCGTCCATTTTAGCATTGAATTTTCGCGGTTTAATCACATCTTTCAAAATCTTTGTTAACAAAACAAAGTGCTTCTCTAAAATTATACAACAAACCATTTGCTTTTTAAATGGTGAAAATCGCTAAAATTCACCATTCCTTCGTTATGAAACGATCGAGATAACTCTGCTGACTTGCCAATTCGTGGCATGATTTCAACTGTTCAAGTCACAACTATTCGTTTTGGCGCGCTCTTTTAACTTTAAAATAACAGCGTGTCATTTTGACTTTTTTGTTTAAAACCCTCCAAAGAGAAAAAAAACACGTTTATATTTCAAAGTTCAACTTTTCTAGACATTGACGTCAATCATATATTGTCTAATATACTATATTTTAACATTCTGTTTAAATTATTTTATATGATAAATGATGAATAAACAGATATTTTTGCCGTAGAATTTCAGACACAAGAGAAGCACTCTAAATTTCTGTAGCAATCTTCATAATGATCGTAAATATCACACATCAGAACATTATCGTACATCTACAGATCTGATCTTCAGAATCTTACATGCAATTATTTTTACTACACACTGATAAAATTTAAGCCACTCACAATTCTAGATTTCACATACGTTAATACGAGTCAAGCTACATATTTTTATTATACAAGAGGAAATGGGATTTAAGTAGATACACATAAAATGTCTGTGTTACTGAGCATATACGCAAATTCTGACTCGCAATCATGAGCCGAACGCCCAACCTAAATTTTAAATCTATACCAAGAATGTTGTTACAAATATCAAAGCTTAAACATACAATCGCCTAAAGAATAATTAGATCCCTACGAGAAATCCTTGGAAATCCGCACACTGTATTCTTATCACAAACTTCTCTATTTTATCCTGGTCTTGTTCTTTTTCTTTCTTGATATCCATTTATATATAAAACAAAAAGCGCGATGATATAAACAGAGAATTGAAACCAAAATAAATTCAAATTCAAAGTTGATTTCTATTTATATTTTAAGAAACAAATTATACCGTTTATCGAAAAACTATAAAAAAGTTTCTATTCAAATCTTTTTATATCTTTCAGTTCTATTTCTTCTCTATTCTTATTTTTTTCTTCTTAACAAGCTTTTTTTGCTTTTCTTTCTTCCGTTTTCTGCTTTTTTCTTTAGCTTTTGCTTTATCAACATCAACATCATCATCATCATCACTTGTTGAATTATCACTTGAAGAAGATGATGATGATGATGATGATGACGAAGAAGATGATGATGATGATGATGAGATATAACCAATCAACTCGTCGCCTCTTTCTTCACGATCTTTTCCAATCATTTTCTTTAACTCATTAATAGATGTTGGCTTTCCTTTAACTCTTTTTGCGGCCGTAGTTGTTTTTGCATTTAAAGGTGAAAATACTTTATTATTGAGCAAAGCTTGATTTAAGAAGTTGAAGGCATTCGCGTTTTCAACATCTTCATCCTTTAAGTCGTCAGTCGTTGATGTGGGTAAATGTTCTTCAGATGACTTTTCTTCAATAATCACTTCTTCATCTCCAATGGCAGAATACGGTGAAATTGCTTCTATTTCGTTAAAATGCGGAGGCATATCTAAATCTGGTGGGATATCAAAATCAGGAGGTATATCAAAATCCTCTAACATTATACCCGCGAATAATTCCGGGGGTAAAGCCTCCTCCTCCTCTTTTTGCTTTTGCTGTTGCAGCTGCTGCTGCTGCTGCTGTTGTAGCTGTTGCTGTTGCTCCTCTTCACATTCCATTGTATCAACTAACGAATCCACAACTTCATTTTCCGTTATTAACGGATGTTCCAATGGAGCTGTGGCGATATCAACAATTGCTTTTTCAATTGCTTCCTACTTTTTATTGTAGGCTTTTTCTTTTTCAATAAACCCAACGCGTTAGACGCACATTTATCTAGCAACACATCTTGCTTCTTGATTTCATTTTCATACGGCGTCTGATCAGAAGAGCTTGCAACATTAGCATTGCGTATTACACGCATTTCATGTAAAGCCGACTTTAATTTATTACTTACTTGCACTTCCTTTTCTTGTCGTTGTTGCTTCAGCTCTAACTTAAGGTTTTCTTCTTCTTCTTGCACTTTCGCTTCGCCTTCTTCTTCTTCTTCTTCTTCAATCTCAACATCTGAAGGTTTACAAATAGTCCTCTCTGTCTGGCATTCTGCATCTACTTTTTCCCCCTCGTCATTAAACACTTTAATTTCGGTATTTCTAAAAATACTTCATTTTTCCCAGTTGACTGCTCAAAGGAACATGATCTTCAACATTGTTATATCCAATTCACTTACGCCTTTCAAAATCAAAGAATCCTTTATATATCTCTCAAAAGACGTGAACAACTGGTTAAGGTTTTGCTTTTGAACGACTTTATACATTTCGGTAACCATCAGCTCAGTCATGATCATCTTAAAACCATAGAGACGTGTTTCAAAGCCAACTTTAACAATCAACTTCGTGTCGTCCATTTTAGCATTGAATTTTCGCGGTTTAATCACATCTTTCAAAATCTTTGTTAACAAAACAAAGTGCTTCTCTAAAATTATACAACAAACCATTTGCTTTTTAAATGGTGAAAAATCGCTAAAATTCACCATTCCTTCGTTATGAAACGATCGAGATAACTCTGCTGACTTGCCAATTCGTGGCATGATTTCAACTGTTCAAGTCACAACTATTCGTTTTGGCGCGCTCTTTTAACTTTAAAATAACAGCGTGTCATTTTGACTTTTGTTTAAAACCCTCCAAAGAGAAAAAAAACACGTTTATATTTCAAAGTTCAACTTTTCTAGACATTGACGTCAATCATATATTGTCTAATATACTATATTTTAACATTCTGTTTAAATTATTTTATATGATAAATGATGAATAAACAGATATTTTTGCCGTAGAATTTCAGACACAAGAGAAGCACTCTAAATTTCTGTAGCAATCTTCATAATGATCGTAAATATCACACATCAGAACATTATCGTACATCTACAGATCTGATCTTCAGAATCTTACATGCAATTATTTTTACTACACACTGATAAAATTTAAGCCACTCACAATTCTAGATTTCACATACGTTAATACGAGTCAAGCTACATATTTTTATTATACAAGAGGAAATGGGATTTAAGTAGATACACATAAAATGTCTGTGTTACTGAGCATATACGCAAATTCTGACTCGCAATCATGAGCCGAACGCCCAACCTAAATTTTAAATCTATACCAAGAATGTTGTTACAAATATCAAAGCTTAAACATACAATCGCCTAAAGAATAATTAGATCCCTACGAGAAATCCTTGGAAATCCGCACACTGTATTCTTATCACAAACTTCTCTATTTTATCCTGGTCTTGTTCTTTTTTCTTTCTTGATATCCATTTATATATAAAACAAAAAGCGCGATGATATAAACAGAGAATTGAAACCAAAATAAATTCAAATTCAAAGTTGATTTCTATTTATATTTTAAGAAACAAATTATACCGTTTATCGAAAAACTATAAAAAAGTTTCTATTCAAATCTTTTTATATCTTTCAGTTCTATTTCTTCTCTATTCTTATTTTT
The DNA here is from genome assembly GCA_014526335.1 of Chrysaora quinquecirrha. Classification (NCBI taxonomy): domain Eukaryota; kingdom Metazoa; phylum Cnidaria; class Scyphozoa; order Semaeostomeae; family Pelagiidae; genus Chrysaora; species Chrysaora quinquecirrha. The sequence continues at coordinate 621,562 of JACTAT010000164.1, read as the reverse complement.
TTCTTCTTAACAAGCTTTTTTTGCTTTTCTTTCTTCCGTTTTCTGCTTTTTTTCTTTAGCTTTTGCTTTATCAACATCAACATCATCATCATCATCACTTGTTGAATTATCACTTGAAGAAGATGATGATGATGATGATGATGACGAAGAAGATGATGATGATGATGATGAGATATAACCAATCAACTCGTCGCCTCTTTCTTCACGATCTTTTCCAATCATTTTCTTTAACTCATTAATAGATGTTGGCTTTCCTTTAACTCTTTTTGCGGCCGTAGTTGTTTTTGCATTTAAAGGTGAAAATACTTTATTATTGAGCAAAGCTTGATTTAAGAAGTTGAAGGCATTCGCGTTTTCAACATCTTCATCCTTTAAGTCGTCAGTCGTTGATGTGGGTAAATGTTCTTCAGATGACTTTTCTTCAATAATCACTTCTTCATCTCCAATGGCAGAATACGGTGAAATTGCTTCTATTTCGTTAAAATGCGGAGGCATATCTAAATCTGGTGGGATATCAAAATCAGGAGGTATATCAAAATCCTCTAACATTATACCCGCGAATAATTCCGGGGGTAAAGCCTCCTCCTCCTCTTTTTGCTTTTGCTGTTGCAGCTGCTGCTGCTGCTGCTGTAGCTGTTGCTGTTGCTCCTCTTCACATTCCATTGTATCAACTAACGAATCCACAACTTCATTTTCCGTTATTAACGGATGTTCCAATGGAGCTGTGGCGATATCAACAATTGCTTTTTCAATTGCTTCCTACTTTTTATTGTAGGCTTTTTCTTTTTCAATAAACCCAACGCGTTAGACGCACATTTATCTAGCAACACATCTTGCTTCTTGATTTCATTTTCATACGGCGTCTGATCAGAAGAGCTTGCAACATTAGCATTGCGTATTACACGCATTTCATGTAAAGCCGACTTTAATTTATTACTTACTTGCACTTCCTTTTCTTGTCGTTGTTGCTTCAGCTCTAACTTAAGGTTTTCTTCTTCTTCTTGCACTTTCGCTTCGCCTTCTTCTTCTTCTTCTTCTTCAATCTCAACATCTGAAGGTTTACAAATAGTCCTCTCTGTCTGGCATTCTGCATCTACTTTTTCCCCCTCGTCATTAAACACTTTAATTTCGGTATTTCTAAAAAAATACTTCATTTTTCCCAGTTGACTGCTCAAAGGGAACATGATCTTCAACATTGTTATATCCAATTCACTTACGCCTTTCAAAATCAAAGAATCCTTTATATATCTCTCAAAAGACGTGAACAACTGGTTAAGGTTTTGCTTTTGAACGACTTTATACATTTCGGTAACCATCAGCTCAGTCATGATCATCTTAAAACCATAGAGACGTGTTTCAAAGCCAACTTTAACAATCAACTTCGTGTCGTCCATTTTAGCATTGAATTTTCGCGGTTTAATCACATCTTTCAAAATCTTTGTTAACAAAACAAAGTGCTTCTCTAAAATTATACAACAAACCATTTGCTTTTTAAATGGTGAAAATCGCTAAAATTCACCATTCCTTCGTTATGAAACGATCGAGATAACTCTGCTGACTTGCCAATTCGTGGCATGATTTCAACTGTTCAAGTCACAACTATTCGTTTTGGCGCGCTCTTTTAACTTTAAAATAACAGCGTGTCATTTTGACTTTTTTGTTTAAAACCCTCCAAAGAGAAAAAACACGTTTATATTTCAAAGTTCAACTTTTCTAGACATTGACGTCAATCATATATTGTCTAATATACTATATTTTAACATTCTGTTTAAATTATTTTATATGATAAATGATGAATAAACAGATATTTTTGCCGTAGAATTTCAGACACAAGAGAAGCACTCTAAATTTCTGTAGCAATCTTCATAATGATCGTAAATATCACACATCAGAACATTATCGTACATCTACAGATCTGATCTTCAGAATCTTACATGCAATTATTTTTACTACACACTGATAAAATTTAAGCCACTCACAATTCTAGATTTCACATACGTTAATACGAGTCAAGCTACATATTTTTATTATACAAGAGGAAATGGGATTTAAGTAGATACACATAAAATGTCTGTGTTACTGAGCATATACGCAAATTCTGACTCGCAATCATGAGCCGAACGCCCAACCTAAATTTTAAATCTATACCAAGAATGTTGTTACAAATATCAAAGCTTAAACATACAATCGCCTAAAGAATAATTAGATCCCTACGAGAAATCCTTGGAAATCCGCACACTGTATTCTTATCACAAACTTCTCTATTTTATCCTGGTCTTGTTCTTTTTTCTTTCTTGATATCCATTTATATATAAAACAAAAAGCGCGATGATATAAACAGAGAATTGAAACCAAAATAAATTCAAATTCAAAGTTGATTTCTGTTTATATTTTAAGAAACAAATTATACCGTTTATCGAAAAACTATAAAAAAGTTTCTATTCAAATCTTTTTATATCTTTCAGTTCTATTTCTTCTCTATTCTTATTTTTTTCTTCTTAACAAGCTTTTTTTGCTTTTCTTTCTTCCGTTTTCTGCTTTTTTTCTTTAGCTTTTGCTTTATCAACATCAACATCATCATCATCATCACTTGTTGAATTATCACTTGAAGAAGATGATGATGATGATGATGATGACGAAGAAGATGATGATGATGATGATGAGATATAACCAATCAACTCGTCGCCTCTTTCTTCACGATCTTTTCCAATCATTTTCTTTAACTCATTAATAGATGTTGGCTTTCCTTTAACTCTTTTTGCGGCCGTAGTTGTTTTTGCATTTAAAGGTGAAAATACTTTATTATTGAGCAAAGCTTGATTTAAGAAGTTGAAGGCATTCGCGTTTTCAACATCTTCATCCTTTAAGTCGTCAGTCGTTGATGTGGGTAAATGTTCTTCAGATGACTTTTCTTCAATAATCACTTCTTCATCTCCAATGGCAGAATACGGTGAAATTGCTTCTATTTCGTTAAAATGCGGAGGCATATCTAAATCTGGTGGGATATCAAAATCAGGAGGTATATCAAAATCCTCTAACATTATACCCTTGAATAATTCCGGGGTAAAGCCTCCTCCTCCTCTTTTTGCTTTTGCTGTTGCAGCTGCTGCTGCTGCTGCTGTTGTAGCTGTTGCTGTTGCTCCTCTTCACATTCCATTGTATCAACTAACGAATCCACAACTTCGTTTTCCGTTATTAACGGATGTTCCAATGGAGCTGTGGCGATATCAACAATTGCTTTTTCAATTGCTTCCTACTTTTTATTGTAGGCTTTTTCTTTTTCAATAAACCCAACGCGTTAGACGCACATTTATCTAGCAACGCATCTTGCTTCTTGATTTCATTTTCATACGGCGTCTGATCAGAAGAGCTTGCAACATTAGCATTGCGTATTACACGCATTTCATGTAAAGCCGACTTTAATTTATTACTTACTTGCACTTCCTTTTCTTGTCGTTGTTGCTTCAGCTCTAACTTAAGGTTTTCTTCTTCTTCTTGCACTTTCGCTTCGCCTTCTTCTTCTTCTTCTTCTTCTTCAATCTCAACATCTGAAGGTTTACAAATAGTCCTCTCTGTCTGGCATTCTGCATCTACTTTTTCCCCCTCGTCATTAAACACTTTAATTTCGGTATTTCTAAAAAAATACTTCATTTTTCCCAGTTGACTGCTCAAAGGGAACATGATCTTCAACATTGTTATATCCAATTCACTTACGCCTTTCAAAATCAAAGAATCCTTTATATATCTCTCAAAAGACGTGAACAACTGGTTAAGGTTTTGCTTTTGAACGACTTTATACATTTCGGTAACCATCAGCTCAGTCATGATCATCTTAAAACCATAGAGACGTGTTTCAAAGCCAACTTTAACAATCAACTTCGTGTCGTCCATTTTAGCATTGAATTTTCGCGGTTTAATCACATCTTTCAAAATCTTTGTTAACAAAACAAAGTGCTTCTCTAAAATTATACAACAAACCATTTGCTTTTTAAATGGTGAAAAATCGCTAAAATTCACCATTCCTTCGTTATGAAACGATCGAGATAACTCTGCTGACTTGCCAATTCGTGGCATGATTTCAACTGTTCAAGTCACAACTATTCGTTTTGGCGCGCTCTTTTAACTTTAAAATAACAGCGTGTCATTTTGACTTTTTTGTTTAAAACCCTCCAAAGAGAAAAAAAACACGTTTATATTTCAAAGTTCAACTTTTCTAGACATTGACGTCAATCATATATTGTCTAATATACTATATTTTAACATTCTGTTTAAATTATTTTATATGATAAATGATGAATAAACAGATATTTTTGCCGTAGAATTTCAGACACAAGAGAAGCACTCTAAATTTCTGTAGCAATCTTCATAATGATCGTAAATATCACACATCAGAACATTATCGTACATCTACAGATCTGATCTTCAGAATCTTACATGCAATTATTTTTACTACACACTGATAAAATTTAAGCCACTCACAATTCTAGATTTCACATACGTTAATACGAGTCAAGCTACATATTTTTATTATACAAGAGGAAATGGGATTTAAGTAGATACACATAAAATGTCTGTGTTACTGAGCATATACGCAAATTCTGACTCGCAATCATGAGCCGAACGCCCAACCTAAATTTTAAATCTATACCAAGAATGTTGTTACAAATATCAAAGCTTAAACATACAATCGCCTAAAGAATAATTAGATCCCTACGAGAAATCCTTGGAAATCCGCACACTGTATTCTTATCACAAACTTCTCTATTTTATCCTGGTCTTGTTCTTTTTCTTTCTTGATATCCATTTATATATAAAACAAAAAGCGCGATGATATAAACAGAGAATTGAAACCAAAATAAATTCAAATTCAAAGTTGATTTCTATTTATATTTTAAGAAACAAATTATACCGTTTATCTAAAAACTATAAAAAAGTTTCTATTCAAGTCTTTTTATATCTTTCAGTTCTATTTCTTCTCTATTCTTATTTTTTTCTTCTTAACAAGCTTTTTTTGCTTTTCTTTCTTCCGTTTTCTGCTTTTTTCTTTAGCTTTTGCTTTATCAACATCAACATCATCATCATCATCACTTGTTGAATTATCACTTGAAGAAGATGATGATGATGATGATGATGACGAAGAAGATGATGATGATGATGATGAGATATAACCAATCAACTCGTCGCCTCTTTCTTCACGATCTTTTCCAATCATTTTCTTTAACTCATTAATAGATGTTGGCTTTCCTTTAACTCTTTTTGCGGCCGTAGTTGTTTTTGCATTTAAAGGTGAAAATACTTTATTATTGAGCAAAGCTTGATTTAAGAAGTTGAAGGCATTCGCGTTTTCAACATCTTCATCCTTTAAGTCGTCAGTCGTTGATGTGGGTAAATGTTCTTCAGATGACTTTTCTTCAATAATCACTTCTTCATCTCCAATGGCAGAATACGGTGAAATTGCTTCTATTTCGTTAAAATGCGGAGGCATATCTAAATCTGGTGGGATATCAAAATCAGGAGGTATATCAAAATCCTCTAACATTATACCCGCGAATAATTCCGGGGTAAAGCCTCCTCCTCCTCTTTTGCTTTTGCTGTTGCAGCTGCTGCTGCTGCTGCTGTTGTAGCTGTTGCTGTTGCTCCTCTTCACATTCCATTGTATCAACTAACGAATCCACAACTTCATTTTCCGTTATTAACGGATGTTCCAATGGAGCTGTGGCGATATCAACAATTGCTTTTCAATTGCTTCCTACTTTTTATTGTAGGCTTTTTCTTTTTCAATAAACCCAACGCGTTAGACGCACATTTATCTAGCAACACATCTTGCTTCTTGATTTCATTTTCATACGGCGTCTGATCAGAAGAGCTTGCAACATTAGCATTGCGTATTACACGCATTTCATGTAAAGCCGACTTTAATTTATTACTTACTTGCACTTCCTTTTCTTGTCGTTGTTGCTTCAGCTCTAACTTAAGGTTTTCTTCTTCTTCTTGCACTTTCGCTTCGCCTTCTTCTTCTTCTTCTTCAATCTCAACATCTGAAGGTTTACAAATAGTCCTCTCTGTCTGGCATTCTGCATCTACTTTTTCCCCCTCGTCATTAAACACTTTAATTTCGGTATTTCTAAAAAAATACTTCATTTTTCCCAGTTGACTGCTCAAAGGAACATGATCTTCAACATTGTTATATCCAATTCACTTACGCCTTTCAAAATCAAAGAATCCTTTATATATCTCTCAAAAGACGTGAACAACTGGTTAAGGTTTTGCTTTTGAACGACTTTATACATTTCGGTAACCATCAGCTCAGTCATGATCATCTTAAAACCATAGAGACGTGTTTCAAAGCCAACTTTAACAATCAACTTCGTGTCGTCCATTTTAGCATTGAATTTTCGCGGTTTAATCACATCTTTCAAAATCTTTGTTAACAAAACAAAGTGCTTCTCTAAAATTATACAACAAACCATTTGCTTTTTAAATGGTGAAAAATCGCTAAAATTCACCATTCCTTCGTTATGAAACGATCGAGATAACTCTGCTGACTTGCCAATTCGTGGCATGATTTCAACTGTTCAAGTCACAACTATTCGTTTTGGCGCGCTCTTTTAACTTTAAAATAACAGCGTGTCATTTTGACTTTTTTGTTTAAAACCCTCCAAAGAGAAAAAAAACACGTTTATATTTCAAAGTTCAACTTTTCTAGACATTGACGTCAATCATATATTGTCTAATATACTATATTTTAACATTCTGTTTAAATTATTTTATATGATAAATGATGAATAAACAGATATTTTTGCCGTAGAATTTCAGACACAAGAGAAGCACTCTAAATTTCTGTAGCAATCTTCATAATGATCGTAAATATCACACATCAGAACATTATCGTACATCTACAGATCTGATCTTCAGAATCTTACATGCAATTATTTTTACTACACACTGATAAAATTTAAGCCACTCACAATTCTAGATTTCACATACGTTAATACGAGTCAAGCTACATATTTTTATTATACAAGAGGAAATGGGATTTAAGTAGATACACATAAAATGTCTGTGTTACTGAGCATATACGCAAATTCTGACTCGCAATCATGAGCCGAACGCCCAACCTAAATTTTAAATCTATACCAAGAATGTTGTTACAAATATCAAAGCTTAAACATACAATCGCCTAAAGAATAATTAGATCCCTACGAGAAATCCTTGGAAATCCGCACACTGTATTCTTATCACAAACTTCTCTATTTTATCCTGGTCTTGTTCTTTTTCTTTCTTGATATCCATTTATATATAAAACAAAAAGCGCGATGATATAAACAGAGAATTGAAACCAAAATAAATTCAAATTCAAAGTTGATTTCTATTTATATTTTAAGAAACAAATTATACCGTTTATCTAAAAACTATAAAAAAGTTTCTATTCAAGTCTTTTTATATCTTTCAGTTCTATTTCTTCTCTATTCTTATTTTTTTCTTCTTAACAAGCTTTTTTTGCTTTTCTTTCTTCCGTTTTCTGCTTTTTTCTTTAGCTTTTGCTTTATCAACATCAACATCATCATCATCATCACTTGTTGAATTATCACTTGAAGAAGATGATGATGATGATGATGATGACGAAGAAGATGATGATGATGATGATGAGATATAACCAATCAACTCGTCGCCTCTTTCTTCACGATCTTTTCCAATCATTTTCTTTAACTCATTAATAGATGTTGGCTTTCCTTTAACTCTTTTTGCGGCCGTAGTTGTTTTTGCATTTAAAGGTGAAAATACTTTATTATTGAGCAAAGCTTGATTTAAGAAGTTGAAGGCATTCGCGTTTTCAACATCTTCATCCTTTAAGTCGTCAGTCGTTGATGTGGGTAAATGTTCTTCAGATGACTTTTCTTCAATAATCACTTCTTCATCTCCAATGGCAGAATACGGTGAAATTGCTTCTATTTCGTTAAAATGCGGAGGCATATCTAAATCTGGTGGGATATCAAAATCAGGAGGTATATCAAAATCCTCTAACATTATACCCGCGAATAATTCCGGGGGTAAAGCCTCCTCCTCCTCTTTTTGCTTTTGCTGTTGCAGCTGCTGCTGCTGCTGCTGTTGTAGCTGTTGCTGTTGCTCCTCTTCACATTCCATTGTATCAACTAACGAATCCACAACTTCATTTTCCGTTATTAACGGATGTTCCAATGGAGCTGTGGCGATATCAATAATTGCTTTTTCAATTGCTTCCTACTTTTTATTGTAGGCTTTTTCTTTTTCAATAAACCCAACGCGTTAGACGCACATTTATCTAGCAACACATCTTGCTTCTTGATTTCATTTTCATACGGCGTCTGATCAGAAGAGCTTGCAACATTAGCATTGCGTATTACACGCATTTCATGTAAAGCCGACTTTAATTTATTACTTACTTGCACTTCCTTTTCTTGTCGTTGTTGCTTCAGCTCTAACTTAAGGTTTTCTTCTTCTTCTTGCACTTTCGCTTCGCCTTCTTCTTCTTCTTCTTCAATCTCAACATCTGAAGGTTTACAAATAGTCCTCTCTGTCTGGCATTCTGCATCTACTTTTCCCCTCGTCATTAAACACTTTAATTTCGGTATTTCTAAAAATACTTCATTTTTCCCAGTTGACTGCTCAAAGGGAACATGATCTTCAACATTGTTATATCCAATTCACTTACGCCTTTCAAAATCAAAGAATCCTTTATATATCTCTCAAAAGACGTGAACAACTGGTTAAGGTTTTGCTTTTGAACGACTTTATACATTTCGGTAACCATCAGCTCAGTCATGATCATCTTAAAACCATAGAGACGTGTTTCAAAGCCAACTTTAACAATCAACTTCGTGTCGTCCATTTTAGCATTGAATTTTCGCGGTTTAATCACATCTTTCAAAATCTTTGTTAACAAAACAAAGTGCTTCTCTAAAATTATACAACAAACCATTTGCTTTTTAAATGGTGAAAAATCGCTAAAATTCACCATTCCTTCGTTATGAAACGATCGAGATAACTCTGCTGACTTGCCAATTCGTGGCATGATTTCAACTGTTCAAGTCACAACTATTCGTTTTGGCGCGCTCTTTTAACTTTAAAATAACAGCGTGTCATTTTGACTTTTTTGTTTAAAACCCTCCAAAGAGAAAAAACACGTTTATATTTCAAAGTTCAACTTTTCTAGACATTGACGTCAATCATATATTGTCTAATATACTATATTTTAACATTCTGTTTAAATTATTTTATATGATAAATGATGAATAAACAGATATTTTTGCCGTAGAATTTCAGACACAAGAGAAGCACTCTAAATTTCTGTAGCAATCTTCATAATGATCGTAAATATCACACATCAGAACATTATCGTACATCTACAGATCTGATCTTCAGAATCTTACATGCAATTATTTTTACTACACACTGATAAAATTTAAGCCACTCACAATTCTAGATTTCACATACGTTAATACGAGTCAAGCTACATATTTTTATTATACAAGAGGAAATGGGATTTAAGTAGATACACATAAAATGTCTGTGTTACTGAGCATATACGCAAATTCTGACTCGCAATCATGAGCCGAACGCCCAACCTAAATTTTAAATCTATACCAAGAATGTTGTTACAAATATCAAAGCTTAAACATACAATCGCCTAAAGAATAATTAGATCCCTACGAGAAATCCTTGGAAATCCGCACACTGTATTCTTATCACAAACTTCTCTATTTTATCCTGGTCTTGTTCTTTTCTTTCTTGATATCCATTTATATATAAAACAAAAGCGCGATGATATAAACAGAGAATTGAAACCAAAATAAATTCAAATTCAAAGTTGATTTCTATTTATATTTTAAGAAACAAATTATACCGTTTATCTAAAACTATAAAAAGTTTCTATTCAAGTCTTTTATATCTTTCAGTTCTATTTCTTCTCTATTCTTATTTTTTTCTTCTTAACAAGCTTTTTTTGCTTTTCTTTCTTCCGTTTTCTGCTTTTTTCTTTAGCTTTTGCTTTATCAACATCAACATCATCATCATCATCACTTGTTGAATTATCACTTGAAGAAGATGATGATGATGATGATGATGACGAAGAAGATGATGATGATGATGATGAGATATAACCAATCAACTCGTCGCCTCTTTCTTCACGATCTTTTCCAATCATTTTCTTTAACTCATTAATAGATGTTGGCTTTCCTTTAACTCTTTTTGCGGCCGTAGTTGTTTTTGCATTTAAAGGTGAAAATACTTTATTATTGAGCAAAGCTTGATTTAAGAAGTTGAAGGCATTCGCGTTTTCAACATCTTCATCCTTTAAGTCGTCAGTCGTTGATGTGGGTAAATGTTCTTCAGATGACTTTTCTTCAATAATCACTTCTTCATCTCCAATGGCAGAATACGGTGAAATTGCTTCTATTTCGTTAAAATGCGGAGGCATATCTAAATCTGGTGGGATATCAAAATCAGGAGGTATATCAAAATCCTCTAACATTATACCCGCGAATAATTCCGGGGGTAAAGCCTCCTCCTCCTCTTTTTGCTTTTGCTGTTGCAGCTGCTGCTGCTGCTGCTGTGTAGCTGTTGCTGTTGCTCCTCTTCACATTCCATTGTATCAACTAACGAATCCACAACTTCATTTTCCGTTATTAACGGATGTTCCAATGGAGCTGTGGCGATATCAACAATTGCTTTTTCAATTGCTTCCTACTTTTTATTGTAGGCTTTTTCTTTTTCAATAAACCCAACGCGTTAGACGCACATTTATCTAGCAACACATCTTGCTTCTTGATTTCATTTTCATACGGCGTCTGATCAGAAGAGCTTGCAACATTAGCATTGCGTATTACACGCATTTCATGTAAAGCCGACTTTAATTTATTACTTACTTGCACTTCCTTTTCTTGTCGTTGTTGCTTCAGCTCTAACTTAAGGTTTTCTTCTTCTTCTTGCACTTTCGCTTCGCCTTCTTCTTCTTCTTCTTCAATCTCAACATCTGAAGGTTTACAAATAGTCCTCTCTGTCTGGCATTCTGCATCTACTTTTTCCCCCTCGTCATTAAACACTTTAATTTCGGTATTTCTAAAAAAATACTTCATTTTTCCCAGTTGACTGCTCAAAGGAACATGATCTTCAACATTGTTATATCCAATTCACTTACGCCTTTCAAAATCAAAGAATCCTTTATATATCTCTCAAAAGACGTGAACAACTGGTTAAGGTTTTGCTTTTGAACGACTTTATACATTTCGGTAACCATCAGCTCAGTCATGATCATCTTAAAACCATAGAGACGTGTTTCAAAGCCAACTTTAACAATCAACTTCGTGTCGTCCATTTTAGCATTGAATTTTCGCGGTTTAATCACATCTTTCAAAATCTTTGTTAACAAAACAAAGTGCTTCTCTAAAATTATACAACAAACCATTTGCTTTTTAAATGGTGAAAAATCGCTAAAATTCACCATTCCTTCGTTATGAAACGATCGAGATAACTCTGCTGACTTGCCAATTCGTGGCATGATTTCAACTGTTCAAGTCACAACTATTCGTTTTGGCGCGCTCTTTTAACTTTAAAATAACAGCGTGTCATTTTGACTTTTGTTTAAAACCCTCCAAAGAGAAAAAAACACGTTTATATTTCAAAGTTCAACTTTTCTAGACATTGACGTCAATCATATATTGTCTAATATACTATATTTTAACATTCTGTTTAAATTATTTTATATGATAAATGATGAATAAACAGATATTTTTGCCGTAGAATTTCAGACACAAGAGAAGCACTCTAAATTTCTGTAGCAATCTTCATAATGATCGTAAATATCACACATCAGAACATTATCGTACATCTACAGATCTGATCATATAATTATGTACTGTTAGTTTTACATTAGTGATACTTCACTAATTCATACTAACATGAAGCGACCTCAGAGATTACATTAGCTATGACGTATTGCAGTATGACCAAGCCCATTTATTGTTTAGAAACTAATTTTTAGTCAAACTTTTAAACTGTTTTACATTTTGGGCTGACTTGGTTTCAGCAGGAAGGGCGTTCCAGTTTTTGGTCCCTGGAAACATAAAGAATTTATTCCTTAAGCGGTTGCTCTAACTTTTGGTATTTGCAGAGGGTTCCTTTTACGGAGATCGTGGTTTACTCGCTTTGCTGTAAAATAATCCCTCATAAATACTGGATTAAGATTAAGATTATTTAAAGTCTTGTATATTTCTAATGCTAGAAGCCTGATCGATTGAATATGGATGCCAGCTTCATTGCATTTTGTTAGCAAGATTTCATACGAGGAGGTACAGTCCGCGTATGCTAAGCGTAAAGCTCTTTCGTTTATTTTTTCAAGTTTATCTTGGAAACTCTTGTTACATAGCATCCATATTGATGGGCAATCTTTAAAATGAGATAGAATGAAATAATTAATAATTATCTTTTTTTTCTTTATCAGCTATGTGTTTTGCATTACGTTTGATTGAGTTGAGCTGTTTAGCTGCTTTCTTGCAGATTTTGCCAAGATGAGAATCAAATTTTAAGTTTTCATCCCATTCAACCCCAAGGAGTGTAACATCTATATTTCTATCTTTATTACCAATAGTTATTGCCTGACATTTAGATGGATTGGCAGTCATGTCATTTTCTTTGAACCATTTAATGCAATTTTCGGTGTTTGATTTTGTGTCGATGTCTATAGCTGCTGCGGATGATAACACTTTTCTCCCTTTATTCCATCGCTAGCAGAAGATATTGTATTATCATCCGCAAAATTACACAGAGATTCCTCAGAAAGGTTGTAAAAAATATCATTAATAAAAGCATTGAAAAGAAGTGGTCCCAAAATCGATCCTTGCGGGAATCCTTGTCCTTTTTTACCACAATAACTATATCTTCCTTTAACTTTGACTTTCTGTTCTCTGTCAGATAGATAGTTTTATATATGCAAAAGAGATTTCTTGATACACCCCACAAGCATGTAGTTTTTCAAGAAGAAGGTTTTTTGGGAGACAGTCGAAGGCTTTCGTTAAGTCCATGAGAACTGCTCCTATATGCTTATTTTTTGAAGTCCTGACTTCCAGTCTTCTATTAATCTAAAGAGGGCATGTTGTGAAGAAAAATGTTTTCTATAAGCACATAGCTTTTTCGAACACTTATCTTCGAAGAAAGGAGAGAGTTGACGCTCGATAGCTTTTTCGAACACTTTATAAAAGGTTATTAGTAAACTGATAGGTCTATAGTTCTCTTTATTAAAAGGATCTTTTTTCTTATATACCGGTGTAACTACGGCTTTTTTCAAGGATTTAGGAAAGGTTCCTTGTAGGATACATTTGTTTAGAATATCGAGTAATGGCTGTAGAATGATATTAACGGAGATTTTAGAAATTTAGCATTTACCATATCGTGCCCAGTTGCTTTTTATGGTCAAGTTTGTTAATTATGTGCCTCAGTGCCTCTCTTGGCACTGGTGTAATTTTTAAGGTTTTATTATCAGGCAAACAAGTTTTGATTTTTCTAATACTCGGATGGTTCTGAAAGTTTCTTACAATATCTGATATTGATAGATGATCACTGTCTCCCTCTTTCCCATTTGGTTTGTTTATTTTACCAATACTTGCGAAATGTTTATTCATAATTTCAGCTACTGATTGAGGGTCACTAACAAGACAGTCATTCTCAGAGATAGTAATTTCAGAATCGTTGTGACCTTTACTAAAGAAATATGGTTTTAATTTTTTCCAGAACGTTTTTGAGTCTAGCGTACCATTTTGGCAAATTTTTGTGAATGCTTTGCTTTGGAAAAATTATAGGTTTCAGTCAGCAGCGACCATGTTTTGCTTTGATGTTTCTTCAAAAATATATTTTTTCACATCAGATTGTTCAACCTAGCCAGTCTCACAGTTTATGTATTTCTTTTGCATCACTCGAAATCTTGTTTCAAATTTTTTGAAATATCAAATATTCAGATATTTGCAGAAAGATTACTCGACAATTTCAGAAACCCTATTTAGACGTTAACGATATGGTGACTTTCAAACTTTCATTATGTGTTGCCTTATTCGGTGCAGAAGTTATCGCCAGTTTCCCCTCAGTTTTTTGTTAATCCTCCTCCGTTTGGCACTTGAAATTTCAGAGTAGCTGTT